>JAQPPZ010002341.1:3000000-3454368 GCA_028583015.1 Wollemia nobilis | reverse complement strand
TGAGGGTGGAGGGTGGGCAGCAATAACAAGTGCCGCACCGCAAAGACTTTGTTATTGCTGCCCACCCTCCACCCTCAAATGAGGGTGGAGGGTGGGCAGCAATAACAACTGCCGCACGTCAAGCACTTGTTATTGCTGCCCACCCTCCACCCTCAAATGAGGGTGGAGGGTGGGCAGCAACAAGTGCTGCATGTGCAGACTTGTTATTGCTGCCCACCCTCCACCCTCAAATGAGGGTGGAGGGTGGGCAGATAACAAGTGCCAGCATATGCAAGACTTGTTATTGCTGCCCACCCTCCACCCTCAAATGAGGGTGGAGGGTGGGCAGCAATAACAGTGCCGCAAGACTTGTTATTGCCGCCCACCCTCCACCCTCAAATGAGGGTGGAGGGTGGGCAGAATAACAAGTGCCGCATGTGCAGACTTGTTATTGCTGCCCACCCTCCACCCTCAAATGAGGGTGGAGGGTGGGCAAGAACAACAAGTGTGCCGCAGACTTGCTATGCCACCCTCCACCCTCATATTGAGGGTGGAGGGTGGGCAGAATAACAAGTGCCGATAGCAAAGACTTGTTATTGCCGCCCACCCTCCACCCTCAAATGAGGGTGGAGGGTGGGCAGCAATAACAACTGCCGCACAGTGCAAAGACTTGTTATTGCTGCCCACCCTCCACCCTCATTTGAGGGTGGAGGGTGGGCAGCAATAACAAGTGCTGCACACCCTCAAATTATTGCTGCCCACCCTCCACCCTCAAATGAGGGTGGAGGGTGGGCAGCAATAACAAGTGCCGCAGCAAAGACTTGTTATTGCTGCCCACCCTCCACCCTCAAATGAGGGTGGAGGGTGGGCAGCAATAACAAGTGCCGCACATGCAAGACTTGTTATTGCCGCCCACCCTCCACCCTCATTTGAGGGTGGAGGGTGGGCAGCAATAACAAGTGCCGCACATGCAAAGACTTGTTATTGCTGCCCACCCTCCACCCTCAAATGAGGGTGGAGGGTGGGCAGCAATAACAAGTGCCGCAATGCAAAGACTTGTTATTGCTGCCCACCCTCCACCCTCAAATGAGGGTGGAGGGTGGGCAGCAATAACAAGTGCCGACATGCAAAGACTTGTTATTGCTGCCCACCCTCCACCCTCAAATGAGGGTGGAGGGTGGGCAGCAATAAGTGCCGCACAGGCAAAGACTTGTTATTGCCGCCCACCCTCCACCCTCATTTGAGGGTGGAGGGTGGGCAGCAATAACAAGTGCCGAAGGAAGACTTGTTATTGCCGCCCACCCTCCACCCTCAAATGAGGGTGGAGGGTGGGGAGCAATAACAAGTGTCGCACAGGCAAAGACTTGTTATTGCTGCCCACCCTCCACCCTCATTTGAGGGTGGAGGGTGGGCAGCAATAACAACTGCCGCACAGTGCGGCAGTTGTTATTGCTGCCCACCCTCCACCCTCAAATGAGGGTGGAGGGTGGGCAGCAATAACAAGTGCTGCAGAAGATTGTTATTGCTGCCCACCCTCCACCCTCATTTGAGGGTGGAGGGTGGGCAGCAATAACAACTGCCGCACATGTGAAGACTTGTTATTGCTGCCCACCCTCCACCCTCATTTGAGGGTGGAGGGTGGGCAGCAATAACAAGTGCCGCATAGGCAAAGACTTGTTATTGCCGCCCACCCTCCACCCTCATATGAGGGTGGAGGGTGGGCAGCAATAACAAGTGTCGCACAGGCAAAGACTTGTTATTGCCGCCCACCCTCCACCCTCAATTGAGGGTGGAGGGTGGGCAGCAATAACAAGTGCCGCAATCGCAAAGACTTGTTATTGCCGCCCACCCTCCACCCTCAAATGAGGGTGGAGGGTGGGCAGCAATAACAAGTGCCGCATAAAGACTTGTTATTGCTGCCCACCCTCCACCCTCAAATGAGGGTGGAGGGTGGGCAGCAATAACAAGTGCCGCACATGCAAAGACTTGTTATTGCTGCCCACCCTCCACCCTCAATTGAGGGTGGAGGGTGGGCAGCAATAACAAGTGCTGCATGAAGCACTTGTTATTGCTGCCCACCCTCCACCCTCAATGAGGGTGGAGGGTGGGCAGCAATAACAAGTGCCGCATAGGCAGAGACTTGTTATTGCTGCCCACCCTCCACCCTCAAATGAGGGTGGAGGGTGGGCAGCAATAACAAGTGCCGCAGAGGAAGACTTGTTATTGCTGCCCACCCTCCACCCTCAAATGAGGGTGGAGGGTGGGCAGCAATAACAAGTGCCGCACATGAGCACTTGTTATTGCTGCCCACCCTCCACCCTCATATGAGGGTGGAGGGTGGGCAGCAATAACAAGTGCCGCACATGCGAAGACTTGTTATTGCTGCCCACCCTCCACCCTCAAATGAGGGTGGAGGGTGGGCAACAATAACAAGTGCTGCACAGTGCAGTAGTTGTTATTGCTGCCCACCCTCCACCCTCAAATGAGGGTGGAGGGTGGGCAGCAATAACAAGTGCCGCACAGCAAGACTTGTTATTGCCGCCCACCCTCCACCCTCATTTGAGGGTGGAGGGTGGGCAGCAATAACAAGTGTCGCAGCAGTGCAAAGACTTGTTATTGCCGCCCACCCTCCACCCTCATATATTGAGGGTGGAGGGTGGGCAATAACAAGTGCCGCACATGGCAAAGACTTGTTATTGCTGCCCACCCTCCACCCTCAATTGAGGGTGGAGGGTGGGCAGCAATAACAACTGCCGCAAGTGAAAGACTTGTTATTGCTGCCCACCCTCCACCCTCATATGAGGGTGGAGGGTGGGCAGCAATAACAACTGCCGCACAGTGAAGACTTGTTATTGCCGCCCACCCTCCACCCTCAAATGAGGGTGGAGGGTGGGCAGCAATAACAAGTGCCGCACACGCAAAGACTTGTTATTGCCGCCCACCCTCCACCCTCAAATGAGGGTGGAGGGTGGGCAGCAATAACAAGTGCCGCAGCAAGACTTGTTATTGCTGCCCACCCTCCACCCTCATTTGAGGGTGGAGGGTGGGCAGCAATAACAAGTGCTGCAGTGTGCAGCACTTGTTATTGCTGCCCACCCTCCACCCTCAAATGAGGGTGGAGGGTGGGCAGCAATAACAAGTGCCGCACATGCAAAGACTTGTTATTGCCGCCCACCCTCCACCCTCAATTGAGGGTGGAGGGTGGGCAGCAATAACAAGTGCCAGACATCGCAAAGACTTGTTATTGCTGCCCACCCTCCACCCTCAAATGAGGGTGGAGGGTGGGCAGCAATAACAACTGCCGCATGCAAGACTTGTTATTGCTGCCCACCCTCCACCCTCATATGAGGGTGGAGGGTGGGCAGCAATAACAAGTGCGAGAAAGACTTGTTATTGCTGCCCACCCTCCACCCTCATTTGAGGGTGGAGGGTGGGCAGCAATAACAAGTGGCACATGCAAAGACTTGTTATTGCCGCCCACCCTCCACCCTCAAATGAGGGTGGAGGGTGGGCAGCAACAGGCGAGGGCAGGACTTGTTATTGCTGCCCACCCTCCACCCTCAAATGAGGGTGGAGGGTGGGCAGCAATAACAACTGCCGCACAGTGTTATTGCTGCCCACCCTCCACCCTCAAATGAGGGTGGAGGGTGGGCAGCAATAACAACTGCCGCACCCTCCACCCTCATTTGAGGGTGGAGGGTGGGCAGCAATAACAAGTGCCGCACATGGCTGTTATTGCTGCCCACCCTCCACCCTCAAATGAGGGTGGAGGGTGGGCAGCAATAACAAGTGCTGCACACTGCAGCACTTGTTATTGCTGCCCACCCTCCACCCTCATTTGAGGGTGGAGGGTGGGCAGCAATAACAACTGCCGCAGCAGGCAAAGACTTGTTATTGCTGCCCACCCTCCACCCTCAAATGAGGGTGGAGGGTGGGCAGCAATAACAAGTGTCAGCACCTCATTGAGGGTGGAGGGTGGGCAGCAATAACAAGTGCCGCAAGCAAAGACTTGTTATTGCCGCCCACCCTCCACCCTCAAATGAGGGTGGAGGGTGGGCAGCAATAACAAGTGCCGCAATGCAAAGACTTGTTATTGCCGCCCACCCTCACACCCTCATTTGAGGGTGGAGGGTGGGCAGCAATAAGTGCCGCAGCAGGAAGACTTGTTATTGCTGCCCACCCTCCACCCTCAAATGAGGGTGGAGGGTGGGCAGCAATAACAAGTGCCGCAGCGGCAAAGACTTGTTATTGCTGCCCACCCTCCACCCTCATTTGAGGGTGGAGGGTGGGCAGCAATAACAAGTGTCGCAGCATGCAAGACTTGTTATTGCTGCCCACCCTCCACCCTCAAATGAGGGTGGAGGGTGGGGAGAAACAAGTGCCGCACAGTGCAAAGACTTGTTATTGCTGCCCACCCTCCACCCTCAAATGAGGGTGGAGGGTGGGCAGCAATAACAAGTGCCGCACATGCAAAGATGTTATTGCTGCCCACCCTCCACCCTCAAATGAGGGTGGAGGGTGGGCAGCAATAACAAGTGCCGCACATCGGCAAGACTTGTTATTGCCGCCCACCCTCCACCCTCAATTGAGGGTGGAGGGTGGGCAGCAATAACAACTGCTGCAAGGTGCAAGACTTGTTATTGCTGCCCACCCTCCACCCTCATATGAGGGTGGAGGGTGGGCAGCAATAACAAGTGCCGCACATGCAAAGACTTGTTATTGCCGCCCACCCTCCACCCTCAAATGAGGGTGGAGGGTGGGCAGCAATAACAAGTGCCGAGCAGAAGACTTGTTATGCTGCCCACCCTCCACCCTCATTTGAGGGTGGAGGGTGGGCAGCAATAACAAGTGCCGCAGCAAAGACTTGTTATTGCTTCCCACCCTCCACCCTCAAATGAGGGTGGAGGGTGGGCAGCAATAACAAGTGCCGCACATGCAAAGACTTGTTATTGCTGCCCACCCTCCACCCTCATTTGAGGGTGGAGGGTGGGCAGCAATAACAACTGTCGCACAGCAAAGACTTGTTATTGCTGCCCACCCTCCACCCTCATATGAGGGTGGAGGGTGGGCAGCAATAACAAGTGCCGCAGTGCAAAGACTTGTTATTGCTGCCCACCCTCCACCCTCATTTGAGGGTGGAGGGTGGGCAGCAATAACAAGTGCCGAAGCAAGACTTGTTATTGCTGCCCACCCTCCACCCTCATATGAGGGTGGAGGGTGGGCAGCAATAACAACTGCCGCACAGTGAAGGACTTGTTATTGCTGCCCACCCTCCACCCTCATTTGAGGGTGGAGGGTGGGCAGCACAATAAGTGCCGCATGCAGACTTGTTATTGCTGCCCACCCTCCACCCTCATATGAGGGTGGAGGGTGGGCAGCAATAACAAGTGCCGCAGCGGCAAAGACTTGTTATTGCTGCCCACCCTCCACCCTCAATTGAGGGTGGAGGGTGGGCAGCAATAACAAGTGCCGCACATGCAAAGACTTGTTATTGCCGCCCACCCTCCACCCTCATTTGAGGGTGGAGGGTGGGCAACAATAACAAGTGCCGCACATCGCAAAGACTTGTTATTGCCGCCCACCCTCCACCCTCATTTGAGGGTGGAGGGTGGGCAGCAATAACAACTGCCGCACAGGCAAAGACTTGTTATTGCCGCCCACCCTCCACCCTCAATTGAGGGTGGAGGGTGGGCAGCACTAACAAGTGCCGCACATCGCAAGACTTGTTATTGCCGCCCACCCTCCACCCTCATATGAGGGTGGAGGGTGGGCAGCAATAACAAGTGCCGCAGATCGCAAAGACTTGTTATTGCCGCCCACCCTCCACCCTCATTTGAGGGTGGAGGGTGGGCAGCAATAACAAGTGTCGCACGCAAAGACTTGTTATTGCCGCCCACCCTCCACCCTCATTTGAGGGTGGAGGGTGGGCAGCAATAACAAGTGCCGCACATGCAAAGACTTGTTATTGCCGCCCACCCTCCACCCTCATTTGAGGGTGGAGGGTGGGCAGCAATAACAGTGCCGCACATGCAAAGACTTGTTATTGCTGCCCACCCTCCACCCTCATTTGAGGGTGGAGGGTGGGCAGCAATAACAAGTGCCGCACATGCGAGGCACTTCTTCCACATAGCTGCCCACCCTCCACCCTCAAATGAGGGTGGAGGGTGGGCAGCAATAACAAGTGTCGCACAGCAAAGACTTGTTATTGCTGCCCACCCTCCACCCTCATTTGAGGGTGGAGGGTGGGCAGAATAACAAGTGTCTCCCTCAAAAGGGTGGAGGGTGGGCAGCAATAACAAGTGCTGCACTGGCAAAGACTTGTTATTGCCGCCCACCCTCCACCCTCATTTGAGGGTGGAGGGTGGGCAGCAATAACAAGTGCCGCACAGGCAAAGACTTGTTATTGCTGCCCACCCTCCACCCTCATTTGAGGGTGGAGGGTGGGCAGCAATAACAAGTGCTGCACATGCAAATTATTGCTGCCCACCCTCCACCCTCAAATGAGGGTGGAGGGTGGGCAGCAATAACAAGTGTCGATGCAAGACTTGTTATTGCTGCCCACCCTCCACCCTCATATGAGGGTGGAGGGTGGGCAGCAATAACAAGTGCCGCACAGGCAAAGACTTGTTATTGCCGCCACCCTCCACCCTCAAATGAGGGTGGAGGGTGGGCAGCAATAACAACTGCCGCAACAGTTGTTATTGCTGCCCACCCTCCACCCTCAAATGAGGGTGGAGGGTGGGCAGCAATAACAAGTGCCGCACATGCAAAGACTTGTTATTGCCGCCCACCCTCCACCCTCAAATGAGGGTGGAGGGTGGGCAGCAATAACAAGTGCCGCAGCAAAGACTTGTTATTGCTGCCACCCTCCACCCTCATATGAGGGTGGAGGGTGGGCAGCAATAACAAGTGTCGCACAGCAAAGACTTGTTATTGCTGCCCACCCTCCACCCTCATTTGAGGGTGGAGGGTGGGCAGCAATAACAAGTGCCGCACATGCAAAGCTTGTTATTGCTGCCCACCCTCCACCCTCAAATGAGGGTGGAGGGTGGGCAGCAATAACAACTGCCGCACTGAGACTTGTTATTGCTGCCCACCCTCCACCCTCAAATGAGGGTGGAGGGTGGGCAGCAATAACAACTGCCGCACAGTGCAAAGACTTGTTATTGCTGCCCACCCTCCACCCTCATTTGAGGGTGGAGGGTGGGCAGCAATAAAGTGCCGAGGAGACTTGTTATTGCTGCCCACCCTCCACCCTCATTTGAGGGTGGAGGGTGGGCAGCAATAACAAGTGCCGCATATGCAAAGACTTGTTATTGCTGCCCACCCTCCACCCTCATTTGAGGGTGGAGGGTGGGCAGCAATAACAACTGCCGCAACTGTGCAGACTTGTTATTGCCGCCACCCTCAAATGAGGGTGGAGGGTGGGCAGCAATAACAAGTGCCGCACAGTGCAAAGACTTGTTATTGCTGCCCACCCTCCACCCTCATTTGAGGGTGGAGGGTGGGCAGCAATAACAAGTGCCGCACATGCAAAGACTTGTTATTGCTGCCCACCCTCCACCCCTCATTTGAGGGTGGAGGGTGGGCAGCAATAACAAGTGCCGCACAGGTGCAAGACTTGTTATTGCTGCCCACCCTCCACCCTCAAATGAGGGTGGAGGGTGGGCAGCAATAACAAGTGCCGCAAGGTGCAAGACTTGTTATTGCTGCCCACCCTCCACCCTCAAATGAGGGTGGAGGGTGGGCAGCAATAACAAGTGCCGCACGATGCAAAGAGTTGTTATTGCTGCCCACCCTCCACCCTCATTTGAGGGTGGAGGGTGGGCAGCAATAACAACTGCCGCAGCAGTTGTTATTGCTGCCCACCCTCCACCCTCATTTGAGGGTGGAGGGTGGGCAGCAATAACAGTGCCGCAGTGCAAGCACTTGTTATTGCTGCCCACCCTCCACCCTCATTTGAGGGTGGAGGGTGGGCAGCAATAACAAGTGCCGCAGAAGTGTTGGCCTCCCCTCGAAAGACTGTTATTGCTGCCCACCCTCCACCCTCATTTGAGGGTGGAGGGTGGGCAGCAATAACAAGTGCCGCACAGGCAAGACTTGTTATTGCTGCCCACCCTCCACCCTCATTTGAGGGTGGAGGGTGGGCAGCAATAACAAGTGCCGCACATGCAAAGACTTGTTATTGCCGCCCACCCTCCACCCTCATTTGAGGGTGGAGGGTGGGCAGCAATAACAAGTGCCGCTAGGCAAAGACTTGTTATTGCTGCCCACCCTCCACCCTCAAATGAGGGTGGAGGGTGGGCAGCAATAACAAGTGCTGCACAGCAAAGACTTGTTATTGCCGCCCACCCTCCACCCTCATTTGAGGGTGGAGGGTGGGCAGCAATAACAAGTGCTGCAGATGCAAAGACTTGTTATTGCTGCCCACCCTCCACCCTCATTTGAGGGTGGAGGGTGGGCAGCAATAACAGTGCCGCACAAGACTTGTTATTGCCGCCCACCCTCCACCCTCATATGAGGGTGGAGGGTGGGCAGCAATAACAAGTGTCGTACATGCAGACTTGTTATTGCTGCCCACCCTCCACCCTCATTTGAGGGTGGAGGGTGGGCAGCAATAACAAGTGCTGCACACTGCAGCACTTGTTATTGCTGCCCACCCTCCACCCTCATTTGAGGGTGGAGGGTGGGCAGCAATAACAAGTGCCGCACAGTGCGACAGTTGTTATTGCTGCCCACCCTCCACCCTCATATGAGGGTGGAGGGTGGGCAGCAATAACAAGTGCGCAATCGCAAAGACTTGTTATTGCTGCCCACCCTCCACCCTCAAATGAGGGTGGAGGGTGGGCAGCAATAACAAGTGCCGCAAATGGGGAGTGTGTGCGCAAGACTTGTTATTGCCGCCCACCCTCCACCCTCAAATGAGGGTGGAGGGTGGGCAGCAATAACAAGTGCCGCAGTAGGAAGACTTGTTATTGCTGCCCACCCTCCACCCTCAATTGAGGGTGGAGGGTGGGCAGAATAACAAGTGCCGATCGCAGACTTGTTATTGCTGCCCACCCTCCACCCTCATTTGAGGGTGGAGGGTGGGCAGCAATAACAAGTGCCGCACATGCAAAGACTTGTTATTGCTGCCCACCCTCCACCCTCAAATGAGGGTGGAGGGTGGGCAGCAATAACAAGTGCCGCATAGGCAAAGACTTGTTATTGCCGCCCACCCTCCACCCTCATATGAGGGTGGAGGGTGGGCAGCAATAACAAGTGCCGCAAGAGAGACTTGTTATTGCCGCCCACCCTCCACCCTCATTTGAGGGTGGAGGGTGGGCAGCAATAACAACTGCCGCACGCAGACATTGTTATTGCTGCCCACCCTCCACCCTCAAATGAGGGTGGAGGGTGGGCAGCAATAACAAGTGCCGCAGCAAAGACTTGTTATTGCTGCCCACCCTCCACCCTCATTTGAGGGTGGAGGGTGGGCAGCAATAACAACTGCCGCAGAACACTTGTTATTGCTGCCCACCCTCCACCCTCAAATGAGGGTGGAGGGTGGGCAGCAATAACAACTGCCGCACAAATGAGGGTGGAGGGTGGGCAACAATAACAACTGCCGCACATCGCAAAGACTTGTTATTGCCGCCCACCCTCCACCCTCATTTGAGGGTGGAGGGTGGGCAGCAATAACAAGTGTCGCAGATCACAGACTTGTTATTGCTGCCCACCCTCCACCCTCAAATGAGGGTGGAGGGTGGGCAGCAATAACAAGTGCCGCAGAGCAAGACTTGTTATTGCTGCCCACCCTCCACCCTCATTTGAGGGTGGAGGGTGGGCAGCAATAACAAGTGCCGCACATGCAAAGACTTGTTATTGCTGCCCACCCTCCACCCTCAAATGAGGGTGGAGGGTGGGCAGCAATAACAAGTGCCGCACATGAAGACTTGTTATCGCCCACCCTCCACCCTCATTTGAGGGTGGAGGGTGGGCAGCAATAACAAGTGCCGCACATCGCAAGACTTGTTATTGCCGCCCACCCTCCACCCTCAAATGAGGGTGGAGGGTGGGCAGAATAACAAGTGCCAGGAAGACTTGTTATGCTGCCCACCCTCCACCCTCATTTGAGGGTGGAGGGTGGGCAGCAATAACAACTGCCGCACAGTGAAGACTTGTTATTGCCGCCCACCCTCCACCCTCAAATGAGGGTGGAGGGTGGGCAGCAATAACAAGTGCCGCATGAAGACTTGTTATTGCTGCCCACCCTCCACCCTCATTTGAGGGTGGAGGGTGGGCAGCAATAACAAGTGCCGCACATGCAAAGACTTGTTATTGCTGCCCACCCTCCACCCTCATATGAGGGTGGAGGGTGGGCAGCAATAACAAGTGCCGCACAGTGCAGACTTGTTATTGCCGCCCACCCTCCACCCTCATTTGAGGGTGGAGGGTGGGCAGCAATAACAACTGCCGCATGCAAAGACTTGTTATTGCTGCCCACCCTCCACCCTCAAATGAGGGTGGAGGGTGGGGAGCAATAACAAGTGCCGCACAGGAAGACTTGTTATTGCCGCCCACCCTCCACCCTCAAATGAGGGTGGAGGGTGGGCAGCAATAACAAGTGCCGCACAGCGCAACGACTTGTTACTGCCCCACCCTCCACCCTCAAATGAGGGTGGAGGGTGGGGAGCAATAACAAGTGCCGCAATGAAGATTGTTATTGCTGCCCACCCTCCACCCTCATTTGAGGGTGGAGGGTGGGCAGCAATAACAAGTGCCGCAATGCAAAGACTTGTTATTGCCGCCCACCCTCCACCCTCAAATGAGGGTGGAGGGTGGGCAGAATAACAAGTGCCGCAACGGCAAGACTTGTTATTGCCGCCCACCCTCCACCCTCAATTGAGGGTGGAGGGTGGGCAGCAATAACAACTTTTGTGTGCAGCAGTTGCACACAGCACTTGTTATTGCTGCCCACCCTCCACCCTCATTTGAGGGTGGAGGGTGGGCAGCAATAACAAGTGTGCGATTGTTAGACCTCATTGTTGCCCACCCTCCACCCTCAAATGAGGGTGGAGGGTGGGCAGCAATAACAATTGCCGCAGCAGGCAAGACTTGTTATTGCTGCCCACCCTCCACCCTCATTTGAGGGTGGAGGGTGGGCAGCAATAACAGTGCCGCAGCAGCTTGTTGCGCCCCCTCCACCCTCAGAGGCCACCCTCCACCCTCAAATGAGGGTGGAGGGTGGGCAGCAATAACAAGTGCCGCAAGTGCAAAGACTTGTTATTGCTGCCCACCCTCCACCCTCATTTGAGGGTGGAGGGTGGGCAGCAATAACAAGTGTCGCAGCATGGCAAAGACTTGTTATTGCTGCCCACCCTCCACCCTCAAATGAGGGTGGAGGGTGGGCAGCACTAACAAGTGCTGCACAGTGCAGCACTTGTTATTGCCGCCCACCCTCCACCCTCATTTGAGGGTGGAGGGTGGGCAGCAATAACAAGTGCGCAAAGACTTGTTATTGCTGCCCACCCTCCACCCTCATTTGAGGGTGGAGGGTGGGCAGCAATAACAAGGCCGCACATGCAACTTGTTATTGCCGCCCACCCTTCTGAGGGTGGAGGGTGGGCAATAACAGTGCGAGCTGTTTGCTGCCCACCCTCCACCCTCATTTGAGGGTGGAGGGTGGGCAGCAATAACAAGTGCTGCACAGCAAAGACTTGTTATTGCTGCCCACCCTCCACCCTCAAATGAGGGTGGAGGGTGGGCAGCAATAACAACTGCCGCACAGTGCAAAGACTTGTTATTGCCGCCCACCCTCCACCCTCATTTGAGGGTGGAGGGTGGGCAGCAATAACAAGTGCCGCACATGCAAGACTTGTTATTGCTGCCCACCCTCCACCCTCATTTGAGGGTGGAGGGTGGGCAGCAATAACAACTGCCGCACATGCAGAGACTTGTTATTGCTGCCCACCCTCCACCCTCATTTGAGGGTGGAGGGTGGGCAGCAATAACAAGTGCTGCACTGCACAGTGCAGCACTTGTTATTGCTGCCCACCCTCCACCCTCATTTGAGGGTGGAGGGTGGGCAGCAAACAAGTGCCGACAGGCAAAGACTTGTTATTGCTGCCCACCCTCCACCCTCAAATGAGGGTGGAGGGTGGGGAGCAATAACAAGTGCCGCAGTGCAAGCACTTGTTATTGCTGCCCACCCTCCACCCTCATTTGAGGGTGGAGGGTGGGCAGCAATAACAAGTGCCGCAATGGAAGACTTGTTATTGCCGCCCACCCTCCACCCTCATTTGAGGGTGGAGGGTGGGCAGCAATAACAAGTGCCGCACATGCAAAGACTTGTTATTGCTGCCCACCCTCCACCCTCAATTGAGGGTGGAGGGTGGGCAGCAATAACAAGTGCCGCATAGTGAAGACTTGTTATTGCCGCCACCCTCCACCCTCATATGAGGGTGGAGGGTGGGCAGCAATAACAAGTGCCGCATTAGTGATCACAAGCCCAAAGACTTGTTATTGCTGCCCACCCTCCACCCTCAAATGAGGGTGGAGGGTGGG
This sequence comes from Wollemia nobilis, assembly GCA_028583015.1. Taxonomy (NCBI): domain Eukaryota; kingdom Viridiplantae; phylum Streptophyta; class Pinopsida; order Araucariales; family Araucariaceae; genus Wollemia; species Wollemia nobilis. Next base: position 3,441,843 of record JAQPPZ010002341.1, on the reverse strand, counting down.
CAGCAATAACAACTGCCGCACAGTGCAGACTTGTTATTGCCGCCCACCCTCCACCCTCATTTGAGGGTGGAGGGTGGGCAGCATAACAAGTGCCGCACACGCAAGACTTGTTATTGCCGCCCACCCTCCACCCTCATTTGAGGGTGGAGGGTGGGCAGCAATAACAAGTGCCGCACATCGGCAAAGACTTGTTATTGCTGCCCACCCTCCACCCTCAAATGAGGGTGGAGGGTGGGCAACAACTGTTGTTATTGCCGCCCACCCTCCACCCTCATTTGAGGGTGGAGGGTGGGCAGCAATAACAACTGCTGCACACACTTGTGCAGCAGTTGTTATTGCTGCCCACCCTCCACCCTCATTTGAGGGTGGAGGGTGGGCAGCAATAACAAGTGTTGCATGCAGGCAACACTTGTTATTGCTGCCCACCCTCCACCCTCAAATGAGGGTGGAGGGTGGGCAATCACAAGTGCTCACATCGCAGTTGTTATTGCTGCCCACCCTCCACCCTCAAATGAGGGTGGAGGGTGGGCAGCAATAACAACTGTCGCACACTGCAACGACTTGTTATTGCTGCCCACCCTCCACCCTCATTTGAGGGTGGAGGGTGGGCAGCAATAACAACTGCCGCAGCAGCAAGACTTGTTATTGCCGCCCACCCTCCACCCTCAAATGAGGGTGGAGGGTGGGCAGCAATAACAAGTGCCGCATCGCAAAGACTTGTTATTGCTGCCCACCCTCCACCCTCATATGAGGGTGGAGGGTGGGCAGCAATAACAAGTGTCTGCAGGCAAAGACTTGTTATTGCCGCCCACCCTCCACCCCTCATTTGAGGGTGGAGGGTGGGGAGCACTAATAAGTGTCGCACAGCGCAAAGACTTGTTATTGCTGCCCACCCTCCACCCTCATTTGAGGGTGGAGGGTGGGCAGCAATAACAACTGTCGCACAGCAAAGACTTGTTATTGCTGCCCACCCTCCACCCTCAAATGAGGGTGGAGGGTGGGCAGGAATAACAAGTGCCGCAGATGGCAAGGACTTGTTATTGCTGCCCACCCTCCACCCTCAAATGAGGGTGGAGGGTGGGCAGCAATAACAAGTGCGCAGCATAAAGACTTGTTATTGCTGCCCACCCTCCACCCTCAATTGAGGGTGGAGGGTGGGCAGCAATAACAACTGCCGCACATGCAAAGACTTGTTATTGCCGCCCACCCTCCACCCTCATTTGAGGGTGGAGGGTGGGCAGCAATAACAAGTGTCGACATCGCAAGACTTGTTATTGCTGCCCACCCTCCACCCTCAAATGAGGGTGGAGGGTGGGCAGCAATAACAGTGCCGCACATCGCAAAGACTTGTTATTGCTGCCCACCCTCCACCCTCAAATGAGGGTGGAGGGTGGGCAGCAATAACAAGTGCCGCACATGCAAAGACTTGTTATTGCTGCCCACCCTCCACCCTCATTTGAGGGTGGAGGGTGGGCAGCAATAACAAGTGCCGCATGGCAAAGACTTGTTATTGCCGCCCACCCTCCACCCTCATTTGAGGGTGGAGGGTGGGCAAGAATAACAAGTGTCGAGGCAAAGACTTGTTATTGCTGCCCACCCTCCACCCTCATTTGAGGGTGGAGGGTGGGCAGCAATAACAAGTGCCGCAGGGACTTGTTATTGCTGCCCACCCTCCACCCTCAAATGAGGGTGGAGGGTGGGCAGCAATAACAAGTGCCGCACATGCAAAGACTTGTTATTGCTGCCCACCCTCCACCCTCATTTGAGGGTGGAGGGTGGGCAGCAATAAAGTGTCGCATAGCAAGACTTGTTATTGCTGCCCACCCTCCACCCTCATTTGAGGGTGGAGGGTGGGCAAGTAACAAGTGCCGCACAGGCAGATTCTTGTTATTGCTGCCCACCCTCCACCCTCATTTGAGGGTGGAGGGTGGGCAGCAATAACAAGTGCCGACATCGAAGACTTGTTATTGCTGCCCACCCTCCACCCCTCAAATGAGGGTGGAGGGTGGGCAGCAATAACAAGTGTCGGGAGTGTGGGGGAGAAAAGTGTCGCAGCAAGACTTGTTATTGCTGCCCACCCTCCACCCTCAAATGAGGGTGGAGGGTGGGCAGCAATAACAACTGCCGCAATGCAAGACTTGTTATTGCTGCCCACCCTCCACCCTCATTTGAGGGTGGAGGGTGGGCAGCAATAACAAGTGCCGAGCATGCAGACTTGTTATTGCTGCCCACCCTCCACCCTCATTTGAGGGTGGAGGGTGGGCAGCAATAACAACTGCCGCAAGGAAGACTTGTTATTGCCGCCACCCTCCACCCTCATTTGAGGGTGGAGGGTGGGCAGCAATAACAACTGCCGCATAGCACCCGCCACCCTCCACCCTCATTTGAGGGTGGAGGGTGGGCAGCAATAACAAGTGCTGCACTTGTTATTGCTGCCCACCCTCCACCCTCATTTGAGGGTGGAGGGTGGGCAGCAATAACAAGTGCCGCACAGGCAAAGACTTGTTATTGTCGCCCACCCTCCACCCTCATTTGAGGGTGGAGGGTGGGCAGCAATAACAAGTGCCGCACATGCAAAGATTGTTATTGCCGCCCACCCTCCACCCTCAAATGAGGGTGGAGGGTGGGCAGCAATAACAAGTGCCGCAGTGCAGACTTGTTATTGCCGCCCACCCTCCACCCTCAAATGAGGGTGGAGGGTGGGCAGCAATAACAAGTGCCGCACATGCAAGACTTGTTATTGCCGCCCACCCTCCACCCTCATTTGAGGGTGGAGGGTGGGCAGCAATAACAAGTGTCGCACATCGCAAAGACTTGTTATTGCTGCCCACCCTCCACCCTCAAATGAGGGTGGAGGGTGGGCAGCAATAACAAGTGCCGCAATCGCAAAGACTTGTTATTGCCGCCCACCCTCCACCCTCAAATGAGGGTGGAGGGTGGGCAGCAATAACAAGTGTCGCACATGCGAAGACTTGTTATTGCCGCCCACCCTCCACCCTCATATGAGGGTGGAGGGTGGGCAGCAATAACAGTGCCGCAATATGCTGCCCACCCTCCACCCTCAAATGAGGGTGGAGGGTGGGCAGCAATAACAAGTGCCGCACAGGCAAAGACTTGTTATTGCTGCCCACCCTCCACCCTCAAATGAGGGTGGAGGGTGGGCAGCAATAACAAGTGCCGCACACGCAAAGACTTGTTATTGCTGCCCACCCTCCACCCTCAAATGAGGGTGGAGGGTGGGCAGCAATAACAAGTGCGGCACAGACTTGTTATTGCCGCCCACCCTCCACCCTCAAATGAGGGTGGAGGGTGGGCAGCAATAACAAGTGCTGCACTGCACAGTGCAGCACTTGTTATTGCTGCCCACCCTCCACCCTCATTTGAGGGTGGAGGGTGGGCAGCAATAACAAGTGCTGCACTGTGCAGTGCAGCACTTGTTATTGCTGCCCACCCTCCACCCTCATTTGAGGGTGGAGGGTGGGCAGCAATAACAAGTGCTGCACACTGCAGCACTTGTTATTGCCGCCCACCCTCCACCCTCAAATGAGGGTGGAGGGTGGGCAGCAATAACAAGTGCTGCACAGTGCAAAGACTTGTTATTGCTGCCCACCCTCCACCCTCAAATGAGGGTGGAGGGTGGGCAGCAATAACAAGTGCCGCACATGCAAAGACTTGTTATTGCCGCCCACCCTCCACCCTCAAATGAGGGTGGAGGGTGGGCAGCAATAACAAGTGCCGCACATGCGAAGACTTGTTATTGCTGCCCACCCTCCACCCTCATTTGAGGGTGGAGGGTGGGCAGCAATAACAAGTGCTGCACATTGTTATTGCTGCCCACCCTCCACCCTCATCTGAGGGTGGAGGGTGGGCAGCAATAACAAGTGCTGCACAGCAAAGACTTGTTATTGCTGCCCACCCTCCACCCTCATTTGAGGGTGGAGGGTGGGCAGCATAACAAGTGCCGCACAGCAAAGACTTGTTATTGCTGCCCACCCTCCACCCTCATTTGAGGGTGGAGGGTGGGCAGCAATAACAACTGCCGCAGACTGTCATTGCTGCCCACCCTCCACCCTCATTTGAGGGTGGAGGGTGGGCAGACAATAGCAAGATGCAGACTTGTTATTGCTGCCCACCCTCCACCCTCATTTGAGGGTGGAGGGTGGGCAGCAATAACAACTGCCGCAATGCAAAGACTTGTTATTGCTGCCCACCCTCCACCCTCAAATGAGGGTGGAGGGTGGGCAAAGAATAACATTGAGGGTGGAGGGTGGCAGACATCGCAAAGACTTGTTATTGCCGCCCACCCTCCACCCTCAAATGAGGGTGGAGGGTGGGCAGCAATAACAAGTCGCATGCAGACTTGTTATTGCTGCCCACCCTCCACCCTCAAATGAGGGTGGAGGGTGGGCAGCAATAACAGTGCAAAGACTTGTTATTGCCGCCCACCCTCCACCCTCATTTGAGGGTGGAGGGTGGGCAGCAATAACAAGTGCCGCAGCATGAAAGACTTGTTATTGCTGCCCACCCTCCACCCTCAAATGAGGGTGGAGGGTGGGCAGCAATAACAACTGCCGCAACCACCCTCCACCCTCAAATGAGGGTGGAGGGTGGGCAGCAATAACAAGTGCTGCACAGTGCAGCACTTGTTATTGCTGCCCACCCTCCACCCTCATTTGAGGGTGGAGGGTGGGCAGCAATAACAAGTGCTGCACCTCAAATGAGGGTGGAGGGTGGGCAGCAATAACAAGTGCTGCCCACCCTCCACCCTCAAATGAGGGTGGAGGGTGGGCAGCAATAACAAGTGCTGCAGTGTGCAAGACTTGTTATTGCCGCCCACCCTCCACCCTCATTTGAGGGTGGAGGGTGGGCAGCAATAACAAGTGCGCAGATGTGCAAGACTTGTTATTGCTGCCCACCCTCCACCCTCAAATGAGGGTGGAGGGTGGGCAGCAATAACAAGTGCCGCAGTGTGCAAAGACTTGTTATTGCTGCCCACCCTCCACCCTCAAATGAGGGTGGAGGGTGGGCAGCAATAACAAGTGCTGCAGGCAGCACTTGTTATTGCTGCCCACCCTCCACCCTCAAATGAGGGTGGAGGGTGGGCAGCAATAACAAGTGCCGCAGCAGGCAAAGACTTGTTATTGCTGCCCACCCTCCACCCTCAAATGAGGGTGGAGGGTGGGCAGCAATAACAAGTGCTGCACACTGCAGAGACTTGTTATTGCTGCCCACCCTCCACCCTCATTTGAGGGTGGAGGGTGGGCAGCAATAACAAGTGCTGCCCACCCTCCACCCTCATTTGCACTTGTTATTGCTGCCCACCCTCCACCCTCAAATGAGGGTGGAGGGTGGGCAGCAATAACAAGTGCTGCAACTTGTTATTGCTGCCCACCCTCCACCCTCAAATGAGGGTGGAGGGTGGGCAGCAATAACAAGTGCTGCACACTGCAAAGACTTGTTATTGCTGCCCACCCTCCACCCTCATTTGAGGGTGGAGGGTGGGGAGCAACAATGCTGATGCAAGAGTTGTTATTGCTGCCCACCCTCCACCCTCAAATGAGGGTGGAGGGTGGGCAGCAATAACAAGTGCCGCAGATGCAAAGACTTGTTATTGCTGCCCACCCTCCACCCTCATTTGAGGGTGGAGGGTGGGCAGCAATAACAAGTGCTGCAAAGACTTGTTATTGCTGCCCACCCTCCACCCTCATTTGAGGGTGGAGGGTGGGCAGCAATAACAAGTGCTGCACACTATTGCTGCCCACCCTCCACCCTCATTTGAGGGTGGAGGGTGGGCAGCAATAACAAGTGCCGCGACCTGTTATTGCTGCCCACCCTCCACCCTCATATGAGGGTGGAGGGTGGGCAGCAATAACAAGTGCTGCACACGAAAGACTTGTTATTGCGCCACCCTCCACCCTCATTTTATTGCTGCCCACCCTCCACCCTCATTTGAGGGTGGAGGGTGGGCAGCAATAACAACTGCCGCACATCGCAAGAGTTGTTATTGCTGCCCACCCTCCACCCTCAAATGAGGGTGGAGGGTGGGCAGCAATAACAACTGCTGCACAAGTGTGTGCAGCAGTTGTTATTGCTGCCCACCCTCCACCCTCATATGAGGGTGGAGGGTGGGCAGCAATAACAAGTGCTGCACATGCAAGACTTGTTATTGCTGCCCACCCTCCACCCTCATTTGAGGGTGGAGGGTGGGCAGCAATAACAAGTGCCGCAGGCAAGACTTGTTATTGCTGCCCACCCTCCACCCTCAAATGAGGGTGGAGGGTGGGCAGCAATAACAGTGTCGGAGGTGGGGAAAAGTGCACAGAACTTGTTATTGCTGCCCACCCTCCACCCTCAAATGAGGGTGGAGGGTGGGCAGCAATAACAAGTGCCGCAGTGGGCAAGACTTGTTATTGCTGCCCACCCTCCACCCTCATTTGAGGGTGGAGGGTGGGCAGCAATAACAAGTGCCGCAGTTGTTGTTATTGCTGCCCACCCTCCACCCTCAAATGAGGGTGGAGGGTGGGCAGCAATAACAAGTGCCGCAAGCTGCAAAGACTTGTTATTGCCGCCCACCCTCCACCCTCATTTGAGGGTGGAGGGTGGGCAGCAATAACAAGTGCTGCAGATGTGCAAGACTTGTTATTGCTGCCCACCCTCCACCCTCAAATGAGGGTGGAGGGTGGGCAGCAATAACAAGTGCTGCAGTGTGCAGCACTTGTTATTGCTGCCCACCCTCCACCCTCTGCAGCGTGTTATTGCTGCCCACCCTCCACCCTCATTTGTTATTGCTGCCCACCCTCCACCCTCATTTGAGGGTGGAGGGTGGGCAGCAATAACAAGTGCTGCACATGTGCAGCACTTGTTATTGCTGCCCACCCTCCACCCTCAAATGAGGGTGGAGGGTGGGCAGCAATAACAAGTGCTGCAGGCAAGACTTGTTATTGCTGCCCACCCTCCACCCTCATTTGAGGGTGGAGGGTGGGCAGCACAAAAGGCCGCACAGCAGTTGTTATTGCTGCCCACCCTCCACCCTCAAATGAGGGTGGAGGGTGGGCAGCAATAACAACTACTGCACATAGCAGACACTTGTTATTGCTGCCCACCCTCCACCCTCATTTGAGGGTGGAGGGTGGGCAGCAATAACAAGTGTCGCAAGTGCGAGACTTGTTATTGCTGCCCACCCTCCACCCTCATTTGAGGGTGGAGGGTGGGCAGCAATAACAAGTGCCGTGCAGTGCAGAGACTTGTTATTGCTGCCCACCCTCCACCCTCATTTGAGGGTGGAGGGTGGGCAGCAATAACAAGTGCTGCACACTGCAGCACTTGTTATTGCTGCCCACCCTCCACCCTCATTTGAGGGTGGAGGGTGGGCAGCAATAACAAGTGCGCAGTGGCAGCACTTGTTATTGTGGCATTTGGCCCACCCTCCACCCTCAATTGAGGGTGGAGGGTGGGCAGCACAACAAGTGAGTTTTGTGCACTACTCAATAACAGTGCGAATCGAAGACTTGTTATTGCCGCCCACCCTCCACCCTCAAATGAGGGTGGAGGGTGGGCAGCAATAACAAGTGCCGCAAGGTGCAGACTTGTTATTGCCGCCCACCCTCCACCCTCATTTGAGGGTGGAGGGTGGGCAGCAATAACAAGTGCCGCAGTGAGACTTGTTATTGCTGCCCACCCTCCACCCTCAAATGAGGGTGGAGGGTGGGCAGCAATAACAAGTGCTGCAGTGTGCAGCACTTGTTATTGCTGCCCACCCTCCACCCTCAAATGAGGGTGGAGGGTGGGCAGCAATAACAAGTGCTGCACACACTTGTGCAAGACTTGTTATTGCTGCCCACCCTCCACCCTCATTTGAGGGTGGAGGGTGGGCAGCAATAACAAGTGCGCACATGCGAAGACTTGTTATTGCTGCCCACCCTCCACCCTCAAATGAGGGTGGAGGGTGGGCAGCAATAACAAGTGCTCGCAGAGTGGGACTTGTTATTGCTGCCCACCCTCCACCCTCATTTGAGGGTGGAGGGTGGGCAGCAATAACAACTGCCGCAATCGCAGGCACTTGTTATTGCTGCCCACCCTCCACCCTCATTTGAGGGTGGAGGGTGGGCAGCAATAACAAGTGCCGCACATCGGCAAGACTTGTTATTGCTGCCCACCCTCCACCCTCAAATGAGGGTGGAGGGTGGGCAGCAATAACAAGTGCCGCAGCAGGCAGACTTGTTATTGCTCCCCACCCTCCACCCTCATTTGAGGGTGGAGGGTGGGCAGCAATAACAAGTGCCGCAGCGGCAAGACTTGTTATTGCTGCCCACCCTCCACCCTCAAATGAGGGTGGAGGGTGGGCAGCAATAACAAGTGCCGCACATGCAGAGACTTGTTATTGCCGCCCACCCTCCACCCTCATTGCAAGACTTGTTATTGCTGCCCACCCTCCACCCTCATTTGAGGGTGGAGGGTGGGCAGCAATAACAAGTGTCGAGTGCAAGACTTGAAGTTTATTGCTGCCCACCCTCCACCCTCATTTGAGGGTGGAGGGTGGGCAGCAATAACAAGTGCGTGAAAGGAAGAGATGTTATTGCTGCCCACCCTCCACCCCTCAAATGAGGGTGCAGAGTTGTTATTGCTGCCCACCCTCCACCCTCATTTGAGGGTGGAGGGTGGGCAGCAATAACAACTGCCGCACAGGCAAGACTTGTTATTGCTGCCCACCCTCCACCCTCATTTGAGGGTGGAGGGTGGGCAGCAATAACAAGTGCTGCACATGCAGCACTTGTTATTGCTGCCCACCCTCCACCCTCACAGCACTTGTTATTGCTGCCCACCCTCCACCCTCATTTGAGGGTGGAGGGTGGGCAGCAATAACAAGTGCTGCACTGTGCAGCACTTGTTATTGCTGCCCACCCTCCACCCTCAAATGAGGGTGGAGGGTGGGCAGCAATAACAAGTGCCGCAGTAGTGCAAGACTTGTTATTGCTGCCCACCCTCCACCCTCATTTGAGGGTGGAGGGTGGGCAGCAATAACAAGTGCTGCACTGTGGAGGGTGGGCAGCAATAACAAGTGCTGCACTGCTCCACCCTCATTTGAGGGTGGAGGGTGGGCAGCAATAACAAGTGCAGGGTGGGCAGCAATAACAAGTGTTGTTGTTATTGCTGCCCACCCTCCACCCTCATTTGAGGGTGGAGGGTGGGCAGCAATAACAAGTGCTGCACACTGCAACACTTGTTATTGCTGCCCACCCTCCACCCTCAAATGAGGGTGGAGGGTGGGCAGCAATAACAAGTGCTGCAGATTAGTTATTGCTGCCCACCCTCCACCCTCAAATGAGGGTGGAGGGTGGGCAGCAATAACAAGTGCTGCAGTGTATTTGAGGGTGGAGGGTGGGCAGCAATTTGAGGGTGGAGGGTGGGCAGCAATAACAAGTGCTGCACACTCCACCCTCAAATGAGGGTGGAGGGTGGGCAGCAATAACAAGTGCTGCACAGTGTATTTGAGGGTGGAGGGTGGGCAGCAATTTGAGGGTGGAGGGTGGGCAGCAATAACAAGTGCTGCACACTGCAGCACTTGTTATTGCTGCCCACCCTCCACCCTCAAATGAGGGTGGAGGGTGGGCAGCAATAACAAGTGCTGCACTGCACAGTGCAGCACTTGTTATTGCTGCCCACCCTCCACCCTCATTTGAGGGTGGAGGGTGGGCAGCAATAACAAGTGCCGCACATCGCAAAGACTTGTTATTGCTGCCCACCCTCCACCCTCATTTGAGGGTGGAGGGTGGGCAGCAATAACAAGTGCCGCTACGTGCAAGACTTGTTATTGCTGCCCACCCTCCACCCTCAAATGAGGGTGGAGGGTGGGCAGCAACAAGTGCTGCAGCAGTGCAGCACTTGTTATTGCTGCCCACCCTCCACCCTCATATGAGGGTGGAGGGTGGGCAGCAATAACAAGTGCTGCACACTGCAGCACTTGTTATTGCTGCCCACCCTCCACCCTCAAATGAGGGTGGAGGGTGGGCAGCAATAACAAGTGCGATGTGCAAAGCACTTGTTATTGCTGCCCACCCTCCACCCTCCACCAAATGAGGGTGGAGGGTGGGCAGCAATAACAAGTGCTGCACACTGCAGCACTTGTTATTGCTGCCCACCTGAGGGTGGAGGGTGGGCAGCAATAACAAGTGCTGCAGTGTGCAGCACTTGTTATTGCTGCCCACCCTCCACCCTCCACCAAATGAGGGTGGAGGGTGGGCAGCAATAACAAGTGCTGCACACTGCAGCACTTGTTATTGCTGCCCACCCTTTTGAGGGTGGAGGGTGGGCAGCAATAACAAGTGTGCAGCACTTGTTATTGCTGCCCACCCTCCACCCTCACACTGCAGCACTTGTTATTGCTGCCCACCCTCCACCCTCAAATGAGGTGCAGCAGTTGTTATTGCTGCCCACCCTCCACCCTCACCTGCAGCACTTGTTATTGCTGCCCACCCTCCACCCTCAAATGAGGGTGGAGGGTGGGCAGCAATAACAAGTGCTGCACTGTGAGGGTGGAGGGTGGGCAATGAGGGTGGAGGGTGGGCAGCAATAACAAGTGCTGCAGTCTGTGCTGCAGTGTGCAGCACTTGTTATTGCTGCCCACCCTCCACCCTCATTTGAGGGTGGAGGGTGGGCAGACAATAGCACATGCTACCCACCCTCCACCCTCAAATGAGGGTGGAGGGTGGGCAGCAATAACAAGTGCCGCACACTGCAGGCACTTGTTATTGCTGCCCACCCTCCACCCTCAAATGAGGGTGGAGGGTGGGCAGCAATAACAAGTCTTGCGATGCAGCTGCAGTGTGCAGCACTTGTTATTGCTGCCCACCCTCCACCCTCAAATCATTTGAGGGTGGAGGGTGGGCAGCAATAACAAGTGCCGCAGGTGGGCAGCAATAACAAGTGTCGCACAGTGCGGCACTTGTTATTGCTGCCCACCCTCCACCCTCAAATCATTTGAGGGTGGAGGGTGGGCAGCAATAACAAGTGCTGCACACTGGGCAGCAATAACAAGTGCTGCTGCAGCACTTGTTATTGCTGCCCACCCTCCACCCTCAAATGAGGGTGGAGGGTGGGCAGCAATAACAAGTGCTTGCGATCAGTCGCAGATGTGCGCACTTGTTATTGCTGCCCACCCTCCACCCTCAAATCATTTGAGGGTGGAGGGTGGGCAGCAATAACAAGTGCTGCACATGCAGCACTTGTTATTGCTGCTGCAGCACTTGTTATTGCTGCCCACCCTCCACCCTCAATGACGATGACAAGTGCTGGGCAGCAATAACAAGTGCTTGCGATGTAAAGACTTGTTATTGCTGCCCACCCTCCACCCTCAATGATTTGAGGGTGGAGTGTGGGCAGCAATAACAAGTGTCGCACTGCTGCGACACTTGTTATGTACTGCAGCACTTGTTATTGCTGCCCACCCTCCACCCTCAAATGAGGGTGGAGGGTGGGCAGCAATAACAAGTGCTGCAGTGTGCAGCACTTGTTATTGCTGCCCACCCTCCACCCTCATTTGAGGGTGGAGGGTGGGCAGCAATAACAAGTGCTGCGGTGAGGGTGGGCAGCAATAACAAGTGCTGCAGTGTCATTTGAGGGTGGAGGGTGGGCAGCAATAACAAGTGCTGCACACTGCAGCACTTGTTATTGCTGCCCACCCTCCACCCTCATTTGAGGGTGGAGGGTGGGCAGCAATAACAAGTGCTTTACACTGCAAGTCGAGGGTGGGGGTGGGGTAAGTAACAACTGCAGAAGAATCGTAGTTGGTAGCTGCAGTTCTTGCGGTTGTTACTTCCCCCACCCCCACCCTCATTGGTTAGCTTACGATTCTTTGCGAGTTATTACTTCCCCACCCCCCACCATCATTTGATGGTGGGGGTGGGGAAGTAACTAGCTGCAGCATCGCAGATTAACCAATGAGGGTGGGGGTGGGGGAAGTAACAACTACAGCAACTGTAGTTGGTACTGCAGTTGTTACTTCCCCCACCCCCACCATCAAATGATGGTGGGGGTGGGGGAAGTAACAACTGCAGCAAGCTACGATTAACCAATGAGGGTGGGGGTGGGGGAAGTAACAAGCGCAGCGAAGCTGCGATTACAAGCTGCGATTCTTGTAGTTGTTACTTCCCCCACCCCCACCCTCAAATGAGGTATTTGAGGGTGGGGGTGGGGGAAGTAACAAGCTGCAGCAAGCTGCGGTTGGTGAACTGCAGCTTCCTTGCGGTTTTTACTTCCCCCACCCCAACCATCATTTGATGGCGGGGGTGGGGGAAGTAACAATCGCAGGCAATCGCAGTTACCAACTGCGGCTTGCGCAGCTGTTACTTCCCCCACCCCCGCCATCAAATGATGGTGGGGGTGGGGGAAGTAACAACTGCAGCAACTGCAGTTACCAACTGTAGTTGCTGCAGTTGTTACTTCCAACACCCCCAAAATGAGGGTGGGGGTGGGGGAAGTAACAAGCTGCAGCAATGCGATTACCAACTGCAGTTGCTACAGTTGTTACTTCCCCCACCCCCACCCTCGGTAAGTGCAGTTGTTGTAGTTGTTACTTCCCCCACCCCCAAATGAGGGTGGGGGTGGGGGAAGTAACAACTACCAACAACTCCAGGTTGGTAGTTGTTACTTCCCCCACCCCCCACCCTCATTTGAGGGTGGGGGTGGGAAGTAACAACTACGACAAAATGAGGGGTGGGGGTGGGGGAAGTAACAAGCGTAGTTGCTACGGTTGTTACTTCCCCCACCCCCACCCTCATTTTGCTGCAGTTGTTACTTACCCCACCCCCCCTCATTTGAGGGTGGGGGTGGGGGAAGTAACAACTGCAGTAACTACAGTTGTTACTTCCCCCACCCCCCCTCATTTGAGGGTGGGGGTGGGGGAAGTAACAACTGCGATTTGAGGGTGGGGGTGGGGGAAGTAACAAGCTGCAGTAACTACGGTTGTTACTTCCCCCCACCCCCCTCATTTGAGGGTGGGGGTGGGGGAAGTAACAATCGTAGTTGTTGCGGTTGTTACTTCCCCCACCCCCACCCCTCAAATGAGTGTGGGGGTGGAGGAAGTAATAAGCTGCGGTGGGGGTGGGGGAAGTAACAACTACAGCTGCAGTTGTTACTTCCCCCACCCCCACCCTCAAATCCACCCCCACCCTCAAATGAGGGTGGGCATGGGGAAGTAACAACTGCAGCAAGCTGCGGTTGTTACTTCCCACACCCCCCACCCTAAAATGAGGGTGGGGGTGGGGGGAAGTAACAACTGCAGGCAAGCTGTAGTTACCAATTGCAGTTGCTATAGTTGTTACTTCCCCCGTAACAACTGCAGATTCTTTGCGGTTGTTACTTCCCCCACCCCCACCCTCAAATTAACCGCATGGTAGCTGCAGCTTGCTGCGATTGTTACTTCCCCCACCCCCACCCCTCAAATGAGGGTGGGGGTGGGGGGAATTAACAACTGCAGCTTACTAACTATAGTTGAGGGTGGAGGTGGGGGAAGTAACAACTGCAGCAACTACGGTTGGTAACTCGCCGATTCGTTGTAGTTGTTACTTCCCCCACCCCCACCCTCGGTAGCTGCAGCTTGTTGCGGTTGTTACTTCCGCCACCCCCACCCTCAAATGAGGGTGGGGGGTGGGGAAGTAACTAATCGTAGCAACTGTAGTTGTTACTTCCCCCACCCCTACTGGAGTTACCAATTGTAGGTGGCAAGCTGCGATTGCTTGTAGTTGTTACTTCCCCCACCCCCAACCTCATTTCCACCCTCATTTGAGGGGTGGGGGTGGGGGAAGTAATAACTGTAGCAACTGTAGTTACCGAGGGTGGGGGTGGGGGAAATAACAACTGCAACAACTACGATTACCAATTGCAGTTGCTACAGTTGTTACTTCCCCCACCCCCACCTTCGATAACTGCAGTTGCTGCAGTTGTTACTTCCCCCACCCTGACCCTCAAATGAGGGTGGGGGTGGGGGAAGTAACAACTGTAGCAACTGCAGTTGTTACTTCCCCCACCCCCACCGGAGTTACCAATTGTAGGTGGTAACTGTAGTTGCTACAGTTGTTACTTCCCCCCACCCCCACCCTCATTTTAACAACTGCAGCAACTGCGGTTAGTAACAACTACAGCAACTGCAGTTACCAACTGTAGTTTCTACAGTTGTTACTTCCCCCACCCCAACCCTCATTTGAGGGTTGAAATGAGGGTGGGGGTGGGGGAAGTAACAACTGCAGTTGAGGGTGGGTGTGGGGGAAGTAACAACTGCAACAACTACAGTTATTTTAGGGTGGGGGTGGGGGAAGTAACAACTGCAGCAACTGCAGTTGGTAACTACGATTCTTTGCAGCTTGTTACTTCCCCCACCCCCACCCTAAAATAACTGCAGATTCTTGTAGTTGTTACTTCCCCCACCCCACCCTCATTTGAGGTTGGAAATGAGGGTGGGGGTGGGGGGAAGTAACAACTACGAGCATTTGAGGGTGGGGGTGGGGGAAGTAACAAGCTGCAACAAGCTGCAGATTCTTGTAGTTGTTACTTCCCCCCACCCCCACCCTCAAATGCTTGCAGCTTGTTACTTCCCCCACCCCCACCCACATTGTTGCTGCGATTGTTACTTCCCCCACCCCCAACCCTCAAATGCTGCAGTTGTTACTTCCCCCACCCCCCACCCTCATTTGAGGGTGGGGGTGGGGGAAGTAACAACTACAGCAGCTATCGATTAGTGGGGTGGGGGAAGTAACAAGCTGCGAGCAATCGTAGTTACTAACTGCAGTTGCTGCAGTTGTTACTTCCCCCACCCCACCCTCGGTAACTGTAGTTGCTGCAGTTGTTACTTCCCCCACCCCGACCCTCAAATGAGGGTGGGGGTGGGGAAGTAACTAACCGTAGCAACTCGCAGCTTGTTACTTCCCCCACCCAATTGTAGGTGGTAACTGCGATTGCTTGCGGTTGTTACTTCCCCCACCCCCACCCTCATTTTAACAACTGCAAGCAACTACGGTTAGTAACAACTACAACAACTGCAGTTACCAATTGTAGTTACTGCTGTTGTTACTTCGCCCACCCCCACCCTCATTTGAGGGTGGAAATGAGGGTGGGGGGTGGGGGAAGTAACAACTGCAGCAACTGCAGTTAATGGGGTGGGGGAAATAACAACTGCAGGAACTACAGTTAGTAGCTGCCGATTGCTTTGCAGTTGTTACTTCCCCCACCCCCACCCTCCACCCTCATTTGAGGGTGGGGGTGGGGGAAGTAACAACTGCGGCAACTGCAGTTAGTGGGGTGGGGGAAGTAACAAGCTACGATTAGTAGCTGCGGTTCTGTGCGATTGTTACTTCCCCCACCAGGGTTTGAGGGTGGGGGTGGGGGAAGTAACAACTACGACAAGCTAGCGATTAGTGGGGTGGGGGAAGTAACAGCTGCGATTAGTAAGCTGCGAGTTGCTGCGATTTTACTTCCCCCACTAGGGTGGGGGTGGGGGAAGTAACAATTGTAGCAACTCGTAGTTCGGTTGGTTGCTACGATTGTTACTTCCCCCACCACCACCCTCATTTGGTAACTGCAATTGCTGTAGTTGTTACTTCCCCCCACCCTCACCCTCATTTGATGGTGGGGGTGGGGGAAGTAACAACTGCAGCAAGTCAGTTGCTACAGTTGTTACTTCCCCCACCCCCACCCTCATTTGGTAACTGCAATTGCTGTAGTTGTTACTTCCCCCACCCCCACCCTCATTTGATGGTGGGGGTGGGGGAAGTAACAACTACAGCAACTGCATTTGGTAACTGCAGTTAGTTGTAGTTGTTACTTCCTCCACCCCCACCCTCAAATGAGGGTGGGGGTGGGGGAAGTAACAATCGTAGCAACAAACTACGATTCTTTGTAGTTGTTACTTCCCCCCACCCCCACCCTCATTTGAGGTGAGGGTGGGGGTGGGGAAGTAACAACCGTAGCAACTAATCGTAGTTGCTGTAGTTGTTACTTCCCCCCCACCCCCACCCTCATTTGAGGGTGGGGGTGGCGGAAGTAACAATTGCGATGGGGTGGGGGAAGTAACAACTATAGTTTGAGGGTGGGGGTGGGGGAAGTAACAACTACGAGAATCGCAGTTGGTAACCGTAGTTGTTGCGATTGTTACTTCCCCCACCCCCACCCCTCATTTGAGGGTGGGGGTGGGGGAAGTAACAAGCTCGCAAGCTGCGGTGAGCTGCAGCTATTACTTCCCCCACCCCCACCCTCAAATGAGAAATGAGGGTGGGGGTGGGGGAAGTAACAAGCTGCAGCAACTGTAGTTACCAACTGCAGTTGCTGTAGTTGTTAATTCCCCCACCCCCCCACCCTCACCCCACCCCCCACCCCTCAAATGAGGGTGGGGGGTGGGGGAAGTAACAACTACCAACCGAAATGAGGGTGGGGGTGGGGGAAGCAACAACTGCAGCAACTACAGTTGCAGTTGCTGCAGTTGTTACTTCCCCCACCCCCACCATCATTTTAGGGTGGACGTGGGGGAAGTAACAAGCGTAGCAGCTGCGGTTGCGGTTGCTGCGAGTTGTTACTTCCCCACACCCACCCTCAAATGAGGGTGGGGGTGGGGGAAGTAACAACGCGACAGCAATCGCAGCGCAGTTATCGCATTGTTACTTCCCCCACCCCCACCCTCATTTGGGTGGGCGGGGGGGAAGTAACAACTGCATCAACTGTAACTCACCCTCAAATGAGGGTGGGGGTGGGGGAAGTAACTACTGCAACAACTGCAACAACTGCAGCAACTACAACTCACCCTCATTTGAGGGTGGGGGTGGGGGAAGTAACTACTGCAGCAACTACAGGGGGTGGGGGAAGTAACTACTGCAACAACTGCAACAACTGCAGCAACTACAACTCACCCTCAAATGAGGGTGGGGGTGGGGGAAGTAACTACCGCATCAATCGCAGTTGCGATTGCTGCAATTGTTACTTCCCCCACCCCCACCCTCAAATGAGGGTGGGGGTGGGGGAAGTAACAACTGCAGCAACTGCAACTCATCGCATCAGCTGCGAGTTGCGATTCTGCAGCTGTTACTTCCGCCACCCCCACCCTCAAATGAGGGTGGGGGTGGGGGAAGTAACAATGCTACAGCAATCGCAATTAGGGGGAAGTAACAACTACAATGTTGTTACTTCCCCCACCCCCACCCTCAAATGAGAGTGGGGGTGGGGGAAGTAACAACGCTGCAGTTGTTACTTACTTCCCCCACCCCCACCCTCACCCTCAAATTTACTTCCCCCACCCCCACCCTCAAATGGGGGTGGGGGAAGTAACAACCGCACAGCTGCGAGTTGCGATTCTTGCGATTGTTACTTCCCCCACCCCCCACCCTCAAATTTACTTCCCCCACCCCCACCCTCATTTGAGGGTGGGGGTGGGGGAAGTAAATTTAAGGGTGGGGGTGGGGGAAGTAACAACTGCAACAGTCGCAGCCCCACCCCCACCCCTCAAATGAGGGTGGGGGTAATGCTAGCATTGCTCGGTTGTTACTTACCCCCACCCCCACCCTCATTTGAGGGTGGGGTGGGGGGAAATAATTGAGGGTGGGGGTGGGGGAAGTAACAACTACGGCAAGCTGCTGCCGATTGCTTGTAGTTGTTACTTCCCCCACCCCCACCCTCAAATTTACTTCCCCCCACCCCACCCTCAAATGAGGGTGGGGGTGGGGGAAGTAACAACTGCAGCAACTATAGTTGCGATTCTTGCGATTGTTACTTCCCCCCACCCCCACCCTCATTTGAGGGTGGGGGGTGGGGTAACTGCAATCTTCGTAGTTGTTACTTCCCCCACCCCCACCCTCACCCTCAAATGAGGGTGGGGGTGGGGGAAGTAACAACTGCAGCAACTACAGTTACCCCACCCCCACCCTCAAATGACGGTGGGGGTGGGGGAAGTAACAACTCGCAGCAATCGCAACTACGATTGTTGCAGTTGTTACTTCCCCCACCCCCACCCTCATTTGAGGGTGGGGTTGGGGTAACTGCAGTTGCTACAGTTGTTACTTCCCCCACCCCCACCCTCATTTGAGGGTGAGGGTGGGGGTGGGGGAAGTAACAACTGCAACTGCACTTACTCCCACCCCCACCCTCAAATGAGGGTGGGGGTGGGGGAAGTAACAACTACAAGCAACTACGATTGCGATTCTTGCAGTTGTTACTTCCCCCACCCCCCACCCTCATTTGAGGGTGGGGGTGGGGTAATGCAGCTGTTGCAGTTGTTACTTCCCCCACCCCCACCCTCACCCTCAAATGAGGGTGGGGGGTGGGGGAAGTAACAACGTAGCAGCTGCACTACCCCCACCCCCCACCCTCATTTGAGGGTGGGGGTGGGGGAAGTAACAACTACAGCAACTACAATTGGGGGAAGTAACATCTAAAATGTTGTTACTTCCCCCACCCCCACCCTCAAATGAGAGTGGGGGTGGGGGAAGTAACAACGCTGCGGCTGTTACTTCCCCCACCCCCACTCTCCACCCTCAAATGAGGGTGGGGGTGGGGAAGTAACAACTGCAGCAACTGTAGTTACCAACTGCCGGTTGCTACGATTGTTACTTCCCCCCACCCCCACCCTCAAACTATAGTTGTTGCTGCAGGTTGTTACTTCCCCCACCCCCACCAGTAGGTAACTATAGTTGCTGCAGTTGTTACTTCCCCCACACCCACCCTCAAATTTGAGGGTGGGGGTGGGGGAAGTAACAACTATAGTTGGTAACTGTAGTTGCTACAGTTGTTACTTCCCCCACCCAGGGTGGGGGAAGGGGGAAGTAACAACGCTGCATTTGTTACTTCCCCCCACCCCCACCCCTCATTTGAGGGTGGGGGGTGGGGGAAGTAACAATTTGAGGGTGGGGGTGGGGGGAAGTAACAACGCTATAGTTGTTACTTCCCCCGGGGTGGGGAAGTAACAATTTGAGGGTGGGGGTGGGGGGAAGTAACAACGCTATAGTTGTTACTTCCCCCCACCCCCACCCTCAAATGAGGGTGGGGGTGGGGGAAGTAACAACTATAGCGTTGTTACTTCCCCCACCCCCACCCTCAATATAGTTGTTACTTCCCCCACCCCCACCCTCATTTGAGGGTGGGGGTGGGGGAAGTAACAACTATAGCGTTGTTACTTCCCCCACCCCCACCCTCAAATGAGGGTGGGGGGTGGGGGAAGTAACAACTATAGCGTTGTTACTTCCCCCACCCCCCACCCTCATTTCATTTGAGGGTGGGGGTGGGGGAAGTAACAACTATAGCGTTGTTACTTCCCCCCACCCCCCACCCTCAAATGAGGGTGGGGGTGGGGGAAGTAACAACTATAGCGTTGTTACTTCCCCCACCCCCCCACCCTCATTTGAGGGTGGGGGGTGGGGGAAGTAACAACGCTATAGTTGTTACTTCCCCCCACCCCCACCCCTCAATTGAGGGTGGGGGTGGGGAAGTAACAACTACTGCAGTTGTTACTTCCCCCACCCTAGTTGTTGCTTCCCCCACCCCCCACCCTCATATGAGGGTGGGGGTGGGGGAAGTAACAACTATAGCGTTGTTACTTCCCCCCACCCCCACCCTCAAATGAGGGTGGGGGGTGGGGGAAGTAACAACGCTATAGTTGTTACTTCCCCCACCCCCACCCTCAAATGAGGGTGGGGGGTGGGGGAAGTAACAACGCTATAGTTGTTACTTCCCCCCACCCCCACCCTCATTTGAGGGTGGGGGTGGGGGAAGTAACAACTATAGCGTTGTTACTTCCCCGACCCCCACCCTCAAATGAGGGGGGGGGTGGGGGAAGTAACAACGTAACAACTATAGCGTTGTTACTTCCCCCACCCCCACCCTCAAATGAGGGTGGGGGTGGGGGAAGTAACAACGCTATAGTTGTTACTTCCCCCACCCCCACCCTCAAATGAGGGTGGGGGTGGGGGAAGTAACAACGCTATAGTTGTTACTTCCCCCACCCCCACCCTCAAATGAGGGTAATGAGGGTGGGGGGTGGGGGGAAGTAACAACGCTATAGTTGTTACTTCCCCCCACCCCCACCCTCATCAAATGAGGGTGGGGGTGGGGGAAGTAACAACGCTATAGTTGTTACTTCCCCCACCCCCACCCTCAAATGAGGGTGGGGGGTGGGGGGAAGTAACAACTATAGCGTTGCTCCACCCCCCCCCCCCCCCCCCCCCTCATTTGAGGGTGGGGGGTGGGGGGGAAGTAACAACTATAGCGTTGTTACTTCCCCCACCCCCACCCTCATTTGAGGGTGGTGGTGGGGGAAGTAACAACGCTATAGTTGTTACTTCCCCCACCCCCACCCTCATCAAATGAGGGTGGGGGTGGGGGAAGTAACAACGCTTATAGTTGTTACTTCCCCCACCCCCACCCTCATTTGAGGGTGGGGGTGGGGGAAGTAACAACTATAGCGTTGTTACTTCCCCCCACCCCCCACCCTCATTTGATGAGGGTGGAGGTGGAGGAAGTAACAACTATAGCGTTGTTACTTCCCCCCACCCCCACCCTCATATGAGGGTGGGGGTGGGGAAGTAACAACAACTATATTGTTGTTGTTACTCCCCCCACCCCCACCCTCATCAAATGAGGGTGGGGGTGGGGGAAGTAACAACGCTATAGTTGTTACTTCCCCCACCCCCACCCTCATTTGAGGGTGGGGGTGGGGGAAGTAACAACTATAGCGTTGTTACTTCCCCCCCCCCCCCACCCTCAAATGAGGGTGGGGGTGGGGGAAGTAACAACGCTATAGTTGTTACTTCCCCCACCCCCACCCTTACTTCCCCCCACCCCCACCCCTCAAATGAGGGTGGGGGTGGGGAAGTAACAACGCTATAGTTGTTACTTCCCCCACCCCCACCCTCATTTGAGGGTGAGGGTGGGGGAAGTAACAACTATAGCGTTGTTACTTCCCCCACCCCCACCCTCAAATGAGGGTGGGGGTGGGGGAAGTAACAACTATAGCGTTGTTACTTCCCCCACCCCCACCCTCAAATGAGGGGGTGGGGGTGGGGGAAGTAACAACTATAGCGTTGTTACTTCCCCCACCCCCACCCTCATTTGAGGGTGGGGGTGGGGAAGTAACAACTATAGCGTTGTTACTTCCCCCACCCCCACCCTCATTTGAGGGTGGATTTGAGGGTGGGGGCCCCACCCCCACCCTCAAATGAGGGTGGGGGTGGGGGAAGTAACAACGCTATAGTTGTTACTTCCCCCCACCCCCCACCCTCATTTGAGGGTGGGGGGTGGGGGGAAGTAACAACTATAGCGTTGTTACTTCCCCCCCACCCCCACCCTCAAATGAGGGTGGGGGTGGGGGAAGTAACAACTATAGCGTTGTTACTTCCCCCACCCTCAAATGAGGGTGGGGGTGGGGGAAGTAACAACGCTATAGTTGTTACTTCACCCACCCCCCCACCCTCATTTGAGGGTGGGGGTGGGGGAAGTAACAACTATAGCGTTGTTACTTCCCCCCACCCCCACCCTCAAATGAGGGTGGGGTGCTCCCACCCCCACCCTCAAATGAGGGTGGGTGGGGGGCTTCCCCACCCCCACCCTCAAATGAGGGTGGGTGGGGGAAGTAACAACGCTATAGTTGTTACTTCCCCCACCCCCACCCTCATAGCGTTGTTACTTCCCCCACCCCCACCCCTCAAATGAGGGTGGGGGGTGGGGGAAGTAACAACGCTATAGTTGTTAGAGGGTGGGGGTGGGGGAAGTAACAACGCTATAGTTGTTACTTCCCCCATTTGAGGGTGGGGGTGGGGGGAAGTAACAACGCTATAGTTGTTACTTCCCCCATTTGAGGGTGGGGGTGGGGGAAGTGATTTGAGGGTGGGGGTGGGGGGAAGTAACAACGCTATAGTTGTTACTTCCCCCACCCCCACCCTCATTTGAGGGTGGGGGTGGGGGGAAGTAACAACTGTAGTTGTTACTTCCCCCACCCCCCACCCTCATATATGAGGGTGGGGATGGGGGAAGTAACAACTACAGTTGTTACTTCCCCCCCGTTACTTCCCCCCACCCCCACCCTCATTTGAGGGTGGGGGTGGGGGAAGTAACAACTAAATGAGGGTGGGGGTGGGGGAAGTAACAACTATAGTTGTTACTTCCCCCACCCCCACCCTCAAATCCACCCTCAAATGAGGGTGGGGGTGGGGGAAGTAACAACGCTATAGTTGTTACTTCCCCCATTTGAGGGTGGGGGTGGGGGAAGTAACAACTATAGTTGTTACTTCCCCCACCCCCCACCCCTCAAATGAGGGTGGGGGTGGGGGAAGTAACAACTATAGCGTTGTTACTTCCCCCCACCCCCACCCTCAAATGAGGGTGGGTGGGGGCTTCCCCACCCCCACCCTCAAATGAGGGTGGGTGGGGGGAAGTAACAACGCTATAGTTGTTACTTCCCCCACCCCCACCCTCATAGCGTTATTACTTCCCCCACCCCCCACCCCTCAAATGAGGGTGGGGGTGGGGGAAGTAACAACGCTATAGTTGTTAGAGGGTGGGGGTGGGGGGAAGTAACAACGCTATAGTTGTTACTTCCCCCACCCCCACCCTCAAATGAGGGTGGGGGGTGGGGGAAGTAACAACGCTATAGTTGTTACTTCCCCCATTTGAGGGTGGGGGTGGGGGAAGTAACAACTATAGTTGTTACTTCCCCACCCCCACCCTCAAATGAGGGTGGGGGTGGGGGGAAGTAACAACTATAGTTGTTACTTCCCCCACCCCCACCCCTCAAATCCACCCTCAAATGAGGGGTGGGGGTGGGGGGAAGTAACAACGCTATAGTTGTTACTTCCCCCATTTGAGGGTGGGGGTGGGGGAAGTAACAACTATAGTTGTTACTTCCCCCACCCCCCACCCCTCAAATGAGGGTGGGGGGTGGGGGAAGTAACAACGCTATAGTTGTTACTTCCCCCACCCCCACCCTCCTCAAATGAGGGTGGGGGTGGGGGGAAGTAACAACGCTATAGTTGTTACTCCCCCCGTGGGGGAAGTAACAACGCTATAGTTGTTACTTCCCCCACCCCCACCCTCAAATGAGGGTGGGGGTGGGGGAAGTAACAACGCTATAGTTGTTACTTCCCCACCCCCCACCCTCAAATGAGGGTGGGGGTGGGGGAAGTAACAACTATAGCGTTGTTACTTCCCCCACCCCCACCCTCAAATGAGGGTGGGGGTGGGGGAAGTAACAACTATAGCGTTGTTACTTCCCCACCCCCACCCTCAAAGGGTGGGGGAAGTAACAACTATAGCGTTGTTACTTCCCCCACCCCCACCCTCATTTGAGGGTGGGGGTGGGGGGAAGTAACAACGCTATCCCACCCCCACCCTCATTTGAGGGTGGGGGTGGGGGAAGTAACAACTCTAAGTAACAACGCTAGGGGAAGTAACAACTATAGCGTTGTTACTTCCCCCACCCCCGCCATCAAATGAGGGTGGGGGTGGGGGAAGTAACAACTATAGCGTTGTTACTTCCCCCACCCCCACCCTCAAATGAGGGTGGGGGTGGGGGAAGTAACAACGCTATAGTTGTTACTTCCCCCACCCTTTGAGGGTGGGGGTGGGGGAAGTAACAACGCTATAGTTGTTACTTCCCCCAACCCCACCCTCATTTGAGGGTGGGGGTGGGGGAAGTAACAACGCTATAGTTGTTACTTCCCCCATAGCGTTGTTACTTCCCCCACCCCCACCCTCATTTGAGGGTGGGGGTGGGGGAAGTAACAACTATAGCGTTGTTACTTCCCCACCCCCCACCCTCATTTGAGGGGTGGGGGTGGGGGGAAGTAACAACGCTATAGTTGTTACTTCCCCCACCCCCACCCTCATTTGAGGGTGGGGGTGGGGAAAGTAACAACTGCAATAGTTGTTACTTCCCCCACCCCCACCCCTCATTTCATTTGAGGGTGGGGGTGGGGGGAAGTAACAACGCTATAGTTGTTACTTCCCCACCCCCCACCCCTCATTTGAGGGTGGGGGGTGGGGGGAAGTAACAACTACGACAATAGTTGTTACTTCCCCCACCCCCACCCTCATTTGAGGGTGGGGGGTGGGGGGAAGTAACAACTGCAGCTGTTACTTCCCCCGTAACAACTGCATACTAATTGCAGTTGTTGCAGTTGTTACTTCCCCCACCCCCACCCTCAAAATGAGGGTGGGGGTGGGGGAACTAACAACTGCAGCAACTGCAGTTAGTAACTGCAATTGCTACAATTGTTACTTCCCCCACCCCACCCTCATTTGAGGGTGGGGGTGGGGGAAGTAACAACTGCAGCAATGACAGTTAGTAATTAACTGCATGGTAACTGCAATTGCTACAGTTGTTACTTCCGCCACCCCCACCCTCATTTGAGGGTGGGGGTGGGGGAAGTAACAACTCGCAAGCAACGATGCTAGTAATTAACCGCATGGTAACTGCAGATTGCTACGATTGTTACTTCCCCCACCCCCACCCTCATTTCCACCCTCATTTGAGGGTGGGGGTGGGGGAAGTAACAACTGCCGCAACCGTAATTAGTAATTAACCGCATGGTAGCTGAGTTCTTGCGAGTAGTTACTTCCCCCACCCACACCCTCAAATGAGGGTGGGGGTGGGGGGAAGTAACAATCGCAGCAACCGCAGCTACCATGCGATTAATTACTAATTACGATATCTGCGCTTGTTACTTCCCCCCACCCCCACCCTCATTTGAGTGTGGGGGTGGGGGAAGTAACAACTGCAACAACTGTAGTTACCAGGGTGGGGGTGGGGGAAGTAACAACTGCAGCAACTACAGTTGTTACTTCCCCCCCCCCCACCCCCATCCTCAAATTAGGGTGGAGGTGGGGGAAGTAACAACGCTAAGAATCGTAGTTACCACCCGCAATTGGTAACTCCGGTGGGGGGTGGGGGAAGTAACAACCGATGAGGGTGGGGGTGGGGGAAGTAAAAGCGCAGCAACTACGGTTACCACCTGCAATTGGTAACTCCGGTGGGGGTGGGGGAAGTAACAATCGTAGCAACTACGAGCTATCGAGGGTGGGGGTGGGGGAAGTAACAACTACAGCTGCCGGCGTTGTTACTTCCCCCACCCCCACCCTCATATTTGAGGGTGGGGGTGGGGGAAGTAACAAATTTGTTGTAGTTGTTACTTCCCCCACCCCCACCCTCATTTATTTGAGGGTGGGGTTGGGGAAAGTAACAACTGCAGCAACTGCAGTTAGTAATTAACTACATGGTAACTGCAGATTGCTGCAGCTTGTTACTTCCCCCACCCCCACCCTCATTTACCAATCGTAGTTGTCGCAGTTGTTACTTCCCCCAAATGAGGGTGGGGGGTGGGGGAAGTAACAACTGCAGTTGTTACTTCCCTCATAAAAGTAACAACTGCAGTTTTTACTTCCCCCGTAACAAATGCAGTTACTAACTGCAGTTGTTGCAGTTGTTACTTCCCCCACCCCCACCCTCAAAATGAGGGTGGGGTTGGGGGAAGTAACAACTGCAGCAACGACAGTTAGTAATTAACTGCATGGTAACTGCAGTTAGTTGTAGTTGTTACTTCCCCCACCCCCACCCTCATTCTGCAGTTGTTACTTCCACCACCCCCAGCAACTACAGATTTGAGGGTGGGGGTGGGGGAAGTAACAAATGCAGTTGCTACAGTTGTTACTTCCCCCACCCCCACCCTCATTCTATAGTTGGGGAAAGTAACAACTGTAGTTGCTACAGTTATTACTTCCCCCACCCCCACCCTCATTTTCTCATTTGAGGGTGGGGGTGGGGGTAGTAACAACTCGCGACAAAATGAGGGTGGGGGTGGGGGAAGTAACAACTGTAGCACCCTCATTTGAGGGTGGGGGTGGGGGAAGTAACAACTGCAAAATGAGGGTGGGGGTGGGGGAAGTAACAACTGCAGTTACCAACTACGATTCTCTGCGGTTGTTACTCCCCACACCCCCACCCTCAAATGAGGGTGGGGGGTGGGGGAAGTAACAATCGTAGCAACTTGCACTTCCCCCACCCCCACCCTCTAAATGCGGGTGGGGGTGGGGTAAGTAACAACTGTAGCAACTGCACTTCCCCCACCCCCACCCTCATTTTAGGGTGGGGGTGGGGTAACTGCAGTTGCTACAGTTGTTACTTCCCCACCCCCAACTGCAGTTCTTGTTGCAGTTACTCCCCCCACCCCCACCCTCATATGAGGGTGGGGGTGGGGGGAAGTAACAAGCGTAGCAACGCACTTCCCCCCACCCCTCACCCTCTAAATGAGGGTGGGGGTGGGGGAAGTAACAATCGTAGCAATCGCACTTCCCCCACCCCCACCCTCATTTTAGGGTGGGGGTGGGATCTAGCGGTTGCTACAGCTGTTACTTCCCCACCCCCACCCTCAAATGAGGGTGGGGAAGTAACAACTGCAGCAACTGCAGTTAGGTAACTGCAGTTGCTGCAGTCATTAGGGTGGGGGAAGTAACAACTGCAGCAACTGCAGTTACTAACTGCAGTTGCTGCAGTTGTTACTTCCCCCACCCCAGTTGGGTCTTTTGGAATAGTATTAATAAAGTTGTAATTAGGATATGAGTTTTTTCTCTTTGAATAGCACTAAGAAATTTGTGGCCTAAGAAGATATTAGAGTTAGTTTTATTAGGATCCTTGGATTGGCCAAAAGTGGTAGGACAATTATTGTAACTTTGAATTTTTCTTTTTAATAAAATTTTCACCTTAAAAAAACTGTATAAATGTATAATTTTTTCATAAAAATTAGCAAACAATTTAAATGGAAATTTTTAAGTGATAAAAAATATAGTTTAATTTAAATTTTGCATTAAAAAAATAAAAAATCTAAATTTAAAAATAATATATATTAAATATAATTTTTTTGGAACCAACGATTATATTAAATAAAAGAGGTTACAATAAAAAGGAGTTGGAGAGATCACAACTCGGGGTCCAAGGCCACCCACATGATCAAAACCCTAAATAGGGTACCAAAACCAAAGTTCGAGAACAACCAGAGAAACCAAAATACGAGGCCCAAGGTCAAATACAAAACTAGTACTTGAAAGGGCAAACAAACAAAATAACTAAGCAAAAGGAGCTACTCTTAGAGGAGGAGGAGGATCATTCTTTGGACCAAAAGAGCCCAAACCATGAGGATTGTCTATAGGCAGATCGATAGACCAAGAGTTATCAAGAGAAACAATGTTCATAAAAGGAACCATAGTACCCCAACTAGGGGGAGTTGAATTGATCAAATATGAAGATGATAATGGAGCATAATGAGCAGGAGTAGGAGGAGAAGTAACCGATCAAAGAGACGAGCGAGGGCTCCAACCAATACCATGATCGGTTGAGTGATGCACATGACTCCAACCATGCTATGAAGAGCATGAATATGAATGATGCCTGCTATGAGATCTAGGAGGAGATTGAGCCCTACTATGAGCTCTGGTAGAATGACCTAAGGCTAGAGAATGTTGCACCCTCGACCTACTACGTCGAGACCTCAAAGAAACTAAGGGACCTTGAGGCAAAAGGATGTTAGGAAGAACCCTACTGATAATGCATGGAGCCTCATGCTAATACTCAATAAGATTCATCAAATGCATAAACTCATACACCACCTTGGAAGCTTACGAATAGATTTGAATGATAACAATAGAAAGCACCGCAATCTTTTCATTTATAGAAAATTGTAAAGAAATTATATCTCTAAAATAGATAGTAACATTCCTAGATTTCCATCGCTGAAACAAAATAATCACACGAAAGAAATTCTATAGATTGGCAATATAAGCAGGCCAACAACTATTATCACAAAAAAATTATTTGCCTTCTAAAGAAATTGAGATGAAAAGGTTTTAAAAATGAGTGAATCCAAGCCGAAGAAGATTGAGCACGAGAGAAAAAAACAAAACATATGCTTAAATGTTTCAAAATGACCATAAGCAGGACACTTAGAATTAGGAATACCAACCCTATCGAGCCTCTATCCCATAGGAAGAACTTGATAAATATGAAACCAGAGAAAAAATATGATCTTAGGTTCAATATTAGAATGTTAGATATAATTTTAACAAGCAATCCAAGTATAATAGGTAGAGTGAGTCTTCTATTTCTCATTAAGCTTGTCAATACCAGAGGAAAAAAGACTAAGAAGCTTATAAAGAAAGGAAGAAGAGTAGTTCTTGAAAGGAGTATCTACATTCCAATGATAATCCCTCCACCAGGCGCTCGAGGGTTGAAGGCCAAACTTATGCAGTATGACATCAAGCATAAGCTCCTAGATCTTAAGAATAGAAGGAAGTTCCAATCTCGAGAATGCACTAAATATTTAATAAAGTGAATGCCTTTGCAGAATAACCTCAAAGCTTTAACTCCTAGCATATCAACAAGAAGAACCGAAGAGTTAGACAAAATAAGAGACCACCAGATATTCTAAGAATTGAATGAAATATTACTACGAAAACCATCACCAATCCAATGAAGATGAGGTTTCACCGCCTCAGAAGCCCACAAAATACTTTTAACGATAAATTAACCCTAAATCTTAACTGGGACATAAATAATGATAAGAGTGTGAAGGCCAATATTAATCCAAAATTTATGCCCATAAATAATTAAGTGCTTGGTGGAGGGATTGGCGCTGGAATGTGGATACTCATTTCAAGAAATACTCTTCTTCCTTGCTTTATCAAATTCTTAGTATTGTTTCCCATGGTGTTGATAAACTTAATAAGAGATGGTAAACTCACTCTACCTCTTATACTTGGATTGCTAGTCTAAACCATATTTGGTAGTCTAACCTTGAACCCAATATTACTTTTTTCTTTGGTCTCTTATTTATCAAGGGCTTCCTATGGGAGAGAGACTTAGTTGGGTTGGTCTTCCTAATCCTAAGTGTCCAACTTGAGGAGTCGGTAACTGCAGTTGTTATTTCCCCCACCCCCACCCTCATTGGTAACTCCAGTGGGGGTGGGGGAAGTAATAACTGCAACAACTGCACTTACCGAGGGTGGGGGTGGGGGAAGTAACAACTGCAGCAACTGCAGTTACCAACTGTAGTTGCTGTAGTTGTTACTTCCCCCCACCCCCACCCCCTCATTTCGTTGCAGCTATTGTTACCCCCACCCCCCACCCTCAAATGAGGGTGGGGGTGGGGGAAGTAACAACTGAAGTAGCTACAGTTGTTACTTCCCCCACCCCCACCCTCAAATGAGGGGGGGTGGGGAAAGTAACAACTGCAGTTGCTGCAGTTGTTACTTCCCCCACCCCCACCCTCAAATGAGGGTGGGGGTGGGGGAAGTAACAACTGTAGTGGGGGTGGGGGAAGTAACAACTATAGCAACTGCAGTTGTTACTTCCCCCACCCCCACCCTCAAATGAGGGTGGGCATGGGGGAAGTAACAACCACAAAGAATCGCAGCTTGTTACTTCCACACCCCCACCCTAAAATGAGGGTGGGGGGTGGGGGAAGTAACAACCGCAAGCAATCGCAGCTACCAATTGTAGTTGCTCGTAGTTGTTTCTTCCCTCGTAACAACCGGCAGCTTGCTGCAGCTTGTTACTTCCCACACCCCCACCCTCAAATTAACTACATGGTAACTGCAGTTGCTGCAGTTGTTACTTCCCCCACCCCCACCCTCAAATGAGGGTGGGGGTGGGGGAATTAACAACTGTAGTTACAAACTACGGTTGAGGGTGGGGGTGGGGGAAGTAACAACTACAGCAACTGCAGTTGGTAACTGTAGTTGCTGTAGTTGTTACTTCCCCAACCCCCACCCTCGGTAACTGTAGTTGCTGCAGTTGTTACTTCCCCCACCCTCAAATGAGGGTGGGGGTGGGGGAAGTAACAACTGTAGCAACTGTAGTTGTTACTTCCCCCACCCCCACTGGAGTTACCAATTGTAGGTGGCAACTGCAGTTGCTGTAGTTGTTACTTCCCCCACCCCCAACACCCTCATTTCCACCCTCATTTGAGGGTGGGGGTGGGGGAAGTAACAACTGTAGCAACTGCAGCTACCGAGGGTGGGGGTGGGGGAAGTAACAACCGCAAGAATCGCAGCTACCAACCGGCAGCTTGCCGCAGCTTGTTACTTCCCCCACCGCCACCCTTGGTAACTGCAATTGCTGCAGTTGTTACTTCCCCCACCCTGACCCTCAAATGAGGGTGGGGGTGGGGGAAGTAACAACTGTAGCAACTGCAGTTGTTACTTCCCCCACCCCCACTGGAGTTACCAATTGTAGGTGGTAACTGCAGTTGCTGCAGTTCTTACTTCCCCCACCCCCACCCTCATTTTAACAACTGCAACAACTGCGGTTAGTAACAACTGCAACAACTGCAGTTGGTAACTACAGTTGCTGCAGTTGTTACTTCCCCCACCCCAACCCTCATTTGAGGGTGGAAATGAGGGTGGGGGTGGGGAAGTAACAATCGCAAGGAATCGCAGCTACTAACCGCAGCTGCTACGCTTGTTACTTCCCCCACCCCCCACCCTAAAATAACTGCAGCTTGCTGCAGCTTGTTACTTCCCCACCCCCACCCTCATTTGAGGGTGGAAATGAGGGTGGGGGTGGGGGAAATAACAATCGCAAGCATTTGAGGGTGGGGTGGGGGAAGTAACAACTGCAGCAACTGCAGTTGCTGTAGTTGTTACTTCCCCCACCCCCCACCCTCAAATGCCGTAGTTGTTACTTCCCCCACCCCCACCCTAATTTGAGGGTGGGGGTGGGGGAAGTAACAATCGCAAGAATCGGCTAGTAGGGTGGGGGAAGTAACAACCGCAAGCAACTACGGCTACTAATCGCAGCTTGCCGTAGTTGTTACTTCCCCCCACCCCCACCCTCGGTAACTGTAGTTGCTGCAGTTGTTACTTCCCCCACCCCGACCCTCAAATGAGGGTGGGGGTGGGGGAAGTAACAACCGTAGCAACTTCGCTTGTTACTTCCCCCACCCAATTGTAGGTGGTAAATCGCAGCTTGCTGCAGTTGTTACTTCCCCCACCCCCACCCTCATTTTAACAACTGCAGCAACTGCGGTTAGTAACAACTACAACAACTGTAGTTACCAACTGTAGTTGCTGCTGTTGTTACTTCCCCCACCCCCACCCTCATTTGAGGGTGGAAATGAGGGTGGGGGTGGGGGAAGTAACAACTCGCAAAGAATCGCAGCTACCAACCGTAGTTGTTGCGCTTGTTACTTCCCCCCACCCCCACCCTAAAATAACTGCAGCTTGTTGCGCTTGTTACTTCCCCCACCCCCCACCCTCAGTAATCCCATTCTTCGAGAGTTGTTGCTTCCCCCACCCCCACCCTCAAATGAAATGAGGGTGGGGGTGGGGGAAGTAACAACTGCAAAGAATCGCATCATTAGTCGCAGCTGGCGGTTAGTTACTTCCCCCCACCCCCACCCTCATTTCTCATTTGAGGGTGGGGGTGGGGGAAGTAACAACCGCAAGCATCGCATGTAATCGCTAGCTTGCTACAGTTGTTACTTCACCCACCCCCACCCTCAAATGAGAAAATGAGGGTGGGTGGTGGGGAAGTAACAACCGCAGCAATCGCAGTTAGTAACCGCAGTTGCTACGCTTGTTACTTCCCCCACCCCCCACCCTCAAATGAGGGTGGGGGTGGAAGCAATAACCGCAAAGAATCGTAGCTAGTAATCGTAGTTGCTACAGCTGTTACTTCCCCCCACCCCCACCCTCATTTGAGGGTGGGGGTGGGGGAAGTAACAACCGTAGCAACTACAAGCTACTAACTAGCGCTGCTTGCAGTTGTTACTTCCCCCACCCCCACCCTCATTTGAGGGTGGGGGTGGGGGAAGTAACAACTGCAGCAACTGCAGTTACCCCCACCCTCAAATCCCACCCTCATTTGAGGGTGGGGGTGGGGGAAGTAACAACCGCAACGAACTACGGTTGGTAATCGCAGCTTCGCAGCTTGTTACTTCCCCCACCCCCACTCTCAAATGAGGGTGGGGGTGGGGAAGTAACAATCGTAGCAACTGCAGATTACCAGCTGCGCATTCTTTGCAGCTGTTACTTCCCCACCCCCACCCTCATTTGAGGGTGGGGGTGGGGGAAGTAACAACCGCAAAGAATCGTAGCTGGTAATCGCAGCTTGCAGCAGTTATTTCCCCCACCCCCACTCTCAAATGAGGGTGGGGGTGGGGGAAGTAACAACTACAGCAACTACAGTTGGTAACTGCAGTTGCTACAGTTGTTACTTCCCCCACCCCCACCCTCAAATGAGGGTGGGATTTGAGGGTGGGGGTGGGGGAAGTAACACGTAGCAATCGGCAGCTACCAACCGTAGCTGTTATCTCCCCACCCCCACCCTCAAATGAGGGTGGGATTTGAGGGTGGGGGTGGGGGAAGTAACAATCGTAGCAACTCGTAGCTACCAATCGCAATCGTAGCTGCGAGCTGTTACTTCCCCCACCCCCACCCTCAAATCCCACCCTCATTTGAGGGTGGGGGTGGGGGAAGTAACAACTACAAAGAATCGCAGCTTGGTAATCGCAGCTTCTGCGCTTGTTTCTACGAGTTGGTAATTGCAAGAATCGCAGCTTGGTAACCGTAGTTGTTGCGCTTGTTACTTCCCCCACCCCCCACCCTCATTGGGGGAAGTAACAACATAGCAGCAACGCTAGCTAGTAATCGCAGTTGCTACAATTAAGTAACAACCGTAGCAATCGCAGCTACCAACCACGGCTCATCGCAGTTGTTACTTCCCCCACCCCCACCCTCAAACTATAGTTGTTACTTCCCCCCACCCCCACCCTCATTAAATGAGGGTGGGGGTGGGGGAAGTAACAACTGTAGCAACTACAGTTACCAACTGCAGTTGCTGTAGTTGTTACTTCCCCCACCCCCACCCTCAAACTATAGTTGTTACTTCCCCCACCCCCACCCTCATTTGAGGGTGGGGGTGGGGGAAGTAACTCGCAAGAACTACTGCTACCAACTGCAGCTGCTGCGGTTGTTAGTTCCCCCACCCCCACCCTCAAACTATAGTTGTTACTTCCCCCCACCCCCCACACTCAAACTCATGAGTGGTAGTCGAGTTGCTGCAGCTTGTTACTTCCCCCACCCCCACCCTCATTTGAGGGTGGAGAGTGGGGGAAGTAATAACTCGCAGCAACTACGCTTACCAGCCTATAGTTTGAGTGTGGGGGTGGGGGAAGTAACAACTATAGTTTGAGGGTGGGGGTGGGGGAACATAACTGCAAATCGCAGCTTGGTAATCGTAGTTGCCGCAGCTGTTACTTCCCCCCACCCCCACCCTCATTTGAGGGTGGAGAGTGGGGGTGGGGGAAGTAAAAACTGCAGCGATATTACTTCCCCCCACCCCCACCCTCAATTGAGGGTGGGGGTGGGGGAAGTAACAACATTGTAGTTGTTACTTCCCCCACACCCACCCTCAAATGAGGGTGGGGGTGGGGGAAGTAACAACTGCAAGAATCGCAGCTACCAACCGCATTTGCCACGCTTGTTACTCCCCCACCAAATGAGGGTGGGGGTGGGGGGAAATAACAACCGCAAAGCTGCAGTTAACAACTACGCTTGCCGAGCTGTTACTCCCCCCACCCCCACCCTCAAATGAGGGTGGGGGTGGGGGAAGTAACAACTGCAACAACTGCAGTTATTGAGTTGTTACTTCGCCCACCCCCACCCTCATTTGAGGGTGGGGGTGGGGTAGCTGCAGCTGTCTGCAGCTTGTTACTTCCCCCACCCCCACCCTCAAATGAGTTGTTACTCCCCCCACCCCCACCCCTCATTTGAGGGTGGGGGTGGGGGGGGGGAAGTAACAACGCCGCAGCTTGTTACTCCCCCCCCCCCCCACCCTCAAATGAGGGTGGGGGTGGGGGAAGTAACAACGCAACATTGTTACTTCCCCCCACCCCCCACCCCTCAAATGAGGGTGGGGGTGGGGAAGTAACACCCAGCGTTGTTACTTCCCCCCACCCCCACCCCTCATTTGAGGGTGGGGGGTGGGGGAAGTAACAACGCTGCAAAGAGTTACTTCCCCCACGCCCACCCCTCATTTGAGGGTGGGGGTGGGGGAAGTAACAATGTTGCGCTTGTTACTTCCCCCACCCCCGGGGTGGGGGTGGGGAGAGTAAAAACCGCAGTGTTGTTACTTCCCCCACCCCCACCCTCAAATGAGGGTGCAACGTTGTTACTTCCCCCACCCCCACCCCTCAAATGAGGGTGGGCGTGGGGGAAGTAACAATCGCAGCTGTTACTTCCGCGAGTTGTTACTTCCCCCACCCCCACCCCTCAAATGAGGGTGGGGCGTGGGGGGAAGTAACAACTGCAGCAGTTGTTACTTCCCCCACCCCCACCCTCAAATGAGGGTGGGCGTGGGGGAAGTAACAACTGCAACGTTGTTACTCCCCCCACGGGGGGTGGGGGATGTAACAACTGCAGCGTTGTTAATTCCCCCCTCTACAGTTGCTGCAGTTGTTACTTCCCCCACACCCACCCTCAAATGATGGAAACAACTGCAGCAACTACGGCTACCCTCATTTGAAGGTGGGGGTGGGGGAAGTAACAACTACAGACAACTGCAGGGTGGGGGAAGTAACAACTGTAGTTGTTACTTCCCCCGTAACAACTGTAGTTACTAATTGTAGTTGCTGTAGTTGTTACTTCCCCCACCCCCACCCTCAAAATGAGGGTGGGGGTGGGGGAAGTAACAATCGCAAAGAATCGCAGCTAGTAATCGCAATTGCTACGGTTGTTACTTCCCCCCACCCCCACCCTCATTTGAGGGTGGGGGTGGGGAAGTAACAATCGTAGCAATTACGGCTATTAATCGGCAGCTGTCGTGCGTGTTACTTCCCCCACCCGCCACCCTCATTTTGAGGGTGGGGGGTGGGGAAGTAACAACTGTAGCAATTGCAGTTACTAACTGCAGTTGCTGCAGTTGTTACTTCCCCCACCCCCACCCTCAAATCGACAGTTAGTAATTAACTGCATGGTAACTGCAATTGCTAAAGTTTTTACTTTCGCCACCCCCACCCTCATTTGAGGGTGGGGGTGGGGGAAGTAACAACTGCAGCAACGACAATTAGTAATTAACTGCATGGTAACTGCAGTTGCTGCAATTGTTACTTCCCTCAAATGCAGTTGCTGCAGTTGTTACTTGCCCCACCCGTTGTTACTGCAGTTGTTACTGTAGCAACTGCAGCAACTACAGTTGCTACAGTTGTTACTTCCCCCACCCCCACCCTCAAATGAGGGTGGGGGTGGGGGAAGTAACAACCGCTAAGAATCGTAGTTGGTAATCGCAGCTGTGCGATCTGTTACTTCCCCCCCCCCCACTCCTCATTGGTTAGCTGCCGTCAGCTTGTTACTTCCCCACCCCCACCATCATTTGATGGTGGGGGTGGGGGGAAGTAACTAACTCGCAGAAGCTGCAGCTAACCAATGAGGGTGGGGGTGGGGAAGTAACAACTACAAGAATCGTAGTTGGTACTGCAGATTAGTTACTTCCCCCACCCCCACCATCAAATGATGGTGGGGGTGGGGGAAGCTAACAACCCGCAAAGAATCGCATTAACCAATGAGGGTGGGGGTGGGGGAAGTAACAAGCTGCAAGAATCGCGTTACATGCGATTCTTAGTAGTTGTTACTTCCCCCACCCCCCACCCTCAAATGAGGTATTTGAGGGTGGGGGTGGGGGAAGTAACAATCGCAAAGCAATCGCAGCTAGTGAACTGCAGCTTCTGCAGCTTTTACTTCCCCCACCCCAACCATCATTTGATGGCGGGGGTGGGGGAAGTAATCGCAAGAATCGGCAGCTACCAGCCCGATTCTTGCTGCGATTAGTTACTTCCCCCCACCCCCGCCATCAAATGATGGTGGGGGTGGGGAAGTAACAACTGCAACGAATCGCAGCTACCAATCGTAGTTGTTGCGGCTTGTTACTTCCAACACCCCCAAAATGAGGGTGGGGGTGGGGAAGTAACAATCGCAGCAATCGCAGCTTACCAGCTCGTTAGCTACAGTTGTTACTTCCCCCACCCCCACCCTCGGTAAGTGCGGCTGTTGTAGTTGTTACTTCCCCCACCCCCAAATGAGGGTGGGGGTGGGGGGAAGTAACAACTACCAACAACTCCCGTTGGTAGTTGTTACTTCCCCCACCCCCACCCTCATTTGAGGGTGGGGGTGGGGTAAGTAACAACTACAGCAAAATGAGGGTGGGGGTGGGGGAGTAACAATCAGCAGTTGCTAGCATTGTTACTTCCCCCACCCCCACCCTCGATTTTGCTTGCAGCTTAGTTACTTACCCCACCCCCCTCATTTGAGGGTGGGGGTGGGGGAAGTAACAACTGCAGCAACTACGATTATTACTTCCCCCACCCCCCCCTCATTTGAGGGTGGGGGTGGGGAAGTAACAATCGTAGCTTGAGGGGTGGGGGTGGGGGGAAGTAACAATCGCAGTAACTACGGTTGTTACTTCCCCCCCCCCCCCTCATTTGAGGGTGGGGGTGGGGGGAAGTAACAACCGTAGTTGTTGCAGCTGTTACTTCCCCCCACCCCCCACCCTCAAATGAGTGTGGGGGTGGAGGAAGTAATAACTGCGAGGGGGTGGGGGAAGTAACAACTACAGCAATCTGCAGCTTGTTACTTCCCCCACCCCCACCCCCTCAAATCCACCCCCACCCTCAAATGAGGGTGGGCATGGGGGAAGTAACAACCGCAGCAATCGCAGTTGTTACTTCCCACACCCCCACCCTAAAATGAGGGTGGGGGTGGGGGGAAGTAACAACTCGCAGCAATCGTAGTTACCAATTGCGATTGCTATAGTTGTTACTTCCCCGTAACAACTGCAGCTTCTGCAGCTTGTTACTTCCCCCACCCCCACCCTCAAATTAATCGCATGGTAACTGCAGTTGCTGCAGTTGTTACTTCCCCCACCCCCACCCTCAAATGAGGGTGGGGGTGGGGGAATTAACAATCTGCAGCTTACCTAACTATAGTTGAGGGTGGAGGTGGGGGAAGTGACAATCTGCAGCAACTACAGTTGGTAACTGCAGTTGCTGTAGTTGTTACTTCCCCCACCCCCACCCTCGGTAACTGCAGTTGTTGCAGTTGTTACTTCCGCCACCCCCACCCTCAAATGAGGGTGGGGGGTGGGGAGTTAACAACTGTAGCAGCTGTAGTTGTTACTTCCCCCACCCCTACTGGAGTTACCAATTGTAGGTGGCAATCGCAGCTCTGTCGTAGTTGTTACTTCCCCACCCCCAACCTCATTTCCACCCTCATTTGAGGGTGGGGGTGGGGAAGTAATAACTCGTAGCAACTCAAGTTACGAGGGTGGGGGTGGGGGAAGTAACAACGCAACAACTACGCTTACCAATTGCGCTTGCTACGGTTGTTACTTCCCCCACCCCCACCTTCGATAATCTGCATTCTTCGCAGTTGTTACTTCCCCCACCCCGACCCTCAAATGAGGGTGGGGGTGGGGAAGTAACAACTGCAACCGCAGTTGTTACTTCCCCCACCCCCACTGGAGTTACCAATTGTAGGTGGTAACCGTAGTTGCTACGATTGTTACTTCCCCCACCCCCACCCTCATTTTAACAATCGCAAAGAATCTGCGGTTAGTAACAACTACAAGAATCTGCAGCTTACCAACCGTAGTTTCTACAGTTGTTACTTCCCCACCCCAACCCTCATTTGAGGGTTGAAATGAGGGTGGGGGTGGGGGAAGTAACAACTGCGATTGAGGGTGGGTGTGGGGGGAAGTAACAATCGCAACAACTACGGTTATTTTAGGGTGGGGGTGGGGGAAGTAACAAGCTGCAGCAATCTGCAGTTGGTAACTACGATTCTGTCGCAGCTTGTTACTCCCCCCACCCCCACCCTCAAATTTGCCGTAGTTGTTACTTCCCCACCCCCACCCTCATTTGAGGGTGGAAATGAGGGTGGGGGTGGGGGAAGTAACAACTACGGCATTTGAGGGTGGGGGTGGGGGAAGTAACAACTGCAGCAATCGCAGCTTGTCGTAGTTGTTACTTCCCCCACCCCCACCCTCAAATGCTTGCGATTGTTACTTCCCCCCACCCCCACCCACATTGTTGCTGCAGCTTGTTACTTCCCCCACCCCAACCCTCAAATCTGCCAGTTAGTTACTTCCCCCACCCCCACCCTCATTTGAGGGTGGGGGTAGGGGAAGTAACAACTACAAAGAATCGCGATTAGTGGGGTGGGGGAAGTAACAATCGCAGCAATCGTAGTTACTAACTCGCAGCTTCTTTGCGGTTGTTACTTCCCCCACCCCACCCTCGGTAGCCGTAGTTGCTGCGGTTAGTTACTTCCCCCACCCCCGACCCTCAAATGAGGGTGGGGGGGGAAGTAACAACCGTAGCTAACCGCTGCGATTGTTACTTCCCCCACCCAATTGTAGGTGGTAGCTGCAGTTGTCTGCAGTTGTTACTTCCCCCCACCCCCCACCCTCATTTTAACAAGCTGCAGCAACTACGGTTAGTAACAACTACAACAAGCTGAGTTACCAATTGTAGTTATCTGCTGTTGTTACTAGCCCACCCCCACCCTCATTTGAGGGTGGAAATGAGGGTGGGGGTGGGGGGAAGTAACAAGCTGCAAGCAAGCTGCAGCTTAATGGGGTGGGGGAAGTAACAATCGCAAAGAATCGCAGCTAGTGAGGGTGGGGGTGGGGGAAGTAACAACTACGGCACAGCTACGATTAGTGGGGTGGGGGAAGTAACAATCGCAGACAATCGTAGTTACTAACTGCAGCTTCTTGCGGTTGTTACTTCCCCCACCCCACCCCTCGGTAATCGTAGTTGCCTGCTGGCTGTTACTTCCCCCACCCCGACCCTCAAATGAGGGTGGGGGTGGGGAAGTAACTAACCGCAGCAACTTAGTTACTTCCCCCACCCAATTGTAGGTGGTAACTGCAGTTGCTGCAGTTGTTACTTCCCCCACCCCCACCCTCATTTTAACAACTGCAGCAACTACGGTTAGTAACAACTACAACAACTGCAGTTACCAATTGTAGTTACTGCTGTTGTTACTTCGCCCACCCCCACCCTCATTTGAGGGTGGAAATGAGGGTGGGGGTGGGGGAAGTAACAACTGCAGCAACTGCAGTTAATGGGGTGGGGGAAATAACAACTGCAGGAACTACAGTTAGTAACTGCAGTTGCTGCAGTTGTTACTTCCCCCACCCCCACCCTCCACCCTCATTTGAGGGTGGGGGTGGGGGAAGTAACTAACTGCGGCAAACTGCAATTAGTGGGGTGGGGGAAGTAACAACGCAGTTAGTAATGCATGCCGGCTTTGCGTTGTTACTTCCCCCACCGGGGTTTGAGGGTGGGGGTGGGGGAAGTAACAACTACGAAGAATCGCGATTAGTGGGGTGGGGGAAGTAACAAGCTGCTAGTAACCCAGCTGGTTCGCTGCTTTTTACTTCCCCCACTAGGGTGGGGGTGGGGGAAGTAACAATTGTAGCAATCGTAGTTCGAGTTGGTTGCTACGCTTGTTACTTCCCCCACCACCACCCTCATTTGGTAACTGCAATTGCTGTAGTTGTTACTTCCCCCACCCTCACCCTCATTTGATGGTGGGGGTGGGGGGAAGTAACAAGCGCAAGAAGTCGGTGCTACGGTTGTTACTTCCCCCCACCCCCACCCTCATTTGGTAGTCGCAATTGCTTCGTAGTTGTTACTTCCCCCACCCCCCACCCCTCATTTGATGGTGGGGGTGGGGGGAAGTAACAACCACAAAATCGCATTTGGTAGCTGCGGTTGTTGTAGTTGTTACTTCCTCCACCCCCACCCTCAAATGAGGGTGGGGGTGGGGGAAGTAACAATCAGTAGCAACAAACTACGATCTTTGTAGTTGTTACTTCCCCCACCCCCACCCTCATTTGAGGTGAGGGTGGGGGGTGGGGGAAGTAACAACCGTAGCAACTAATCGTAGTTGTCGTAGTTGTTACTTCCCCACCCCCACCCTCATTTGAGGGTGGGGGGTGGGAAGTAAGCTAGCTAACGATGGGGTGGGGGGAAGTAACAACTATAGTTTGAGGGTGGGGGTGGGGGGAAGTAACAACTACGATAGCACCGAGCTGGTAACGTAGTTGTTGCGGTTGTTACTTCCCCCCCCCACCCTCATTTGAGGGTGGGGGTGGGGGGAAGTAACAATCGCAGCAATCGCGATTTACCAACTGCAGTAGCTGCAGTTGTTACTTCCCCCACCCCCACCCTCAAATGAGAAAATGAGGGTGGGGGTGGGGGAAGTAACAACTGCAGCAACTGTAGTTGCCAACTGCACTGCTTGTAGTTGTTAATTCCCCCACCCCCACCCTCACCCACCCCCACCCTCAAATGAGGGTGGGGGTGGGGGAAGTAACAACTACCAACTGAAATGAGGGTGGGGGTGGGGGAAGTAACAACTCGGCAACTACGATTGCGGTTACTGCAGTTGTTACTTCCCCCACCCCCACCCTCATTTTAGGGTGGACGTGGGGGAAGTAACAACTGTAGCAACTGCAGTTGCAGTTGCTGCAGTTGTTACTTCCCCCACACCCACCCTCAAATGATGGTGGGGTTGGGGGAAGTAACAACCGCAGCAGCGCAGCCTGCCGATGTCTGCGTAGTTACTTCCCCACCCCACCCTCAAATGAGGGTGGGGGTGGGGGGAAGTAACAAGCTGCAAGAATCGCACTGCGGTTGCTACGCTTGTTACTTCCCCACCCCCACCCCTCATTTGGGTGGGCGTGGGGGAAGTAACAAGCGCATCAATCTGAACTCACCCTCAAATGAGGGTGGGGGTGGGGGAAGTAACTACTGCAACAACTGCAACAACTGCAGCAACTACAACTCACCCTCATTTGAGGGTGGGGGTGGGGGAAGTAACTACTGCAGCAACTACAGGGGGTGGGGGAAGTAACTACTGCAACAACTGCAACAACTGCAGCAACTACAACTCACCCTCAAATGAGGGTGGGGGTGGGGAAGTAACTACCGCATCAACCGCAGTTGCGGTTCTGCAATTGTTACTTCCCCCACCCCCACCCTCAAATGAGGGTGGGGGTGGGGGAAGTAACAACTGCAAAGAATCGCAACTACTGCATCAGCTACGCTTAGCGATTCGTAGCGATGTTATTCCGCCACCCCCACCCTCAAATGAGGGTGGGGGTGGGGGAAGTAACAATCGCAAGCAACCGCAATTAGGGGGAAGTAACAACTACAATGTTGTTACTTCCCCCACCCCCACCCTCAAATGAGAGTGGGGGTGGGGGAAGTAACAACGGCTGCAGGTTGTTACTTCCCCCACCCCCACTCTCCACCCTCAAATGAGGGTGGGGGTGGGGGAAGTAACAACTACAGCAACTACAGTTACCAACTGCAGTTGCTGCAGTTGTTACTTCCCCCACCCCCACCCTCAAACTATAGTTGTTGCTGTAGTTATTACTTCCCCCACCCCCACCAAGAGCAGGTAACCGTGAGTTGCTTAGCTTGTTACTTCCCCCCACCCCCACCCTCAAATTTGAGGGTGGGGGTGGGAAGCAACTGTAGCTGGCAATCGTAGTTGCAGTTGCTTGCGATTATTACTTCCCCCCACCCCCATGTGGGGGAAGTAACAACTACAACAACTACGATTACCAACTATAGTTGTTACTTCCCCACCCCCACCCTCGGGGTGGGGGGAAGTAACAGCTGCAGCTTGTTACTTCCCCCATGCCCACCCTCATCGATTGCTACGATTAGTTACTTCCCCCACCCCCACCCCTCAAAAGGGTGGGGGTGGGGGAAGTAACAACCAGCAACTACGATTAGGGGTGGGGGGTTACCTAAAGGGGTGGGGTTGGGGGAAGTAACAACGCAGCAACCGCAGTTACCCAATCTGTAGTTGCTGCAGCTTGTTACTTCCCCCACCCCCACCCTCAAAAGGGTGGGGGTGGGGGAAGTAACAAGAGCAGCTGCAGTTACCAAAAGGGTGGGGGTGGGGGAAGTAACAAGCTGCAAGAAGCGGGGAGTAACAACCGCAGCAAGCTGCGATTCACCAAAGGGTGGGGGTGGGGGAAGTAACAACCGAGCAAGCGCAGCTTGTTACTTCCCCCACCCCCACTCCTTTTGGCAATCGTAGCTGCGATGTTACTTCCCCCGCATTGCTGCAGTTAGTTACTTCCCCACCCCCACCCCTTTTGTAACTGCGAGTTGCTACGCTTGTTACTTCCCCCACCCCCTACCGTAGTTGCTACGGTTGTTACTTGGGGTGGGGGAAGTAACAACCGCAAAGCAGCTGCGATTAGGTAACTGCAGTTGCTGCGGTTGTTACTTCCCCCACCCCCACCCTTAGGTAACCGCAGACTTTGCCGTTTGTTACTTCCCCACCCCCCACCCTTTTGAGGGTGGGGGGTGGGGAAGGTAAAAGGGTGGGGGTGGAGGAACTAGCAATCGCAGCTCATCGAACCCTAGCTAGCGATGCTAGTTGTTACTTCCCCACCCCCCACCCTTTTGAGGGTGGGGGTGGACCTAACTGCAGTTGCTACAGTTGTTACTTCCCCCACCCCCACCCTCAACTGCAGCTGCTGCGATTGTTACTTCCCCCCCACCCCCCACCCTCTGCGAGTTGTTACTTCCCCCACCCCCCACCCCTCAAGCGTACAGATTGCTGCAGCTGTTACTTCCCCCACCCCCCACCCTCATTTGAGGGTGGGGGGTGGGGAGTTAACAACGCATTGCGATTGTTACTTCCCCCCCACCCCCCACCCTCATTTGAGGGTGGGGTGTGGGGAAGTAACAACTCCGGCAGCTTGTTACTTCCCCCACCCCCACCCTCAAATGAGGGTGGGGGTGGGCCAAGTGTTACTTCCCCCACACCCACCCTCAAATGAGGGTGGGGGTGGGGGAAGTAACAATCGCAGCGTTGTTACTTCCCCCCCCACCCTCAAATTTGCAAGTAAGTTACTTCCCCCACCCCCACCCTCAAATGAGGGTGGGGGTGGGGGAATAACATCTCAGCTGTTATGGGGGTGGGGGAAGTAACAACGCTAGATTACTATGGGGGTGGGGGAAGCAACAACTGCAGCCGTTGTTACTTCCCCCCACCCCCATAATAAGCGTGAGCGTTGTTACTTCCCCCACCCCCCACCCTCAAATTAGGGTGGGGGTGGGGGAAGTAACAACGCTACGCTTATTACTTCCCCCACCCCCCACCCTCAAATTGTTACTTCCCCCACCCCCATAATAATCGTAGCGTTAGTTACTTCCCCCCACCCCCCACCCCCTCATTTGAGGGTGGGGGGTGGGGGAATGAGGGTGGGGGTGGGGGAAGTAATGGCGAGGGTGGTGAGGGGTGGGGTGGGGGGAAGTAACAAGCGCAGCGTTGTTACTTCCCCCCACCCCCCACCCTCACCACCCTCGGTTATTACTTCCCCCACCCCCACCCTCAAATGAGGGTGGGGGGTGGGGAAGTAATAACCGTAGCGTTGTTACTTCCCCCCACCCCCACCCCCTCAAATGAGGGTGGGGGTGGGGAAGTAACAACTATAGCGTTGTTACTTCCCCCACCCCCCACCGGAGTTACCAATTGTAGGTGGTAGCTGCGAGTCTGTCGCA
This sequence comes from Wollemia nobilis, assembly GCA_028583015.1. Classification (NCBI taxonomy): domain Eukaryota; kingdom Viridiplantae; phylum Streptophyta; class Pinopsida; order Araucariales; family Araucariaceae; genus Wollemia; species Wollemia nobilis. The sequence continues at coordinate 3,398,242 of JAQPPZ010002341.1, read as the reverse complement.
TTCTTACTTCCCCCACCCCCACCCTCATTTTAACAATCGCAACAAGCTGCGGTTAGTAACAAGCGCAACAAGCTGCAGCTTGGTAACTACGATTCTTGCGGTTGTTACTTCCCCCACCCCAACCCTCATTTGAGGGTGGAAATGAGGGTGGGGGTGGGGGAAGTAACAAGCTGCAAGCAATGCGGTTACCAGCTCGCATTGCTACGACTTGTTACTTCCCCCACCCCCACCCTAAAATAAGCTGCGATTCTTTGCGGCTTGTTACTTCCCCCACCCCCACCCTCATTTGAGGGTGGAAATGAGGGTGGGGGTGGGGGAAGTAACAACTGCAGCATTTGAGGGTGGGGGTGGGGGAAGTAACAACTGCAGCAACTACGATTCTTTCCGTAGTTGTTACTTCCCCCACCCCCACCCTCAAACCCCCACCCCCACCCTAATTTGAGGGTGGGGGTGGGGGAAGTAACAACTCAGCAAGCATCGATTAGTGGGGTGGGGGAAGTAACAACTGCAGCAACTGCGATTACTAACTGCAGTTGCTGTAGTTGTTACTTCCCCCACCCCCACCCTCGGTAACTGTAGTTGCTGCAGTTGTTACTTCCCCCACCCCGACCCTCAAATGAGGGTGGGGGTGGGGGAAGTAACAACTGTAGCAACTTCAGTTGTTACTTCCCCCACCCAATTGTAGGTGGTAACTGCAGTTGTTACTTCCCCCACCCCCACCCTCATTTTAACAATCGCAAAGCAATCATGGGTTAGTAACAACTACAACAACCGTAGTTACCAAGCGTAGTTGCTTCCGTTGTTACTTCCCCCCCCCCCACCCTCATTTGAGGGTGGAAATGAGGGTGGGGGTGGGGGAAGTAACAACGCAAGAATCGCAGCTACCAACCGTAGTTGTTGCAGCATTGTTACTTCCCCCACCCCCCACCCTAAAATAAGCTGCGGTTGTTGCGGTTGTTACTTCCCCCCACCCCCACCCTCAGTAACCGTGAGCTGTCGTAGTTGTTACTTCCCCCCACCCCCACCCTCAAATGAGAAATGAGGGTGGGGGTGGGGAAAGTAACTAACGCTGCGAATCGTACCATTAACTGCAGATTCCTGCAGTTGTTACTTCCCCCACCCCCCACCCTCATTTTCTCATTTGAGGGTGGGGGTGGGGGAAGTAATAACCGCAAAAACTGCAGATTGGATAGCTGCGGTTGCTACGGTTGTTACTTCACCCACCCCCACCCTCAAATGAGAAAATGAGGGTGGGTGTGGGAAGTAACTAACTCGCAGCTAATCGGCTAGCTCACGGTTGCTACGATTGTTACTTCCCCCACCCCCACCCTCAAATGAGGGTGGGGGTGGGGGAAGTAACTGCTGCAAGCATGCTAATAACTGTAGTTGCTACGGTTGTTACTTCCCCCACCCCCCACCCTCATTTGAGGGTGGGGGTGGGGGAAGTAACCGTAGCAACTACGAGTACCAGCTGCGATTCTGTGCGGTTGTTACTTCCCCCCCCCCCCCACCCTCATTTGAGGGTGGGGGTGGGGGAGTAACAACTGCAGCAACTGCAGTTACCCCCACCCTCAAATCCCACCCTCATTTGAGGGTGGGGGTGGGGGAAGTAACAACTGCAGCAACTACAGTTGGTAACTGCAGTTGCTGCAGTTGTTACTTCCCCCACCCCCACTCTCAAATGAGGGTGGGGGTGGGGAAGTAACAACTGCAGCAACTGCGAGTTACCAAGCTGGCGATTGCTAGCTGTTACTTCCCCCCACCCCCCACCCTCATTTGAGGGTGGGGGTGGGGGAAGTAACAACCGCAACGAAGCTGCAGCTTGGTAACTGCAGCTTGTCGCGATTGTTATTTCCCCCACCCCCACTCTCAAATGAGGGTGGGGGTGGGGGAAGTAACAACTAGCAACTACGGTTGGTAGCTGCGGTTGCTACGGTTATTACTTCCCCCACCCCCACCCCTCAAATGAGGGTGGGATTTGAGGGTGGGGGTGGGGGAAGTAACAACTGTAGCAACTGCAGTTACCAACTGCAGTTGTTACTTCCCCCACCCCCACCCTCAAATGAGGGTGGGATTTGAGGGTGGGGGTGGGGGAAGTAACAACGCAGCAACCGTAGCGATTACAGCTGCAATCGCAGTTGCTACGATTGTTACTTCCCCCACCCCCACCCCTCAAATCCCACCCTCATTTGAGGGTGGGGGTGAGGGAAGTAACTACTAGACAGCTACGATTGGTAGCTGCAGATTTCTACGATTGTTTCTACAGTTGGTAATTGCAGCAACTGCAGTTGGTAACTGTAGTTGTTGCAGTTGTTACTTCCCCCACCCCCACCCTCATTGGGGGAAGTAACAACGAGATAACCGCTAGCAAATGCTAGCTGCTACAATTAAGTAACAATCGTAGCAATCACAGCTACCAACTACGATTCTTCGCAGTTGTTACTTCCCCCACCCCCACCCTCAAACTACAGTTGTTACTTCCCCCACCCCCACCCTCATTAAATGAGGGTGGGGGTGGGGAAGGCTAATCGTAGCAACTACGATTACCAACCGCAGCTTGTCGTAGTTGTTACTTCCCCCACCCCCACCCTCAAACTATAGTTGTTACTTCCCCCACCCCCACCCTCATTTGAGGGTGGGGGTGGGGAAAGTACTCGCAAGCAACTCTGATTACCAAGCTGCGTTGCTGAGCTTGTTAGTTCCCCCACTCCCCACCCTCAAACTATAGTTGTTACTTCCCCCACCCCCACACTCAAACTATAGGCGTAGCCGTAGTTGCTGCTAGTTGTTACTTCCCCCCACCCCCCACCCTCATTTGAGGGTGGAGGGTGGGGGAAGTAACAACTCGCAGCAACTACAGTTACCAGCTATAGTTTGAGTGTGGGGGTGGGGGAAGTAACAACTATAGTTTGAGGGTGGGGGTGGGGGAACTAATAACCGCAAGCAATCGGCAGCTGGTAACTCGTAGTTGTCGCAGTTGTTACTTCCCCCACCCCCACCCTCATTTGAGGGTGGAGAGTGGGGGTGGGGAAGTAAAACTGCAGCGATATTACTTCCCCCCACCCCCACCCTCAATTGAGGGTGGGGGTGGGGGAAGTAACAACATTGTAGTTGTTACTTCCCCCACCCCCACCCTCAAATGAGGGTGGGGGTGGGGGAAGTAACAACTGCAGCAACTGCAGTTACCAACTGCATTTGCTACAGTTGTTACTCCCCCCACCAAATGAGGGTGGGGGTGGGGGAAGTAACAACTGCAGCAACTGCAGTTAACAACTACGATTGCTTGCTGAGTTAGTTACTCCCCACCCCCACCCTCAAATGAGGGTGGGGGTGGGGGGGAAGTAACAACTGCAACAACTGCAGTTATTGAGTTGTTACTTCGCCCACCCCCACCCTCATTTGAGGGTGGGGGTGGGGTAGCTGCAGTTCGTTGCAGTTGTTACTTCCCCCACCCCCCACCCTCAAATGAGTTGTTACTTCCCCCACCCCCACCCTCATTTGAGGGTGGGGGTGGGGGTGGGGGAAGTAACAACGCTGCGTTGTTACTCCCCCCACCCCCACCCTCAAATGAGGGTGGGGGTGGGGGAAGCTAAGCGCAACATTGTTACTCCCCCACCCCCCACCCTCACATGAGGGTGGGGGTGGGGGAAGTAACTACCGCAACGTTGTTACTTCCCCCCACCCCCACCCTCATTTGAGGGTGGGGGTGGGGGAAGTAACAACGCCGCAGTAGTTACTTCCCCCCACGCCCACCCTCATTTGAGGGTGGGGGTGGGGGAAGTAACAACTACTGCAGTTGTTACTTCCCCCACCCCCGGGTGGGGGTGGGGGGAGTAACAACTGCAGTGTTGTTACTTCCCCCACCCCCACCCTCAAATGAGGGTGCAACGTTGTTACTTCCCCCACCCCCACCCTCAAATGAGGGTGGGGGTGGGGAAGTAACAACTGCAGCGTTGTTACTTCCGCAGTTGTTACTTCCCCCACCCCCACCCTCAAATGAGGGTGGGCGTGGGGGAAGTAACAACTGCAGCGTTGTTACTTCCCCCACCCCCACCCTCAAATGAGGGTGGGCGTGGGGGAAGTAACAACTGCAACGTTGTTACTCCCCCCACGGGGGGTGGGGGATGTAACAACTGCAGCGTTGTTAATTCCCCCCTCTACAGTTGCTGCAGTTGTTACTTCCCCCACACCCACCCTCAAATGATGGAAACAACTGCAGCAACTACAGTTACCCTCATTTGAAGGTGGGGGTGGGGGAAGTAACAACTACAGCAACTACAGGGGTGGGGGAAGTAACAACTGTAGTTGTTACTTCCCCCGTAACAACTGTAGTTACTAATTGTAGTTGTTTGTAGTTGTTACTTCCCCCACCCCCACCCTCAAAATGAGGGTGGGGGTGGGGGAAGTAACAATCGCAACGAATCGGTAGCTTAGTAATCGCAATTGCTCGATTGTTACTTCCCCCCACCCCCACCCTCATTTGAGGGTGGGGGTGGGGAAGTAACAACCGTAGCAATTACTGCTACTAATCGCAGATTGTCTGCAGTTGTTACTTCCCCCCACCCCCACCCTCATTTTGAGGGTGGGGGTGGGGGAAGTAACAAGCGTAGCAATGTGCGATTACTAACTGCAGCTTCAGTTGCAGTTGTTACTTCCCCCACCCCCACCCTCAAATCGACAGTTAGTAATTAACTGCATGGTAACTGCAATTGCTAAAGTTTTTACTTTCGCCACCCCCACCCTCATTTGAGGGTGGGGGTGGGGAAGTAACAACGCAACAACGACAATTAGTAATTAATCGCATGGTAACTGCGGTTGCTGCAATTGTTACTTCCCTCAAATGCGATTCTTGCAGCTTGTTACTTGCCCCACCCGTTATTACTGCAGGTTGTTACTCGTAGCAACCGCAGCAACTACGGTTGCTACGGATTGTTACTTCCCCCACCCCCACCCTCAAATGAGGGTGGGGGGTGGGGAAGTAACAATCGCAAAGAATCGTAGTTGGTACTCGCAGCTGTGCGGTTGTTACTTCCCCCACCCCCACCCTCATTGGTTAACTGCAGTTGCTGCAGTTGTTACTTCCCCCACCCCCACCATCATTTGATGGTGGGGGTGGGGAAGTAACTAACCTAAAGAATCATGAGCTAACCAATGAGGGTGGGGGTGGGGAAGTAACAACTACAAAGAATCGTAGTTGGTATCGCGAGTTGTTACTTCCCCCACCCCCACCATCAAATGATGGTGGGGGTGGGGAAGTAACAACTGGCAACTGCAGTTAACCAATGAGGGTGGGGGTGGGGGAAGTAACAGCTGCGAAGCTAGCTAGAATCGTAGCTATTCTTGTAGTTGTTACTTCCCCCACCCCCACCCTCAAATGAGGTATTTGAGGGTGGGGGTGGGGGAAGTAACAATCGCAGCAATCGCAGTTGGTGAACTGCGATTCTTGCAGCTTTTACTTCCCCCACCCCAACCATCATTTGATGGCGGGGGTGGGGAGAATAACGCTAGAACCGCTACGTTAACCGGCAGCTTGCTGCAGTTGTTACTTCCCCCACCCCCGCCATCAAATGATGGTGGGGGTGGGGAAGTAACAACTGCAAGAATCTGCAGCTACCAACCGTAGTTGCTTGCGATTGTTACTTCCAACACCCCCAAAATGAGGGTGGGGGTGGGGGAAGTAACAACCGCTAAGCATCAGCTACCAACTAAGCGTTGCTACGGTTGTTACTTCCCCCCACCCCCACCCTCGGTAAGTGCAGTTGTTGTAGTTGTTACTTCCCCCCACCCCCAAATGAGGGTGGGGGTGGGGGAAGTAACAACTACCAACAACTCCAGCTGGTAGTTGTTACTTCCCCCCACCCCCACCCTCATTTGAGGGTGGGGGTGGGGTAGTACAACTACGACAAAATGAGGGTGGGGGTGGGGGAAGTAACAAGCGTAGTTGCTACGGTTGTTACTTCCCCCCACCCCCACCCTCATTTTGCTGCGGTTAGTTACTTACCCCACCCCCCTCATTTGAGGGTGGGGGTGGGGGAAGTAACAAGCTACGCAACTACAGCTTGTTACTTCCCCCCCCCCCCCTCATTTGAGGGTGGGGGTGGGGGAAGTAACAACTGCAGTTTGAGGGTGGGGGTGGGGGAAGTAACAACTGCAGTAACTACAGTTGTTACTTCCCCCACCCCCCCTCATTTGAGGGTGGGGGTGGGGGAAGTAACAATTGTAGTTGTTGCAGTTGTTACTTCCCCCACCCCCACCCTCAAATGAGTGTGGGGGTGGAGGAAGTAATAACTGCAGTGGGGGTGGGGGAAGTAACAACTACGAAGAATCGCGGTTGTTACTTCCCCCACCCCCCACCCTCAAATCCACCCCCACCCCTCAAATGAGGGTGGGCATGGGGGAAGTAACAACCGCAGCAATCGCAGCTTGTTACTTCCCACACCCCCACCCTAAAATGAGGGTGGGGGTGGGGGGAAGTAACAACTGCAGCAATCGTAGTTACCAATTGCGTTGCTATAGTTGTTACTTCCCCGTAACAACCGCAGCTTGCTGCAGTTGTTACTTCCCCCCACCCCCACCCTCAAATTAATCGCATGGTAGCTGCAGTTCTTGCAGTTGTTACTTCCCCCACCCCCACCCTCAAATGAGGGTGGGGGTGGGGGAATTAACAACTGCAGTTACCAACTATAGTTGAGGGTGGAGGTGGGGGAAGTAACAACTGCAGGCAACTACAGTTGGTAACTGCAGTTGTTGTAGTTGTTACTTCCCCCACCCCCACCCTCGGTAACTGCAGTTGTTGCAGTTGTTACTTCCGCCACCCCCACCCTCAAATGAGGGTGGGGGGTGGGGAAAGTAACAACTGTAGCAACTGTAGTTGTTACTTCCCCCACCCCTACTGGAGTTACCAATTGTAGGTGGCAACTGCAGTTGCTGTAGTTGTTACTTCCCCCACCCCCAACCTCATTTCCACCCTCATTTGAGGGTGGGGGTGGGGAAGTAATAACCGCAGCAACCGTAGAGTTCCCGAGGGTGGGGGTGGGGGAAGTAACAACCGCAACAACTACTGATTACCAATTGCGGTTGCTACGGTTACTTCCCCCACCCCCACCTTCGATAACCGCAGCTGTCGCAGCTTGTTACTTCCCCCCACCCCGACCCTCAAATGAGGGTGGGGGTGGGGGAAGTAACTCGTAGCAACTGCAGCTTGTTACTTCCCCCCACCCCCACTGGAGTTACCAATTGTAGGTGGTAACTGTAGTTGCTACAGTTGTTACTTCCCCCACCCCCACCCTCATTTTAACAACTGCAGCAACTGCGGTTAGTAACAACTACAGCAACTGCAGTTACCAACTGTAGTTTCTACAGTTGTTACTTCCCCCACCCCAACCCTCATTTGAGGGTTGAAATGAGGGTGGGGGTGGGGGGAAGTAACAACCGCAGTTGAGGGTGGGTGTGGGGGAAGTAACAATCGCAACAACTACGATTATTTTAGGGTGGGGGTGGGGGAAGTAACAAGCAAAGAAGCTGTAGTTGGTAACTACAGCTTCTTTGCAGCTTGTTACTTCCCCCACCCCCACCCTAAAATAACCTGCAGCTTGTCGTAGTTGTTACTTCCCCCACCCCCACCCCTCATTTGAGGGTGGAAATGAGGGTGGGGGTGGGGGAAGTAACAACTACGGCATTTGAGGGTGGGGTGGGGGAAAGCAACAACCGCAAGAACTGCAGTTCTTGCTGTAGTTGTTACTTCCCCCCACCCCCACCCCTCAAATGCCTGCAATTGTTACTTCCCCCACCCCCACCCACATTGTTCTTTGCAGCTTGTTACTTCCCCCACCCCAACCCTCAAATGCTGTCAGGTTGTTACTTCCCCCCCCCCCACCCTCATTTGAGGGTGGGGGGGGGGAAGTAACAACTACAGAAGATCGCATTAGTGGGGTGGGGGAAGTAACAATCGCAAGAATCGTAGTTACTAACTCGATTCTGTTGCAGCTTGTTACTTCCCCCACCCCACCCTCGTAGCATCGTAGTTGCTGGCAGCTTGTTACTTCCCCCCCCCCAGGCCCTCAAATGAGGGTGGGGGTGGGGGAAGTAACAACACGTAGCAACCTAGCTTGTTACTTCCCCCACCCAATTGTAGGTGGTAACTGCGTTGCTTCGCGGTTGTTACTTCCCCCCCCCCCACCCTCATTTTAACAATGCTAGACAACTACGGTTAGTAACAACTACAACAACTGCAGTTACCAATTGTAGTTACTGCTGTTGTTACTTCGCCCACCCCCACCCTCATTTGAGGGTGGAAATGAGGGTGGGGGTGGGGGAAGTAACAACTGCAGCAACTGCAGTTAATGGGGTGGGGGAAGTAACAACTGCAGCAACTGCGAGTAGTGAGGGTGGGGGTGGGGGAAGTAACAACTACAGCAACTGCAGTTAGTGGGGTGGGGGAAGTAACAACTGCAGCAATTACTAGCTACGATTGCTGTTGCAGCTGTTACTTCCCCCACCCCACCCTCGGTAATCGTAGTTGCTTAGCGTTGTTACTTCCCCCACCCCACCCTCAAATGAGGGTGGGGGTGGGGGGAAACAACTGTAGCAACCAGCTAGTTACTTCCCCCACCCAATTGTAGGTGGTAAGCTGCAGCTTGCTGCAGTTGTTACTTCCCCCACCCCCACCCTCATTTTAACAATCGCAAGCAACTACGGTTAGTAACAACTACAACAATCTGAAGCATTACCAATTGTAGTTATCTGCTATTTGTTACTTCACCCCCCACCCTCATTTGAGGGTGGAAATGAGGGTGGGGGTGGGGGGAAGTAACAACTGCAGCATAGCTGAGTTAATGGGGTGGGGGAAATAACAATGCAGGAACTACGGTTAGTAGCTCGATTCGCTGCAGTTGTTACTTCCCCCACCCCCACCCTCCACCCTCATTTGAGGGTGGGGGTGGGGAAGTAACTAACTGCGGCAACTCGCAGTTAGTGGGGTGGGGGAAGTAACAATCGATAGTAATCGCAGATTGCTTTGCAGCTTGTTACTTCCCCACCAGGGTTTGAGGGTGGGGGTGGGGGAAGTAACAACTACAGCAACTGCAGTTAGTGGGGTGGGGGAAGTAACAACTGCAGTTAGTAACTGCAGTTGCTGCAGTTTTTACTTCCCCCACTAGGGTGGGGGTGGGGGAAGTAACAATTGTAGCAACTGTAGTTCAGTTGGTTGCTACAGTTGTTACTTCCCCCACCACCACCCTCATTTGAGTAACGCAATTGCCGTAGTTGTTACTTCCCCCACCCTCACCCTCATTTGATGGTGGGGGTGGGGGGAAGTAACAACTGCAAAGCAAGTCATTGCTACGATTGTTACTTCCCCCACCCCCACCCTCATTTGGTAATCGCAATTGCTGTGGTTGTTACTTCCCCCCACCCCCACCCTCATTTGATGGTGGGGGTGGGGGAAGTAACAACTACAAAGAATCGCATTTGGTAATCGCAGTTGTTGTAGTTGTTACTTCCCCACCCCCACCCTCAAATGAGGGTGGGGGTGGGGGGAAGTAACAATCTGTAGCAACAAACTACAGTTGCTGCAGTTGTTACTTCCCCCACCCCCACCCTCATTTGAGGTGAGGGTGGGGGTGGGGGAAGTAATAACCGTAGCAACTAATCCAGCAGTTCCTTGTAGTTGTTACTGTCCCCACCCCCACCCTCATTTGAGGGTGGGGGTGGCGGAAGTAACAAACTGCAGATGGGGGTGGGGGAAGTAACAACTATAGTTTGAGGGTGGGGGGTGGGGGAAGTAACAACTACAAGAATCGGCAGCTGGTAACTCGTGAGTTGTTGCAGAGTCAGTTACTTCCCCCACCCCCACCCTCATTTGAGGGTGGGGGTGGGGGAAGTAACAAACCGCAGGCAACCGCAGATTACCAAGCTGCAGAGCTAGCTGTTGCTTCCCCCACCCCCACCCTCAAATGAGAAAATGAGGGTGGGGGTGGGGGAAGTAACAACTCGCAAGCAATCGTAGTTACCAGCTAGGTTGCTTGTAGTTGTTAATTCCCCCACCCCCACCCTCACCCACCCCCACCCTCAAATGAGGGTGGGGGTGGGGAAGTAACAACTACCAACTGAAATGAGGGTGGGGGTGGGGGGAAGTAACAATCGCAGCAACTACGATTGTGCGATTCTTTGCGGTTAGTTACTTCCCCCACCCCCACCCTCATTTTAGGGTGGACGTGGGGGAAGTAACAATCGTAGCAAGCTGCGGTTGGATCTTTGCAAGTTGTTACTTCCCCCACACCCACCCTCAAATGAGGGTGGGGGTGGGGGAAGTAACTAACGGCAATGCAGCTAGCTGCGTTAGCTTCCCCCACCCCCACCTAAATGAGGGTGGGGGTGGGGGGAAGTAACAACCGGCAACCGAATCTAGCTGCCGTAGTTACTTCCCCCACACCCACCCTCAAATGAGGGTGGGGGTGGGGGAAGTAACAACGCAAAGACTCGCAGAAGCGAGCTAGGTTATTACTTCCCCCCCACCCCCACCCCTCATTTGGGTGGGCGTGGGGGAAGTAACAACTGCATCAACTGTAACTCACCCTCAAATGAGGGTGGGGGTGGGGGAAGTAACTACTGCAACAACTGCAACAACTGCAGCAACTACAACTCACCCTCAAATGAGGGTGGGGGTGGGGGAAGTAACTATCGCATCAACTCGCAGTTGCGATTCGTTACATTGTTACTTCCCCCACCCCCACCCTCAAATGAGGGGTGGGGGTGGGGGAAGTAACAATCGCAGCGAATCGCAACTCATCGCATCAACGCAGCTGCAGCTTGTCAGCTTGTTACTTCCGCCACCCCCACCCTCAAATGAGGGTGGGGGTGGGGGAAGTAACTACTGCATCAACTGCAATTAGGGGAAGTAACAACTACAATGTTGTTACTTCCCCCACCCCCACCCTCAAATGAGAGTGGGGGTGGGGGAAGTAACAACGGCTGCAGCTTGTTACTTCCCCCACCCCCACTCTCCACCCTCAAATGAGGGTGGGGGTGGGGGAAGTAACAACTACGAAGAATCTACAGCTACCAAGCCGCAGCTTGCTGCAGCTTGTTACTTCCCCCACCCCCACCCTCAAACTATAGTTGTTGCTGTAGTTATTACTTCCCCCACCCCCACCAGCAGGTAACTGTAGTTGCTGCAGTTGTTACTTCCCCCACCCCCACCCTCAAATTTGAGGGTGGGGGTGGGGGAAGCAACAACTGTAGTTGGTAACTGTAGTTGCTGCAGTTGTTACTTCCCCCACCCCCATGTGGGGGAAGTAACAACTACAACAACTACAGTTACCAACTATAGTTGTTACTTCCCCCACCCCCACCCTCGGGGTGGGGGAAGTAACAACGCTGCAGTTGTTACTTCCCCCATGCCCACCCTCATCGATTGCTACGGTTAGTTACTTCCCCACCCCCACCCTCAAAAGGGTGGGGGGTGGGGAAGTAACTAACCGCAGCAACTAACGATTAGGGGTGGGGGTTACCTAAAGGGTGGGGTTGGGGGAAGTAACAGCTGAAGACAGCTGAGTTACCTAAGCGTAGTTGCTTGCAGCTTGTTACTTCCCCCACCCCCACCCTCAAAAGGGTGGGGTGGGGGAAGTAACAACCGCAGCAACTGCAGCTTACCAAAAGGGTGGGGGTGGGGAAGTAACACGCAACAAGCTGGGGGAAGTAACAACTGCAGAAGCTGCAGTTACCAAGGGTGGGGGTGGGGGAAGTAACAACCGCAAAGAATCGGCTTGTTACTTCCCCACCCCCACCCTTTGGTAACTGCAGCTGCTACGGCTTGTTACTTCCCCCGCTTCGCAGCTTGTTACTTCCCCCACCCCCACCCTTTTTGGTAACTGCAGCTTGCTACAGTTGTTACTTCCCCACCCCCATCCGTGGTGCTACGATTGTTACTTGGGGTGGGGGAAGTAACAACTGCAGCAGCACGCAGTTAGGTAATCGCTGCCGATTCGTGCTGGTTACTTCCCCCACCCCCACCCTTAGGTAACTGCCCGATTCTCTGCGATTAGTTACTTCCCCCACCCCCACCCTTTTGAGGGTGGGGGGTGGGGGAAGTAAAAGGAGTGGGGGTGGGGGAAGTAAAATCGTAGCAACCTGCGGTTACCTAACTCGCAGTTGCTACGATTGTTACTTCCCCCACCCCCACCCCCTTTTGAGGGTGGGGGTGGACCAAGCTGCAGCTTGCTACGCTTGTTACTTCCCCCACCCCCACCCTCAAGCGCGGATTGCTGCAGGTTGTTACTTCCCCCACCCCCACCCTCCTGCAGCTTGTTACTTCCCCCACCCCCCACCCTCAAGCTAGGGTTGCTGCGGTTGTTACTTCCCCACCCCCCACCCTCATTTGAGGGTGGGGGTGGGAAGTAGTCAACTGCGTTGTTGACTTCCCCCCACCCCCCACCCTCATTTGAGGGTGGGGTGTGAGGGGAGTAACGCTGCAAGCTGTTACTTCCCCCACCCCCACCCTCAAATGAGGGTGGGGGTGGGGAAGTGTTACTCCCCCACACCCACCCTCAAATGAGGGTGGGGGTGGGGAAGTAACACTAGACGTTGTTACCCCCCCCCACCCTCAAATTAGGGCGGTGTTACTTCCCCCACCCCCACCCTCATATGAGGGTGGGGGTAGGGGAAGTAACTAACGCCTGCCACTATTATGGGGGTGGGGGAAGTAACTAACGCTAGAATTACTATGGGGGTGGGGGAAGTAACACGCCCGGCGTTGTTACTTCCCCCACCCCCATAATAACTGTAGCGTTGTTACTTCCCCCACCCCCACCCTCAAATTAGGGTGGGGGTGGGGGAAGTAACAACGCCATGCTTATTACTTCCCCCCCCACCCCCACCCTCAAATTGTTACTTCCCCCACCCCCATAATAATCGATAGCGTTGTTACTTCCCCCACCCCCACCCCCCTCATTTGAGGGTGGGGGTGGGGAGAATGAGGGTGGGGGGGGGGAAGTAATAACCGAGGGTGGTGAGGGTGGGGGTGGGGGAAGTAACAACTGCAGCAGTTGTTACTTCCCCCCCACCCCCCACCCTCACCACCCTCGCTTGATTACTTCCCCCACCCCCCACCCTCAAATGAGGGTGGGGGTGGGGAGTAATAACATAGCGTATTACTCCCCACCCCCACCCTCAAATGAGGGTGGGGGTGGGGAGTAACAGCTCTATTTCCCCACCCCCACCCTCATTTGAGGGTGGGGTGGGGGCAAGTAATAACCGAGGGTGGTGAGGGTGGGGGTGGGGGAAGTCAACTGCCAAAGTTACTCCCCCACCCCCACCCTCAAATGAGGGTGGTGAGGGTGGGGGTGGGGGGAAGTAACACCTACGGTTATTTCCCCCACCCCCACCCTCACCACCCTCATTTGAGGGTGGGGGTGAGTAACGCCAGCGTTGCTTCCCACCCCCCCCCTCAAATGAGGGTGGGGGTGGGGGAAGTAACAACGCTGCAAGCTTGTTACTTCCCACCCACCCTCGAGGGTGGGGGTGGGGAAGTAACAACGCCTGCGTTGTTACTTCCCCCACCCCCCACCCCCTTTTCCACCCCCACCCTCAAATGAGGGTGGGGGTGGTGGAAGTAACAACGCTGAGTTGTTCCTTCCCCCACCCCCCCGAGGGTGGGGGTGGGGGAAGCAACAACGGCGCAATTGTTACTTCCCCCACCCCCACCCTCAAATGAGGGTGGCACCCCCCCCCTCAAATCACCCTCAAATGAGGGTGGGGGTGGGGGAAGTAATAACGCACTATTTCCCCACCCCCACCCCTCAAATGAGGGTGGGGGTGGGGGAAGTAACAACGATGTAGTTGTTATGGGGGTGGGGGAAGTAACACTCGGACATTGCTTCTTCCCCCACCCCCACCCTCAAATGAGGGGAAATGAGGGTGGGGGTGGGGGAAGTAACAACGATGTAGTTGTTATGGGGGTGGGGGAAGTAACAAGCTGCGGCGTTGTTACTTCCCCCACCCCCACCCTCAAATGAGGGGTGGGTGAGGGTGGGGGTGGGGGAAGTAACAACGATGTAGTTGTTATGGGGGTGGGGGAAGTAACAACGCCACGGCTGTTACTTCCCCCACCCCCACCCCGGCGTTAGCTACTTCCCCCACCCCCACCCTCAAATGAGGGGTGGGGGTGGGGGAAGTAACAACGCTGCTTGTCTCTTCCCCCCACCCCCACCCTCATTTGAGGGTGTGGGTGGGGAGGCAACAACGCTGACAGATTGTTACTTCCCCCACCCCCACCCTCAGAATACAACTACAGCATTGTTACTTCCCCCACCCCCTACCCCTCATCCTACCCTCATTTGAGGGTGGGGGTGGGGAGTAACAACCGTAGCAACCGCAGCTTGGTAAGGGTGGGGGTGGGGAAGTAACAACGCAAGCAATTGCGGTTACCAACCGTAGTTGTTTTAGGGTGGGTGGGGGGAAGTAACAATCGCAGCCAGCTATTCTTCCCCCACCCCCACCCTCAAATGAGCCCTCAAATGAGGGTGGGGGTGGGGGAAGTAATAACCGCATCAACTCGAGCTAAGTCACAACTCTTTTCTTTAGAGAATGAGAGTATAAATAAATTCAATTATCATTTCAATTAAGTTGTTATAGCTAAATAAAATTCAATTTATAGGATTTTATTTTTGGTTTTTTTTTTAATTTAAAAAAAAAATACAAATTTTCCAAAACTTAGCATCTTTTTTCTTGATATTTTCGTGTAGAAGCATTCACAATACCAAAACTTCATCTCAACTCCACTTCTATTTTTTATGCATTGCATCTTAGAAGAGTAATATTTTCCAAACTTCACTCTATCATAGTCCTGTTTACCAGATTTGGACGGGTGGTTTCAATCCTAAAACATAAGTGTAACCTCAAGAATTGTAATAAATAGTTTATATGAAAACATATCAATGTTATAAAATACCACAAATATTATCAATAAAAAACATTAATGTAAATATTAATCAGTATTTGATTAAGGCAGCCAATATTTTCTTGTCAGCCTCAGCTAAACTTACTACTTTCTCTAACTATGGAAAATAGAATTTAACTTCATGATCTTGAGACCGAAAATGAACTTGCAGCAATTTTATATATCTTATTATTCCTTATTTCTCAACCTTCGTATCACATACATATATTATGCAATGAAACAAACCATCGCTACTTTAGGAGATAAGAAGATGAGGAAAGGAGGGGGGAGTTGGAGAGAATATTGGAGGAATAAGAGGAAGAAAATAAAACAAGGAGAAAAAGAGGAGAGGTCAAATCATGCCGACAAATTGTTGCCGACAAAATGGTAGCCCGTTCACACTGCAACATGAAAACAAGTCTTTTTTAGGTAGCTAAGTAAGAAGACATGTTCACACTTGCAACATTCCCCCCCTTAAAGTTGAGAGGACTAACTAGAGCAGTCTCTCGCCTTTATAAATTGAGCTTTAGCCAAGCCTTTGGTGAAGATGTCCGCAACATGCTCCAAAGTCAGCAGAATTAAAGCTCAAAATTTCTTGCTCCACCATATCTCTCGGATGAAGTGGTACTTCATATCAAAATGTTTCTGTTCTATTATGGTGGATTGGATTGTATCCAATTGAATGACACCGATGTTGTCATAGTAGATTCCGGTAACTACACTTGGTAACCGCAGCTAGTAACTGTGATTCTTGCAGCTTGTTACTTCCCCCCACCCCCACCCTCATTTTAGGGTGGGGGTGTGAAGTAACTAATCTACGTTCTTGTAGTTGTTACTTCCCCCATGCCCACCCCTCACTTTGAGGGTGGGGGTGGGGAAGTAATACTACAGCAACTACAGCTGTTACTTCCCCCACCCCCCACCCTCAAATGAGGGGGTGGGGAAAGTAACAACGCCGATCTTGCGTTGTTACTTCCCCCACCCCCACCCTCAAATGAGGGTGGGGGGGGGGAACAACGTAGGGTGGGGGAAGTAACAACTATAGCAACTCAGCTGTTACTTCCCCCACCCCCACCCTCAAATGAGGGTGGGCATGGGGGAAGTAACAACTACAAAGAATCGCAGCTGTTACTCCCACACCCCCACCCTAAAATGAGGGGGGGGTGGGGGAAGTAACGCGAATGCAGCTACCAATTGTAGTTGCCGTAGTTGTTTCTTCCTCCGCAACAACCTGCGCTTCTGCATTTTCCCCACCCCCACCCTCAAATTAACTACATGGTACCGACTTTGCGAGTTGTTACTTCCCCCACCCCCACCCTCAAATGAGGGTGGGGGTGGGGAATTCACAACTATAGTTACAAACTACAGTTGAGGGTGGGGGTGGAAGTAACAACTAGACAGCTGATAATCGTAGTTCCGTAGTTGTTACTTCCCCCAACCCCCACCCTCGGCAATCGTAGTTGCCTGCGGTTGTTACTTCCCCCACCCCCACCCTCAAATGAGGGTGGGGGTGGGGAAGTAACAACCGTACAACGTAGTTGTTACTTCCCCACCCCCCACCCGCGAGTTACCAACTGTAGGTGGCAACTCAGTCGTCGTAGTTGTTACTTCCCCCACCCCCACCCTCATTTCCACCCTCATTTGAGGGTGGGGGTGGGGGAAGTAACAGCGTAGCAACAGCTGGTTCGAAGGGGGGTGGGGAAGTAACAACCGCAAGACATCGCGCATTACCAACCTGCATTCCGCAGTTGTTACTTCCCCACCCCCACCCTTGGTAATGCAATTGCTGCAGCTTGTTACTTCCCCCCACCCCCACCCTCAAATGAGGGTGGGGGTGGGGAAGTAACAACGATAGCAACAGCTGTTACTTCCCCCACCCCCACTGGAGTTACCAATTGTAGGTGGTAACTGCAGTTGCTGCAGTTCTTACTTCCCCCACCCCCACCCTCATTTTAACAACTGCAACAACTGCGGTTAGTAACAACTGCAACAACTGCAGTTGGTAACTACGGTGTCGCAGTTGTTACTTCCCCCACCCCAACCCTCATTTGAGGGTGGAAATGAGGGTGGGGGGGGGGAAGTAACAACTCGCAAAGAATCGCAGCTGCAATCGCAGCTACTGCGCTGTTACTTCCCCCACCCCCACCCTAAAATAATCTGCAGCTTCTGCAGCTTGTTACTTCCCCCACCCCCACCCCTCATTTGAGGGTGGAAATGAGGGTGGGGGTGGGGGAAAATAACCGCTAAGATTTGAGGGTGGGGGTGGGGGAAGTAACAAGCTGCAGCAACCACGGCTTCGTTGTAGTTGTTACTTCCCCCCACCCCCACCCTCAAATGTCTGTAGTTGTTACTTCCCCCCACCCCCACCCTAATTTGAGGGTGGGGGTGGGGGAAGTAACAACTACAGCAACTGCAGTTAGTGGGGTGGGGGAAGTAACAACTGCAGCAACTACAAGCTTCAACTCAGCTGGTTCCGTAGTTGTTACTTCCCCCACCCCCACCCTCCGGTAACTGTAGTTGCTGCAGTTGTTACTTCCCCCACCCCGACCCTCAAATGAGGGTGGGGGTGGGGGAAGTAACAACTGTAGCAACTGCAGTTGTTACTTCCCCCACCCAATTGTAGGTGGTAACTGCAGTTGCTGCAGTTGTTACTTCCCCCACCCCCACCCCTCATTTTAACAATCTGCAAGACTCATGTTAGTAACAACTACAACAATCTGTAGTTACCAACCGCAGTTGCTCGCCGTTGTTACTTCCCCCCCCCCCACCCTCATTTGAGGGTGGAAATGAGGTGGGGGTGGGGGAAAGTAACAATCGGCAGAATCGCAGCTACTAACTCGTAGTTGCTGCAGTTGTTACTTCCCCCACCCCCACCCTAAAATAACTGCAGTTGTTGCAGTTGTTACTTCCCCACCCCCACCCCCCGGTAAGCGCAGCTCGTCGTAGTTGTTACTTCCCCCACCCCCACCCTCAAATGAGAAATGAGGGTGGGGGTGGGGAAAGTAACTAAGCTAACCTCAATCCCTAGCTGCAATTGTCTAGCAGTTACTTCCCCACCCCCACCCCTCATTTTCTCATTTGAGGGTGGGGGTGGGGGAAGTAACCTTAACTGCGATTAATCGCAGCTAGCGATTGACTACGGTTGTTACTTCACCCACCCCCACCCTCAAATGAGAAAATGAGGGTGGGTGTGGGGGAAGTAACAAGCTACGGCAGCTATCGGTTAATCGCTCGGTTAGCTACGGTTGTTACTTCCCCCACCCCCACCCTCAAATGAGGGTGGGGGTGGGGGAAGTAACAGCTGCAGCATTGCTAATTACCAATTGCTGCAGTTGCTTACGGTTATTTCCACCCCCCACCCCTCATTTGAGGGTGGGGGTGGGGGAAGTAACAACCTATAACAACTCTAGTTACCCTAGATTCTTGCGAGTTGTTACTTCCCCCACCCCCACCCTCATTTCCCTCATTTGAGGGGGGGGTGGGGAAATAACTAGCAGCAAGTCGCAGCTGATTCTTTGCCGGTTGTTACTTCCCCCCACCCCCACCCCTCATTTGAGGGTGGGGGGGAGGGGGAAATAACTTCGAGCAATCGGCAGCTACTCCTTACCCTCAAATCCCACCCTCATTTGAGGGTGGGGGTGAGAAGTAACAAGCTGCAGCAACTACGGTTAGTAGCTGCAGATTCTTGCGAGTTGTTACTTCCCCCACCCCCACTCTCAAATGAGGGTGGGGGTGGGGAAGTAGCAACGTAGCAACCGATTAACGCAGTCCTAGTCTTGCGATTGTTACTTCCCCCACCCCCACCCCTCATTTGAGGGTGGGGGTGGGGAAGTAACTAACCTCGGCAAGCTGCAGATTGGTAGCTGCGGTTGCTGCGAGCTTGTTACTTCCCCCACCCCCCACTCTCAAATGAGGGTGGGGGGTGGGGAAGTAACAACTACAGCAACTACGAGTTGGTAAGCTGCGATTGCTACGGTTGTTACTTCCCCACCCCCACCCTCAAATGAGGGTGGGATTTGAGGGTGGGGGTGGGGGGAAGAAATAACCGTAGCAACCGCAGCTACCAATCTAGCAGCTTGTTACTCCCCACCCCCCACCCTCAAATGAGGGTGGGATTTGAGGGTGGGGGTGGGGGAAGTAACAAGCGTAGCAATCGCAGCTACCAATCGCAAACTGCAGGTTGCTACGGTTGTTACTTCCCCCACCCCCCACCCTCAAATCCCACCCTCATTTGAGGGTGGGGGTGGGGGAAGTAACAACTACGACAGAATGCAGTTGGTAACTGCAGCTTTCTACGATTGTTTCTACGATTTGGTAATTGCAAAGAATCTGCAGTTGGTAACCGTAGTTGTTGCGCATTATTACTTCCCCCACCCCCACCCTCATTGGGGGAAGTAACAAGCTAGCAACTGCAGTTGGTAACTGCAGTTGCTACAATTAAGTAACAACTGTAGCAACTGCAGTTACCAACTACGATTCATCGCAGCTTGTTACTTCCCCCACCCCCACCCTCAAACTATAGTTGTTACTTCCCCACCCCCACCCTCATTAAATGAGGGTGGGGGTGGGGGAAGTAACAATCTTAGCAACTACGGTTACCAAGCTGCAGTTGTCGTAGTTGTTACTTCCCCCACCCCCACCCTCAAACTATAGTTGTTACTTCCCCCACCCCCCACCCTCATTTGAGGGTGGGGGTGAGGAAGCCTCAAGAACTACACTACGATTGCCAGCTGCCGTTCATTGCGTTGTTAGTTCCCCCACCCCCACCCCTCAAACTATAGTTGTTACTTCCCCCCACCCCCACACTCAAACTATAGTCGGTAGCCTTAGTTGCTGCAGGTTGTTACTTCCCCCACCCCCACCCTCATTTGAGGGTGGAGAGTGGGGGAAGTAACAACTGCAGCAACTACAGTTACCAGCTATAGTTTGAGTGTGGGGGTGGGGGAAGTAACAACTATAGTTTGAGGGTGGGGGTGGGGAACTAATAACCGCAGCAACCGCAGCTTGGTAATCGTAGTTCTTGCAGCTTGTTACTTCCCCACCCCCACCCTCATTTGAGGGTGGAGAGTGGGGGTGGGGGAAGTAAAAACTGCAGCGATATTACTTCCCCCACCCCCACTCTCAATTGAGGGTGGGGGTGGGGGAAGTAACAACATTGTAGTTGTTACTTCCCCCACACCCACCCCTCAATGAGGGTGGGGGTGGGGGAAGTAACAATCGCAAAGAATCGCAGCTACCAATCGCATTTGCTACGGTTAGTTACTCCCCCCCACTCAAATGAGGGTGGGGGTGGGGGAAATAACTCAGCAATCGCAGCTACGATTAACAACTACGATTCTTGCGGTTGTTACTCCCCCACCCCTCACCCTCAAATGAGGGTGGGGGTGGGGGAAGTAACAACTTGCAACAACCGCAGCTTATTGAGTTGTTACTTCGCCCACCCCCACCCTCATTTGAGGGTGGGGGTGGGTAGCCTGCATTCGTCGCAGTTTGTTACTTCCCCCCACCCCCACCCTCAAATGAGTTGTTACTTCCCCCACCCCCACCCTCATTTGAGGGTGGGGGTGGGGTGGGGGAAGTAACAACGGCTGCGATTATTTACTCCCCACCCCCACCCTCAAATGAGGGTGGGGGTGGGGGAAGTAACAACTGCAACATTGTTACTTCCCCCACCCCCCCACCCTCAAATGAGGGTGGGGCGTGGGGAAGTAACTACTCAGCCGTTGTTACTTCCCCCACCCCCACCCTCATTTGAGGGGTGGGGGTGGGGGAAGTAAAAACTGCAGTTGTTACTTCCCCCACCCCCACCCCTCAAATGAGGGTGCAACGTTGTTACTTCCCCCACCCCCACCCTCAAATGAGGGTGGGTGGGCGTGGGGAAGTAACAGCTACACCCGTTAGCAGTTGTTACTTCCCCCACCCCCACCCCTCAAATGAGGGTGGGGCGTGGGGGAAGTAACCAACTGCAGCATTGTTACTTCCCCCACCCCCCACCCTCAAATGAGGGTGGGCGTGGGGAAGTAACATCGCCAACGTTGTTACCTCCCCCCCACGGGGGTGGGGGATGTAACAACTGCAGCGTTGTTAATTCCCCCCTCTACGATTCTTGCCGAGTTGTTACTTCCCCCACACCCACCCTCAAATGATGGAAACAACTGCAGCAACTACAGTTACCCTCATTTGAAGGTGGGGGTGGGGGAAGTAACAACTACAGCAACTACAGGGGTGGGGGAAGTAACAATCGTAGTTGTTACTTCCCCCGCAAACAATCGTAGTTACTAATTGTAGTTGCCTGTAGTTGTTACTTCCCCCCCCCCACCCTCAAAATGAGGGTGGGGGTGGGGAAGTAACAAGCAACGGCAGCTAGTAATCGCCAATTGCTACAGTTGTTACTTCCCCCACCCCCCACCCTCATTTGAGGGTGGGGGTGGGGGAAGTAACTATCTGTAGCATGATTACAAGCTGCCGATTCTTTGCGATTGTTACTTCCCTCACCCCCCACCCTCATTTTGAGGGTGGGGGTGGGAAGAAATAACCGTAGCAGTGCGATTACTAGCTGCCGATTCTTTGCGATTGTTACTTCCCCCACCCCCACCCTCAAATCGACAGTTAGTAATTAACTGCATGGTAACTGCAATTGCTAAAGTTTTTACTTTGCCACCCCCACCCTCATTTGAGGGTGGGGGTGGGGGAAGCTAACTAACGAGCAACGACAATTAGTAATTAATCGCATGGTAACTGCAGCTGTTGCAATTGTTACTTCCCTCAAATGCGATTGCTTGCAGGTTGTTACTTGCCCCACCCGTTATTCTGCAGTTATTATCGTAGCAAGCTGAAGCAACTACGGTTCTACGGTTGTTACTTCCCCCACCCCCACCCTCAAATGAGGGTGGGGGTGGGGGAAGTAACTAATCGACAAAGAATCGTAGTTGGTAAGCTGCGATTGCTGTAGCTGTTACTTCCCCCACCCCCACCCTCATTGGTTAGCTGCGATTCTGTTGCGGTTAGTTACTTCCCCCACCCCCACCATCATTTGATGGTGGGGGTGGAGGGGAAATAACTACAAGCAATCAGCGAATCAATGAGGGTGGGGGTGGGGGAAGTAACAACTACAAGCTAGTAGTTAGTACTCGCAGTTATTACTTCCCCACCCCCCACCATCAAATGATGGTGGGGTGGGGGAAGTAAATTCTGGCAAGACATCGCTGATTAACCAATGAGGGTGGGGGTGGGGGAAGTAACAACTGCAGCAACTGCAGTTACAAACTGCAGTTGTCTGTAGTTGTTACTTCCCCCACCCCCACCCTCAAATGAGGTATTTGAGGGTGGGGGTGGGGGAAGTAACAACTGCAGCAACTGCAGTTGGTGAACTGCAGTTGCTGCAGTTTTTACTTCCCCCACCCCAACCATCATTTGATGGCGGGGGTGGGGGAAGTAACAATCGACAAGATATCGCAGCTACTAACCGCGATTCTTTGCGAGTTGTTACTTCCCCCACCCCCCGCCATCAAATGATGGTGGGGGTGGGGAAGTAACTAACTCAAACAACTCAGCTACCAATCCGTAGTTGCTGCAGTTGTTACTTCCAACACCCCCAAAATGAGGGTGGGGGTGGGGGAAGTAACAACGCTAAGAACTGCTAGCTACTAACCGCAGTTGCTACAGTTGTTACTTCCCCCCCCCCCCCACCCTCGGTAAGTGCGATTGTTGTAGTTGTTACTTCCCCCCACCCCCCAAATGAGGGTGGGGGTGGGGAAAGTAACAACTACCAACAACTCCGGTTGGTAGTTGTTACTTCCCCCCACCCCCACCCTCATTTGAGGGTGGGGGTGGGGTAAGTAACTAACTACAAAGAAATGAGGGTGGGGGTGGGGGAAGTAACAGCGTAGTTGCTACGGTTGTTACTTCCCCCACCCCCACCCTCATTTTGCTTGCGATGTTACTTACCCCACCCCCCCTCATTTGAGGGTGGGGGTGGGGGAAGTAACAATCTGCAAGAACTACAGATTGTTACTTCCCCCACCCCCCCTCCTTTGAGGGTGGGGGTGGGGGAAGTAACAAGCAGCGATTTGAGGGTGGGGGGGTGGGGGAAGTAACAGCTACAATAACTACGCTTGTTGCTTCCCCCACCCCCCCTCATTTGAGGGTGGGGGTGGGGGAAGTAACAACTGTAGTTGTTGCGGTTGTTACTTCCCCACCCCCACCCCTCAAATGAGTGTGGGGGTGGAGGAAGTAATAATCTGCGGTGGGGGTGGGGGAAGTAACAACTACAAGAACAGCTGCGTTGTTACTTCCCCCACCCCCACCCTCAATCCACCCCCACCCTCAAATGAGGGTGGGCATGGGGAAGTAACAACCGCAGCAACTGCAGTTAGTTACTTCCCACCCCCCACCCTAAAATGAGGGTGGGGGTGGGGGAAGTAACAACTGCAGCAACTGTAGTTACCAATTGCAGTTGCTATAGTTGTTACTTCCCCCGTAACAACTGCGATTCTTTGCCGGTTGTTACTTCCCCACCCCCACCCTCAAATTAATCGCATGGTAATCGCAGATTGTTGCGATTGTTACTTCCCCCACCCCCACCCTCAAATGAGGGTGGGGGTGGGGAATTAACTAGCTGCAGTTACCAACTATAGTTGAGGGTGGAGGTGGGGGAAGTAACAACCTGCAGCAACTACGCTTGGTCAGCTGCGATTCTTGTAGTTGTTACTTCCCCCCACCCCCACCCTCGGTAGCTCGCGAGTTGTTGCAGGTTGTTACTTCCGCCACCCCCCACCCTCAAATGAGGGTGGGGGTGGGGAAGTAACAATCGTAGCAACTGTAGTTGTTACTTCCCCACCCCCTACCGGAGTTACCAATTGTAGGTGGCAAGCTGCAGATTGCTTGTAGTTGTTACTTCCCCCACCCCCAACCTCATTTCCACCCTCATTTGAGGGTGGGGGTGGGGAAGTAATCATCGTAACAACTGTGAGTTACCGAGGTGGGGGTGGGGGAAAGTAACAACCGCAACAACTACGATTACCAATTGCGCTTGCTACGGTTGTTACTTCCCCACCCCCACCTTCGATAACTGCAGTTGCTGCAGTTGTTACTTCCCCCACCCTGACCCTCAAATGAGGGTGGGGGTGGGGGAAGCAATAACTGTAGCAACTGCGATTGTTACTTCCCCCACCCCCCACCGGAGTTACCAATTGTAGGTGGTAACGTAGTTGCTACGATTGTTACTTCCCCCACCCCCACCCTCATTTTAACAAGCTGCAAGCAAGCTGCGGTTAGTAACAACTACAAGAATCGGCAGATTACCAATCAGAGTTTCTACAGTTGTTACTTCCCCCACCCCAACCCTCATTTGAGGGTTTGAAATGAGGGTGGGGGTGGGGGAAGTAACAATCTGCGATTGAGGGTGGGTGTGGGGGAAGTAACAATCGCAACAACTACGATTATTTTAGGGTGGGGGGTGGGGGAAGTAACAAGCTAAGGCATAGCTGCGGTTGGTAACTACGATTCTTGCAGTTGTTACTTCCCCCACCCCCACCCTAAAATAACTGCAGTTCCTGTAGTTGTTACTTCCCCCACCCCCACCCTCATTTGAGGGTGGAAATGAGGGTGGGGGTGGGGGAAGTAACAACTACGACATTTGAGGGTGGGGGTGGGGGAAGTACCAAAGAACCGCAGCTGTCGTAGTTGTTACTTCCCCCACCCCCACCCTCAAATGCTGCAGTTGTTACTTCCCCCACCCCCACCCACATTGTTGCTGCAGTTGTTACTTCCCCCACCCCAACCCTCAAATCTTCAGTTGTTACTTCCCCCACCCCCACCCTCATTTGAGGGTGGGGGTGGGGACAGTAACAACTACGACAACGCAGCGTTAGTGGGGTGGGGGAAGTAACAATCAGCAAGAATCGTAGTTACTAACTCGCGCTTGCTGCGGTTGTTACTTCCCCACCCCACCCTCGGTAATCGTAGTTGCTTGCAGTTGTTACTTCCCCCCACCCCGACCCTCAAATGAGGGTGGGGGTGGGGGAAGTAACAACTGTAGCAACTGCAGTTGTTACTTCCCCCACCCAATTGTAGGTGGTAGCTGCAGTTGCTGCGAGTTGTTACTTCCCCCACCCCCACCCTCATTTTAACAAGCTACAGAACTACGGTTAGTAACAACTACAACAACTCGCGAGTTACCAATTGTAGTTCCCGCCGTTATTGCTTGCCACCCCCACCCTCATTTGAGGGTGGAAATGAGGGTGGGGGTGGGGGGAAGTAAATAACTGCAGCAATCGTAGCTAATGGGGTGGGGGAAATAACTAACTAGCGGGAACTACGGTTAGTAACTGCAGTTCGTTGCAGCTTGTTACTTCCCCCACCCCCCACCCTCCACCCTCATTTGAGGGTGGGGGTGGGGGAAGTAACAACTCGCGGCAAGCTCGAGTTAGTGGGGTGGGGGAAGTAACAACTACGATTAATAGCTGCAGATTCTTGCAGCTTGTTACTTCCCCACCAGGGTTTGAGGGTGGGGGTGGGGGAAGTAACAACTACGAAGCAATCGCAGATTAGTGGGGTGGGGGAAGTAACAACTGCGGGTTAGTAACTCGCAGCTTGCTGCGGTTTTACTTCCCCCACTAGGGTGGGGGTGGGGGAAGTAACAATTGTAGCAACCGTAGTTCAGCTTGGTTGCTACGGTTAGTTACTTCCCCCACCACCACCCTCATTTGGTAATCGCAATTGCCGTAGTTGTTACTTCCCCCACCCTCATCCTCATGTGAAGGTGGGGGTGGAGGAAGTAGCAACTGCAACAGAAGTCGGTTGCTACGCTTGTTACTTCCCCCACCCCCACCCTCATTTGGTAATCGCAATTGCCGTAGTTGTTACTTCCCCCACCCCCACCCTCATTTGATGGTGGGGGTGGGGGGAAGTAACAACTACAACGAACCGCATTTGGTAATCTGCAGATTGTTGTAGTTGTTACTTCCTCCACCCCCACCCTCAAATGAGGGTGGGGGTGGGGGAAGTAATAATCTGTAGCAACAAACTACAAGCTTTGTAGTTGTTACTTCCCCCACCCCCCCCACCCTCATTTGAGGTGAGGGGTGGGGGTGGGGGAAGTAACAACTGTAGCAACCAACTAGTAGTTGCTGTAGTTGTTACTTCCCCCACCCCCACCCTCATTTGAGGGTGGGGGTGGCGGAAGTAACAACTGCAGTGGGGTGGGGGAAGTAACAACTATAGTTTGAGGGTGGGGGTGGGGGAAGTAACAACTACAGTAACTGCAGTTGGTAACTGTAGTTGTTGCAGTTGTTACTTCCCCCACCCCCACCCTCATTTGAGGGTGGGGGTGGGGGAAGTAACAATCTGCAAGCAATCGCAGCGATTACCAATCGCAGAGGCTGCAGCTTGTTACTTCCCCCACCCCCACCCTCAAATGAGAAAATGAGGGTGGGGGTGGGGGAAGTAACAATCGCAAGCAATCGTAGTTACCAAGCTGCAGCTTCCGTAGTTGTTAATTCCCCCCACCCCCCACCCTCACCCACCCCCACCCTCAAATGAGGGTGGGGGGTGGGGGAAGTAACAACTACCAACTAAAATGAGGGTGGGGGTGGGGGAAGTAACAATCGCAAAGCAACTACGGTTGCGATTCTATGCGAGTTGTTAATTCCCCCACCCCCACCCTCATTTTAGGGTGGACGTGGGGGAAGTAACAACGTAGCAATCGCAGCTAGGTGCTTGTGCGATTGTTACTTCCCCCACACCCACCCTCAAATGAGGGTGGGGGTGGGGGGGAAGTAACAAGCTGCGGCAGCATGCAGAGCTGCTAGTTAGCTTCTCCCCCACCCCCACCCTCATTTGGGTGGGCGTGGGGGAAGTAACAACTGCATCAACTGTAACTCACCCTCAAATGAGGGTGGGGGTGGGGGAAGTAACTACTGCAACAACTGCAACAACTGCAGCAACTACAACTCACCCTCATTTGAGGGTGGGGGTGGGGGAAGTAATCTACCGCAGCAACTACGGGGGGTGGGGAAGTAACTATCGCAACAAGCGCAACAACCGCAGCAACTACAACTCACCCTCAAATGAGGGTGGGGGTGGGGGAAGTAACTACTGCATCAACTGCAGTTGCAGCTGCTCGCAATTGTTACTTCCCCACCCCCACCCTCAAATGAGGGTGGGGGTGGGGAAGTAACAATCGCAAGCAATCGCAACTCATCGCATCAACCGCAAGTTGCGGTTGTCAGCGTTGTTACTTCCGCCACCCCCACCCTCAAATGAGGGTGGGGGTGGGGGAAGTAACAACCATAAGAATCGCAATTAGGGGAAGTAACAACTACAATGTTGTTACTTCCCCCACCCCCCACCCTCAAATGAGAGTGGGGGTGGGGGAAGTAACAACTGCTAGCTTGTTACTTCCCCCACCCCCACTCTCCACCCTCAAATGAGGGTGGGGGTGGGGGAAGTAACAACTACAAAGCAATTATAGCTACCAACTGCAGCTGCTGCAGCTTGTTACTTCCCCCACCCCCACCCTCAAACTATAGTTGTTGTCCGTAGTTATTACTTCCCCCCACCCCCCACCAAAGAAAATCGTAGTTGCCGCAGTTGTTACTTCCCCCACCCCCACCCTCAAATTTGAGGGTGGGGGTGGGGGAAGCAACAACCGTAGTTGGTAATCGTAGTTGCTGCAGCTTGTTACTTCCCCCCACCCCCATGTGGGGGAAGTAACAACTACAACAACTACGCTTACCAACTATAGTTGTTACTTCCCCACCCCCACCCCTCGGGTGGGGGGAAGTAACAACGCTGCAGCTGTTACTTCCCCCATGCCCACCCTCATCAGTTGTTACAGCTAGTTACTTCCCCCCACCCCCCACCCCTCAAAAGGGTGGGGGTGGGGGAAGTAAATAACCGCAGAGAACTACGGTTAGGGGTGGGGGTTACCTAAAGGGTGGGGTTGGGGGAAGTAACAACCGCAGGAATCGCAGCTACCTAATCAGAAGTTGCGGCATGTTACGCTTCCCCACCCCCACCCTCAAAAGGGTGGGGGTGGGGGAAGTAACAACTGTAGCAACTGCAGTTACCAAAAGGGTGGGGGTGGGGGAAGTAACAACTGCAGCAACTGGGGGAAGTAACAACTGCAGCAACTGCAGTTACCAAAAGGGTGGGGGTGGGGGAAGTAACAACCGCAGCAATCGCAGCTTGTTACTTCCCCCACCCCTCACCCTTTGGTAATCGCAGCTGCTGCGCTGTTACTTCCCCAGCTTGCCGCAGCTTGTTACTTCCCCCACCCCCACCCTTTTGGTAATCGCAGTTGCTACGCTTGTTACTTCCCCCACCCCCTACTGTAGTTGCTACAGTTGTTACTTGGGGTGGGGGAAGTAACAACTGCAGCAACTGCAGTTAGGTAACTGCAGTTGCTGCAGTTGTTACTTCCCCCACCCCCACCCTTAGGTAACTGCAGTTGCTGCAGTTGTTACTTCCCCCACCCCCACCCTTTTGAGGGTGGGGGTGGGGGAAGTAAAAGGGTGGGGGTGGGGGGAAGTAACAACCGTAGCAACTGCAGCTTACCTAACTCAGCTGCTGCAGCTTGTTACTTCCCCACCCCCACCCTTTGAGGGTGGGGGTGGACCCAACTGCGGTTGCTACGCTTGTTACTTCCCCCACCCCCACCCTCAACTCGCAGCTTGCTGCAGTTGTTACTTCCCCCACCCCCACCCTCTGCAGTTGTTACTTCCCCCACCCCCACCCTCAACTGCAGCTTGCTGCAGTTGTTACTTCCCCCACCCCCACCCTCATTTGAGGGTGGGGGTACGTGCAGTTGTTACTTCCCCCACCCCCACCCTCATTTGAGGGTGGGTGTGGGGGAAGTAACGCTGCAGTTGTTACTTCCCCCACCCCCACCCTCAAATGAGGGTGGGGGTGGGGAAGTAACAATCGCAAGATTGTTACTTCCCCCACACCCACCCCTCAAATGAGGGTGGGGGTGGGGGAAGTAACAACTCGCAGCCATTGTCTACCCCCCCCACCCTCAAATTGTAGGCGTTAGTTACTTCCCCCACCCCCACCCTCAAATGTGGGTGGGGGTGGGGGAAGTAACAACGCTGCAGTTATTATGGGGGTGGGGGAAGTAACAACGCTAGAATTACTATGGGGGTGGGGGAAGTAACAAGCTGCAACGTTGTTACTTCCCCCCACCCCCATAATAAGCGTAGCGTTGTTACTTCCCCCACCCCCACCCCTCAAATTAGGGTGGGGGTGGGGGAAGTAACAACGCTACGCTTATTACTTCCCTCACCCCCACCTTCAAATTGTTACTTCCCCCACCCCCATAATAATCGTAGCGTTGTTACTTCCCCCACCCCCCCACCCCCTCATTTGAGGGTGGGGGTGGGGGAAGAGGGTGGGGGGGGGGAAGTAATAACGAGGGTGGTGAGGGTGGGGGGGGGAAGTAACAAGCAGCGCATTGTTACTTCCCCACCCCCCCCTCACCACCCTCGGTTATTACTTCCCACCCCCCACCCTCAAATGAGGGTGGGGGTGGGGGAAGTAATAAGCGTAGCGTTGTTACTTCCCCCACCCCCACCCTCAAATGAGGGTGGGGGGTGGGGGGAAGTAACAACGCCATGCTTATTACTTCCCCCCACCCCCACCCTCATTTGAGGGTGGGGGTGGGGGAAGTAATAACTGAGGGTGGTGAGGGTGGGGGTGGGGGAAGTAACAACGCCGTAGCTGTTACTTCCCCCACCCCCACCCTCAAATGAGGGTGGTGAGGGTGGGGGGTGGGGGAAGTAACAACGCCATGGTTACTTCCCCCACCCCCACCCTCACCACCCTCATTTGAGGGTGGGGGTGGGGGGAAGCTAACTGCAGCAGTTACTTCCCCCACCCCCACCCTCAAATGAGGGTGGGGGTGGGGGTAAGTAACAACGCCGAGTTGTTACTTCCCCCCCACCCCGAGGGTGGGGGTTGGGGAAGTAACAACGCTGCAGTTGTTACTTCCCCCACCCCCACCCTCATTTCCACCCCCACCCTCAAATGAGGGTGGGGGTGGTGGAAGTAACAACGCCGCAGTTGTTACTTCCCCCACCCTGAGGGTGGGGGTTGGGGAAGTAACAACGCTGCAATTGTTACTTCCCCCACCCCCACCCTCAAATGAGGGTGGCACCCCCACCCTCAAATCACCCTCAAATGAGGGTGGGGGTGGGGGAAGTAATAACGCACAGCATTATTTTCCCCCACCCCCACCCTCAAATGAGGGTGGGGGTGGGGGAAGTAACAACGATGTAGTTGTTATGGGGGTGGGGGAAGTAACACCGGCAATGTTACTTCCCCCACCCCCACCCTCAAATGAGGGAAATGAGGGTGGGGGTGGGGGAAGTAACAACGATGTAGTTGTTATGGGGGTGGGGGAAGTAACAACTGCAGCGTTGTTACTTCCCCCACCCCCACCCTCAAATGAGGGTGGGTGAGGGTGGGGGTGGGGGAAGTAACAACGATGTAGTTGTTATGGGGGTGGGGGAAGTAACAACGCTACGGTTGTTACTTCCCCCCACCCCCACCCCCGAGCGTTGTTACTTCCCCCACCCCCACCCCTCAAATGAGGGTGGGGGTGGGGGAAGTAACAACGCTACGCTTGTTCTTCCCCCACCCCCACCCTCATTTGAGGGTGTGGGTGGGGGGAAGTAACAACGCTACGGTTGTTACTTCCCCCACCCCCCCACCCTCAAATACAACTACGGCATTGTTACTTCCCCCACCCCTACCCTCATCCTACCCTCATTTGAGGGTGGGGGTGGGGGGAGTAACAACTGTAGCAACTGCAGTTGGTAAGGGTGGGGGTGGGGGAAGTAACAACTGCAGCAATTGCAGTTACCAACTGTAGTTGTTTTAGGGTGGGGGTGGGGGAAGTAACAACTGCAGCGTTGTTATTCCCCCACCCCCACCCTCAAATGAGCCCTCAAATGAGGGGTGGGGGTGGGGGAAGTAACATAACCGCATCAATCGAGTTAAGTCACAACTCTTTTCTTTAGAGAATGAGAGTATAAATAAATTCAATTATCATTTCAATTAAGTTGTTATAGCTAAATAAAATTCAATTTATAGGATTTTATTTTTGGTTTTTTTTTTAATTTAAAAAAAAAATACAAATTTTCCAAAACTTAGCATCTTTTTTCTTGATATTTTCGTGTAGAAGCATTCACAATACCAAAACTTCATCTCAACTCCACTTCTATTTTTTATGCATTGCATCTTAGAAGAGTAATATTTTCCAAACTTCACTCTATCATAGTCCTGTTTACCAGATTTGGACGGGTGGTTTCAATCCTAAAACATAAGTGTAACCTCAAGAATTGTAATAAATAGTTTATATGAAAACATATCAATGTTATAAAATACCACAAATATTATCAATAAAAAACATTAATGTAAATATTAATCAGTATTTGATTAAGGCAGCCAATATTTTCTTGTCAGCCTCAGCTAAACTTACTACTTTCTCTAACTATGGAAAATAGAATTTAACTTCATGATCTTGAGACCGAAAATGAACTTGCAGCAATTTTATATATCTTATTATTCCTTATTTCTCAACCTTCGTATCACATACATATATTATGCAATGAAACAAACCATCGCTACTTTAGGAGATAAGAAGATGAGGAAAGGAGGGGAGGAGTTGGAGAGAATATTGGAGGAATAAGAGGAAGAAAATAAAACAAGGAGAAAAAGAGGAGAGGTCAAATCATGCCGACAAATTGTTGCCGACAAAATGGTAGCCCGTTCACACTGCAACATGAAAACAAGTCTTTTTTAGGTAGCTAAGTAAGAAGACATGTTCACACTTGCAACATTCCCCCCTTAAAGTTGAGAGGACTAACTAGACAGTCTCTCAGCTTTATAAATTGAGCTTTAGCCATACCTTTGGTGAAGATGTCCCAACATGCTCCAAAGTGCGGCAGAATTAAAGCTCAAAAATTTCTTGCTCCACCATATCTCGGATGAAGTGGTACTTCATATCAAAATGTTTCGTTCTATTATGGTGGATTGGATTGTATGCCAATTGAATGACACTGATGTTGTCATAGTAGATTCTGGTAACTACAATTGGTAATGCAGCTTGGTAAGCTAGCTTGCGATTGATATATTTCCCCCACCCCCACCCCTCATTTTAGGGTGGGGGTGTGGGAAGTAACAAGCGCATTGTTGTAGTTGTTACTTCCCCCATGCCCACCCTCATTTGAGGGTGGGGTGGGGGGAGTAACAATCGCACAACTACAGAATGTTACTTCCCCCACCCCCACCCTCAAATGAGGGGGGTGGGGAAAGTAACAACCGCAGCTGTTGCAGTTGTTACTTCCCACCCCCCACCCCCTCAAATGAGGGGTGGGGGTGGGGGAAGTAACAACTGTAGTGGGGGTGGGGGAAGTAACAACTATAGCAACTGCAGCTGTTACTTCCCCCACCCCCACCCTCAAATGAGGGTGGGCATGGGGGAAGTAACAACTACAGCAACTGCAGTTGTTACTTCCCACACCCCCACCCTAAAATGAGGGTGGGGGTGGGGGAAGTAACAAGCGCAAAGAACTCGCAGCTACCAATTGTAGTTGCTGTAGTTGTTTCTTCCTCCGTAACAACTGCAGTTGCTGTAGTTGTTACTTCCCCCACCCCCACCCTCAAATTAACTACATGGTAACTGCAGTTGCTGCAGCTTGTTACTTCCCCCACCCCCACCCTCAAATGAGGGTGGGGGTGGGGGAATTAACAACTATAGTTACAAACTACAGTTGAGGGTGGGGGTGGGGGAAGTAACGCACAGCAATCGCAGCTGGTAACTCGTAGTTGCTGTAGTTGTTACTTCCCCAACCCCCCACCCTCGAGAATCGTAGTTGCCGCAGCTTGTTACTTCCCCCACCCCCACCCCTCAAATGAGGGTGGGGGTGGGGAAGTAACAACCGTAGCAACTCGTAGTTGTTACTTCCCCCACCCCCCACCGGGAGTTACCAATTGTAGGTGGCAACTGCAGCTTGTCGTAGTTGTTACTTCCCCCACCCCCACCCTCATTTCCACCCTCATTTTGAGGGTGGGGGTGGGGGGAAGTACAACCGTAGTAACCGCAGCTACCGAGGGTGGGGGTGGGGGAAGTAACAATCGCAAAGAATCGGTAGCTACCAACTGCAGCTTGTCGCAGCTTGTTACTTCCCCCACCGCCACCCTTGGTAAATCGCAATTGCCGCAGCTTGTTACTTCCCCCACCCCCGACCCTCAAATGAGGGTGGGGGGGGGGAAGTAACAACCGTAGCAACCGCAGCTTGTTACTTCCCCCCACCCCCACCCGGAGTTACCAATTGTAGGTGGTAATCGCAGCTGCTGTCAGCTTCTTACTTCCCCCACCCCCACCCTCATTTTAACAATCGCAACAACCGCGGTTAGTAACAACCGCAACAACCGCAGCTTGGTAACTACGATTCTGTCGCAGCTTGTTACTTCCCCCACCCCAACCCCTCATTTGAGGGTGGAAATGAGGGTGGGGGTGGGGAAGTAACAACCGCAAAGAATCGGCAGTTACCAACTGCAGTTGCTACAGTTGTTACTTCCCCCCACCCCCCACCCTAAAATAACTGCAGCTGCTGCAGTTGTTAACTCCCCACCCACCACCCTCATTTGAGGGTGGAAATGAGGGTGGGGGTGGGGGAAATAACAACTGCAGCATTTGAGGGTGGGGGTGGGGGAAGTAACAACTGCAGCAGTAGTTGTTACTTCCTCCACCCCCACCCTCAAATGCCGTAGTTGTTACTTCCCCCACCCCCCACCCTAATTTGAGGGTGGGGGTGGGGGAAGCTAACAACCGCAGCATCGAGTTAGTGGGGTGGGGGAAGTAACAACCGCAAAGACAACTACGGGTTACTAACTGCAGCTGTCGTAGTTGTTACTTCCCCCCACCCCCACCCTCGGTAAGTGTAGTTGCTGCAGATTGTTACTTCCCCACCCCGACCCTCAAATGAGGGTGGGGGTGGGGAAGTAACAACCGTAGCAACTTCGGCTGTTACTTCCCCCACCCAATTGTAGGTGGTAACTCGCAGCTGCCTGCAGTTGTTACTTCCCCCCACCCCCACCCTCATTTTAACAAGCTGCAAGCAATCGCGGTTAGTAACAACTACAACAACCGTAGTTACCAACCGTAGTTGCCTGTTGTTACTTCCCCCACCCCCACCCTCATTTGAGGGTGGAAATGAGGGTGGGGGTGGGGGAAGTAACAATCGCAAGAATCGCAGCTACCAACTGTAGTTGTTGCAGTTGTTACTTCCCCCACCCCCACCCTAAAATAACTGCAGTTGTTGCAGTTGTTACTTCCCCCACCCCCACCCTCGTAATCGCAGCTTGTTCTTGTAGTTGTTACTTCCCCCACCCCCACCCTCAAATGAGAAAATGAGGGTGGGGGTGGGGAAGTAACAACCGCAAAGAATCGCAATTACCAATCACTAGCTGCCGATTCTTTAGCTTGTTACTTCCCCCCACCCCCACCCTCATTTTTCTCATTTGAGGGTGGGGGTGGGGGAGCAACACGCAAAGAATCGTAGCTGGTAATCGCAGTTGCTACAGTTGTTACTTCACCCACCCCCACCCTCAAATGAGAAAATGAGGGTGGGTGTGGGGGAAGTAACAACGCAGCTAACGCAGCTGGTAATCTACGGTTGCTACGGTTATTACTTCCCCACCCCCACCCTCAAATGAGGGTGGGGGTGGGGGAAGTAACTAACCGCAATGCAATTACCAATGCTAACCGTAGCTGTCGCAGTTGTTACTTCCACCACCCCCACCCTCATTTGAGGGTGGGGGTGGGGGAAGTAACAACTGTAGCAACTACAGCTATTAATCGCAGCTGTTCGTGCAGTTGTTACTTCCCCCACCCCCACCCTCATTTCCCTCATTTGAGGGTGGGGGTGGGGGAAGTAAATACGTAGCAACTACAGATTACTCGCTAGCTTCTTGCAGTTGTTACTTCCCCCACCCCCACCCTCATTTGAGGGTGGGGGTGGGGGAAGTAACAACTGCAGCAACTGCAGTTACCCCCACCCTCAAATCCCACCCTCATTTGAGGGTGGGGGTGGGGGAAGTAACAACTGCAGCAACTACAGTTGGTAACTGCAGTTGCTGCAGTTGTTACTTCCCCCCACCCCCACTCTCAAATGAGGGTGGGGGTGGGGGAAGTAACAACTGTAGCAACCGCGAGCTACCAATCTGCAGCTTGCTGCGCTTGTTACTTTCCCCACCCCCACCCTCATTTGAGGGTGGGGGTGGGGGAAGTAACAATCGCAAAGAATCGCAGCTTGGTAATCGGCAGCTTCTCGGCTAGTTACTTCCCCCCACCCCCACTCTCAAATGAGGGTGGGGGTGGGGGAAGTAACAACTACAGCAACTACAGTTGGTAACTGCAGCTGCTACAGTTGTTACTTCCCCCACCCCCACCCTCAAATGAGGGTGGGATTTGAGGGTGGGGGTGGGGGAAGTAACAACTGTAGCAACCGCAGCTACCAATCGCAGCTATGTTACTTCCCCCACCCCCACCCTCAAATGAGGGTGGGATTTGAGGGTGGGGGTGGGGAAGTAACAATCGTAGCAATCGCTAGCGATTAATCGCAATCGCAGCTGATTGCTACGGTTGTTACTTCCCCCCACCCCCACCCTCAAATCCCACCCTCATTTGAGGGTGGGGGGTGGGGAAGTAACAACTACGACAATCTGCAGTTGGTAACTACAGTTTCTACGATTGTTTCTACTAGTTGGTAATTGCAGCAATCGCAGCTTGGTAATCGTAGTTGTTGCGCTTGTTACTTCCCCCACCCCCACCCTCATTGGGGAAGTAACAAGCGTAGCAATCGCAGCTTGAATCGTAGCTGCTACAATTAAGTAACAATCGTAGCAATCTGCAGCTACCAACTACGATTCTCGCAGCTTGTTACTTCCCCCACCCCCACCCTCAAACTATAGTTGTTACTTCCCCCACCCCCACCCTCATTAAATGAGGGTGGGGGTGGGGGAAGTAACAACTGTAGCAACTACAGATTACCAAC
The DNA here is from genome assembly GCA_028583015.1 of Wollemia nobilis. NCBI lineage: Eukaryota > Viridiplantae > Streptophyta > Pinopsida > Araucariales > Araucariaceae > Wollemia > Wollemia nobilis. The sequence goes on along the minus strand of JAQPPZ010002341.1, from coordinate 3,362,245 downwards.
CGCATGCTTCTGTAGTTGTTACTTCCCCCACCCCCACACCCCCACCCTCAAACTGTAGTTGTTACTTCCCCCACCCCCACCCTCATTTGAGGGTGGGGGTGGGGGAAGTAACTACGGCAACTAACTGAGTTACCAACCTGCAGTTGCTTAGCTTGTTAGTTCCCCCACCCCCACCCCTCAAACTATAGTTGTTACTTCCCCCCACCCCCACACTCAAACTATAGTCGGTAGTCGAATTGCTCTGCAGCTTGTTACTTCCCCCACCCCCACCCTCATTTGAGGGTGGAGAGTGGGGGAAGTAACAACCTGCAGCAACTACGCGCTACCGCCTATAGTTTGAGTGTGGGGGTGGGGGAAGCAACAACTATAGTTTGAGGGTGGGGGTGGGGAACCTAATAACCGCAGCGAACCGCAGCTTGGTAACCGTAGTTGCTGCAGTTGTTACTTCTCCCACCCCCACCCTCATTTGAGGGTGGAGAGTGGGGGTGGGGGAAGTAAAAACTGCAGCGATATTACTTCCCCCACCCCCACTCTCAATTGAGGGTGGGGGTGGGGGAAGTAACAACATTGTAGTTGTTACTTCCCCCACACCCACCCTCAAATGAGGGTGGGGGTGGGGGAAGTAACAATCGCAAAGAATCGGCAGCTACCAATCGCATTTGCTACGATTGTTACTCCCCCCACCAAATGAGGGTGGGGGTGGGGGAAACAACTGCAAGGAATCGCAGCTAACAACCACAGATTCTTGCAGCTTGTTACTCCCCCCACCCCCACCCTCAAATGAGGGTGGGGGTGGGGAAGTAACAACCGCAACAACCGCAGCTATTGAGTTGTTACTTCGCCCACCCCCACCCTCATTTGAGGGTGGGGGTGGGGTAGCCAGCGATTGCTTGCAGCTGTTACTTCCCCCACCCCCACCCTCAAATGAGTTGTTACTTCCCCCACCCCCACCCTCATTTGAGGGTGGGGGTGGGGGTGGGGGAAGTAACAACGCTGCAGTTGTTACTCCCCCCCACCCCCACCCTCAAATGAGGGTGGGGGTGGGGGAAGTAACAACTGCAACATTGTTACTTCCCCCACCCCCCACCCTCAAATGAGGGTGGGGCGTGGGGGAAGTAACTACTCGCACGTTAGTTACTTCCCCCACCCCCACCCTCAAATGAGGGTGGGGGTGGGGGGAGCAAAACTGCAGGCGTTGTTACTTCCCCCACCCCCACCCTCAAATGAGGGTGCAACGTTGTTACTTCCCCCACCCCCACCCTCAAATGAGGGTGGGCGTGGGGGAAGTAACAACTGCAGCGTTGTTACTTCCGCAGTTGTTACTTCCCCCACCCCCACCCTCAAATGAGGGTGGGCGTGGGGGAAGTAACAATCGGCAATAGTTACTTCCCCCACCCCCCACCCTCAAATGAGGGTGGGCGTGGGGAAGTAACAACCGCAACGTTGTTACTCCCCCCCCGGGGGGTGGGGGATGTAACAAGCTGCAGCGTTGTTAATTCCCCCCTCTACAGTTGCTGCAGTTGTTACTTCCCCCACACCCACCCTCAAATGATGGAAACAACTGCAGCAACTACAGTTACCCTCATTTGAAGGTGGGGGTGGGGGAAGTAACAACTACAGCAACTACTGAGGGTGGGGGAAGTAACAACCGTAGTTGTTACTTCCCCCGTAACAACCGTAGTTACTAATTGTAGTTCTCGTAGTTGTTACTTCCCCCACCCCCACCCTCAAAATGAGGGTGGGGGTGGGGAATAACAATCGCAACAATCGCAGCTAGTAATCGCAATTGCTACGCTTGTTACTTCCCCCACCCCCACCCTCATTTGAGGGTGGGGGTGGGGGAAGTAACAACTGTAGCAATTACAGTCTACTAATCTGAGTTGCTTAGCTTGATACTTCCCCCACCCCCACCCTCATTTTGAGGGTGGGGGTGGGGGAAGTAACAACCGTAGCAATTGTAGCTTACTAACCGCAGCTGTCGCAGCTTGTTACTTCCCCCACCCCCCACCCTCAAATCGACGTTAGTAATTAATCGCATGGTAACTGCAATTGCTAAAGTTTTTACTTTCGCCACCCCCACCCTCATTTGAGGGTGGGGGTGGGGGAAGTAACTAACCGCAAAGAATCGACAATTAGTAATTAATCGCATGGTAACTCGCAGCTGCTGCAATTGTTACTTCCCTCAAATGCGATTCTTGCCGCAGCTTGTTACTTGCCCCACCCGTTGTTACTGCAGCTTGTTATCGTAGCAACGTAAGAACTACAGGTTGCTACGCTGTTATTTCCCCACCCCCACCCTCAAATGAGGGTGGGGGTGGGGGAAGTAACAACGCAAAGAATCGTAGTTGGTAATCGTAGCTGTTGCAGCTTGTTACTTCCCCCACCCCCACCCTCATTGGTTAATCGTACTGTTGCGGTTGTTTACTTCCCCACCCCCCACCATCATTTGATGGTGGGGGGTGGGGGAAGTAACAACTAAAGCAACTGCAGTTAACCAATGAGGGTGGGGGTGGGGGAAGTAACAACTACAAAGAATCGTAGTTGGTATCGTAGCTAGTTACTTCCCACCCCCACCATCAAATGAGGGTGGGGGTGGGGGAAGTAACAATCGCAAAGAATCGCTAGCTAACCAATGAGGGTGGGGGTGGGGGAAGTAACAATCGCAAGAATCGTGCTACAAATCGCAGTTGTCGTAGTTGTTACTTCCCCCACCCCCCACCCTCAAATGAAGGTATTTGAGGGTGGGGGTGGGGAAGTAACAACCGCAAAGACCGGCAGCTGGTGAACTGCAGCTTGTTGCAGCTTTTACTTCCCCCACCCCAACCATCATTTGATGGCGGGGGTGGGGAAGTAACAACTCGCAGCTAATCGCAGCTACAATCGCAGCTGCTCGAGCTTGTTACTTCCCCCACCCCCGCCATCAAATGATGGTGGGGGTGGGGGAAGTAACAACGCAAAGAATCGCAGCTACTAACCGTAGTTGCTGCAGCTTGTTACTTCCAACACCCCCAAAATGAGGGTGGGGGTGGGGGAAGTAACAATGCAAGAACTCGCAGCTACCAATCGCAGCTTGCTATAGTTGTTACTTCCCCCACCCCCCACCCTCGGTAAGTGCGCTTGTTGTAGTTGTTACTTCCCCCACCCCCAAATGAGGGTGGGGGTGGGGGAAGTAACAACTACCAACAACTCCGATTGGTAGTTGTTACTTCCCCCCCACCCCCCACCCTCATTTGAGGGTGGGGGGTGGGGTAAGTAACAACTACAACAGAAATGAGGGTGGGGGTGGGGGAAGTAACAAGCTGTAGTTGCTACGCTTGTTACTTCCCCCACCCCCCACCCTCATTTTGTGCAAGCTGTACTTACCCCCACCCCCCTCATTTGAGGGTGGGGGTGGGGGGAAGTAACAATCTGCAGTAACTACAGCTTGTTACTTCCCCCACCCCCCTCATTTGAGGGTGGGGGTGGGGGAAGTAATAACATAGCTTCTTGAGGGTGGGGGTGGGGGGAAGTAACAATCGCAGTAACTACTAGCTTGTTACTTCCCCCCACCCCCCTCATTTGAGGGTGGGGGTGGGGGAAGTAACAACTGTAGTTGTTGCAGTTGTTACTCCCCCACCCCCACCCTCAAATGAGTGTGGGGGTGGAGGAAGTAATAACCGCAATGGGGGTGGGGGAAGTAACAACTACAAGAATCGCAGCTTGTTACTTCCCCCACCCCCACCCTCAAATCCACCCCCACCCTCAAATGAGGGTGGGCATGGGGGAAGTAACAACTGCAGCAACTGCAGTTGTTACTTCCCACACCCCCACCCTAAAATGAGGGTGGGGGTGGGGGAAGTAACAACTGCGGCAACTGTAGTTACCAATTGCAGTTGCTATAGTTGTTACTTCCCCCGTAACAACTGCAGCTTGTCTGCAGCTTGTTACTTCCCCACCCCCACCCTCAAATTAATCGCATGGTAACCTGCAGCTGTGCCAGCTTGTTACTTCCCCCACCCCCACCCTCAAATGAGGGTGGGGGTGGGGGAATTAACAACCGTAGCTATTCAACTATAGTTGAGGGTGGAGGTGGGGGAAGTAACAACCGCAGAGAACTACAGCTTGGTAACTGCAGTCTTGTCGTAGTTGTTACTTCCCCCACCCCCACCCTCGGTAATCGCAGCGTTGTTGCAGGTTGTTACTTCCCGCCACCCCCACCCTCAAATGAGGGTGGGGGTGGGGGAAGTAACAACTGTAGCAACTGTAGTTGTTACTTCCCCCACCCCTACTGGAGTTACCAATTGTAGGTGGCAACTGCAGTTGCTGTAGTTGTTACTTCCCCCACCCCCAACCTCATTTCCACCCTCATTTGAGGGTGGGGGTGGGGGAAGTAATAACTGTAGCAACTGTAGTTACCGAGGGTGGGGGTGGGGGAAGTAACAACTGCAACAACTACAGTTACCAATTGCGGTTGCTAGCGCTTGTTACTTCCCCCACCCCCACCTTCGATAACTCGCAGCTTGCCGGCAGCTGTTACTTCCCCCACCCCCGACCCTCAAATGAGGGTGGGGGTGGGGGAAGTAACAACCGTAGCAACCGCAGCTTGTTACTTCCCCCACCCCCACTGGAGTTACCAATTGTAGGTGGTAACCGTAGTTGCTACAGCTTGTTACTTCCCCCACCCCCACCCTCATTTTAACAATCGCATGAATCGGCGTTAGTAACAACTACAAAGAATCGCAGCTACCAATCGTAGTTTCTACAGATAGTTACTTCCCCCACCCCAACCCTCATTTGAGGGTTTAAATGAGGGTGGGGGTGGGGGAAGTAACAACTGCAGTTGAGGGTGGGTGTGGGGGAAGTAACAACTGCAACAACTACGGTTATTTTAGGGTGGGGGTGGGGAAGTAACAACCGCAAAGAATCGCAGCTGGTAACTACGATTCTTCGCAGCTTGTTACTTCCCCCACCCCCACCCTAAAATAATTGCGATTGCTTGTAGTTGTTACTCCCCCCACCCCCACCCTCATTTGAGGGTGGAAATGAGGGTGGGGGTGGGGGAAGTAACAACTACGACATTTGAGGGTGGGGGTGGGGGAAGTAATCGCAAAGGAATCGCAGCTTGTCGTAGTTGTTACTTCCCCCACCCCCACCCTCAAATGCTGCAGTTGTTACTTCCCCCCACCCCCACCCACATTGTTGTTGCAGTTGTTACTTCCCCCACCCCAACCCTCAAATGCTGCAGTTGTTACTTCCCCCACCCCCACCCTCATTTGAGGGTGGGGGGTGGGGGAAGTAACAACTACAAAGAATCGCAGCTAGTGGGGTGGGGGAAGTAACAATCGCAAAGAATCGTAGTTACTAATCGCAGCTGTCGCAGCTTGTTACTTCCCCCACCCCCACCCCTCGGTAATCGTAGTTGCCGCAGTTGTTACTTCCCCCCACCCCGACCCTCAAATGAGGGTGGGGGTGGGGGAAGTAACAACCGTAGCAACTCGCAGCTGTTACTTCCCCCACCCAATTGTAGGTGGTAAGCTGCAGCTTGCCGCAGCTTGTTACTTCCCCCACCCCCACCCTCATTTTAACAATCGCAAAGAACTACGGTTAGTAACAACTACAACAAGCTCAGCTATTAATTGTCAGTTATCGTCGTTAGTTACTGGCCACCCCCACCCTCATTTGAGGGTGGAAATGAGGGTGGGGGTGGGGGAAGTAACAACCGCAGCAGAATCGCAGTTAATGGGGTGGGGGAAATAACAACTCGCAGGAACTACAGCTTAGTAATCGCAGCTTCGTAGCTTGTTACTTCCCCCACCCCCACCCTCCACCCTCATTTGAGGGTGGGGGTGGGGGAAGTAACTAATCGCGGCAAATCTGCAGCTAGTGGGGTGGGGGAAGTAACAACCGTAGCTAGTAATCTGCAGCTGTCGCAGCTTGTTACTTCCCCCACCAGGGTTTGAGGGTGGGGGTGGGGGAAGTAACAACTACAAAGAATCGAGCTAGTGGGGTGGGGGAAGTAACAATCGCAGCTAGTAACTCGCAGCTGTCATGCTTTTACTTCCCCCACTAGGGTGGGGGTGGGGGAAGTAACAATTGTAGCAACTGTAGTTCAGTTGGTTGCTACAGTTGTTACTTCCCCCACCACCACCCTCATTTGGTAACTGCAATTGCTGTAGTTGTTACTTCCCCCACCCTCACCCTCATTTGATGGTGGGGGTGGGGGAAGTAACAATCGCAAGCAAGTCGATTGCTACGCTTGTTACTTCCCCCACCCCCACCCTCATTTGGTAATCGCAATTGCCGTAGTTGTTACTTCCCCCCACCCCCACCCTCATTTGATGGTGGGGGTGGGGGAAGTAACAACTACAAAGAATCGCATTTGGTAATCGTAGTTGTTGTAGTTGTTACTTCCTCCACCCCCACCCTCAAATGAGGGTGGGGGTGGGGGAAGTAACAACTGTAGCAACAAACTACAAGCTATGTAGTTGTTACTTCCCCACCCCCACCCTCATTTGAGGTGAGGGTGGGGGTGGGGGAAGTAACAACTGTAGCAACCAACTGTAGTTGCTGTAGTTGTTACTTCCCCCCACCCCCCACCCTCATTTGAGGGTGGGGGGTGTGGAAGTAATAACCGCAGGTGGGGTGGGGGGAAGTAACAACTATAGTTTGAGGGTGGGGGTGGGGGGAAGTAACAACTACAAGAATCTGCAGTTGGTAACTGTAGTTGTTGCAGTTGTTACTTCCCCCACCCCCACCCCTCATTTGAGGGTGGGGGTGGGGGAAGTAACAACCGCAAACAATCGCAGCTACCAACCGCAGAGCCGCATTGTTACTTCCCCCACCCCCACCCTCAAATGAGAAATGAGGGTGGGGGTGGGGGGAAGTAACAATCGCAGCAAGAATCGTAGTTACCAAGCTGCAGCTTCGTGAGTTGTTAATTCCCCCACCCCCACCCTCACCCACCCCCACCCTCAAATGAGGGTGGGGGTGGGGGAAGTAACAACTACCAACTAAAATGAGGGTGGGGGTGGGGGAAGTAACAATCGCAGACAACTACAGCTAGCGAGCTGCTAGCTAGTTACTTCCCCACCCCCACCCTCATTTTAGGGTGGACGTGGGGGAAGTAACAACTGTAGCAACTCGGTAGCTGTTCTGCTGCAGTTAGTTACTTCCCCACACCCACCCTCAAATGAGGGTGGGGGTGGGGGAAGTAACAACTCGCAACGAATCAGAATCGGTATAGCTAAGCTTGTTACTTCCCCCACCCCCACCCTCATTTGGGTGGGCGTGGGGGAAGTAACAACTGCATCAACTGTAACTCACCCTCAAATGAGGGTGGGGGTGGGGGAAGTAACTACTGCAACAACTGCAACAACTGCAGCAACTACAACTCACCCTCATTTGAGGGTGGGGGTGGGGGAAGTAACTCATCGCAGCAACTCGTGGGGTGGGGGAAGTAACTATCGCAACAATCGCAACAACCGCAAGCAACTACAACTCACCCTCAAATGAGGGTGGGGGTGGGGGAAGTAACCATCGCATCAATCGCAGTTGCAGTTGCTGCAATAGTACTTCCCCACCCCCACCCTCAAATGAGGGTGGGGGTGGGGGAAGTAACAATCGCAAGAATCGCAACTCATCGCATCAATCGGCGAGCTGCGAGCTGTCAGCTTGTTACTTCCGCCACCCCCACCCTCAAATGAGGGTGGGGGTGGGGGAAGTAACAACTGCAGCAACTGCAATTAGGGGAAGTAACAACTACAATGTTGTTACTTCCCCCCACCCCCACCCTCAAATGAGAGTGGGGGTGGGGGAAGTAACAACGCTGCAGTTGTTACTTCCCCCACCCCCACTCTCCACCCTCAAATGAGGGTGGGGGGGTGGGGGAAGTAACAACTACAAAGAACTACAGGTTACCAACTGCAGCTGTTGCAGCTTGTTACTTCCCCCCACCCCCACCCTCAAACTATAGTTGTTGCTGTAGTTATTACTTCCCCCACCCCCACCAGCAGGTAACTGTAGTTGCTGCAGTTGTTACTTCCCCCACCCCCACCCTCAAATTTGAGGGTGGGGGTGGGGGAAGCAACAACTGTAGTTGGTAATCGTAGTTGCCGCAGCTTGTTACTTCCCCCACCCCCATGTGGGGGAAGTAACAACTACAACAACTACGCTTACCAACTATAGTTGTTACTTCCCCACCCCCACCCTCAGGGTGGGGGAAGTAACAACGCTGCAGTTGTTACTTCCCCCATGCCCACCCTCATCAGTTGCTACAGTTGTTACTTCCCCCACCCCCACCCTCAAAAGGGTGGGGGTGGGGGAAGTAACTAACTCGCAAGAACTACGGTTAGGGGTGGGGGTTACCTAAAGGGTGGGGTTGGGGGAAGTAACAACTGCAAGAATCGCAGCTACCTAATCAGTAGTTGCTGCAGTTGTTACTTCCCCCACCCCCACCCTCAAAAGGGTGGGGGTGGGGGGAAGTAACAACCGTAGTAACCGCAGCTTACCAAAAGGGTGGGGTGGGGGAAGTAACAAGCTGCAAGCAACCGGGGAAGTAACATGCAGCAACGCAGCTACCAAAAGGGTGGGGGTGGGGGAAGTAACAACCGCAAGAATCGCAGCTTGTTACTTCCCCACCCCCACCCTTTTGGTAACTCGCAGTGCTACAGGTTGTTACTTCCCCCGCTTGCCGCAGCTTGTTACTTCCCCCACCCCCACCCTTTTGGTAACTCGCAGCTGCTACAGCTTGTTACTTCCCCACCCCCTACCGTAGTTGCTACGGTTGTTACTTGGGGTGGGGGAAGTAACAACCGCAGAGAATCGGCAGCTAGGTAACTCATGCTTAGCGAGTTGTTACTTCCCCCACCCCCACCCTTAGGTAATCGCAGCTTGCTGTAGCTTGTTACTTCCCCCCACCCCCACCCTTTTGAGGGTGGGGGTGGGGGAAGAAAAAGGGTGGGGGTGGGGAAGTAACAACCGTAGCAACCGCAGCTACCTAACTCGCAGCTGCTACGGTTGTTACTTCCCCCACCCCCACCCTTTTGAGGGTGGGGGTGGACCCAACTGCAAGTTGCTACGCTTGTTACTTCCCCCACCCCCCACCCTCAACTCGCAGCTTGCTGCGAGCTTGTTACTTCCCCCACCCCCACCCTCTGCAGTTGTTACTTCCCCCACCCCCACCCTCAATCGTCAGTCTTGCCGCAGCTTGTTACTTCCCCCCACCCCCCACCCTCATTTGAGGGTGGGGGTGGGGAAGTAACAACCTGCAGCTTGTTACTTCCCCCCACCCCCACCCTCATTTGAGGGTGGGTGTGGGGAGTAATAACGCTGCAGTTGTTACTTCCCCCACCCCCACCCTCAAATGAGGGTGGGGGGTGGGGGGGAAGTAACAACTGCAGCATTGTTACTTCCCCCACACCCACCCTCAAATGAGGGTGGGGGTGGGGGAAGTAGCAACGCAGCGTTGTTACTTCCCCCCCACCCTCAAATTTGCGGCGCTATGTTACTTCCCCCACCCCCACCCCTCAAATGAGGGTGGGGGTGGGGGGAAGTAACTAACGTCTGCAGCTTATTATGGGGGTGGGGGGAAGTAACAACGCTAGAATTACTATGGGGGTGGGGGAAGTAACAACTGCAGCGTTGTTACTTCCCCCACCCCCATAATAACTGTAGCGTTGGTTACTTCCCCCACCCCCACCCTCAAATTAGGGTGGGGGTGGGGGAAGTAACAACGCTATGCTTATTACTTCCCCCACCCCCCACCCTCAAATTGTTACTTCCCCCACCCCCATAATAAGCCGTAGCGTTATTACTTCCCCCCACCCCCCACCCCCTCATTTGAGGGTGGGGGTGGGGGGGAAGTAACAAGCTGCGCATAGTTACTTCCCCCACCCCCACCCTCACCACCCTCGTTATTACTCCCCCACCCCCACCCTCAAATGAGGGTGGGGGTGGGGGGAAGTAATAATCTGATAGCGCTAGTTACTTCCCCCCCCCCCACCCTCAAATGAGGGTGGGGGGTGGGGGAAGTAACAACGCTACGATTATTACTCCCACCCCCACCCTCATTTGAGGGTGGGGGTGGGGGGAAGTAATAATCGAGGGTGGTGAGGGTGGGGGTGGGGGAAGTAACAACGCTGCAGCATGTTACTTCCCCCACCCCCACCCTCAAATGAGGGTGGTGAGGGTGGGGGTGGGGGAAGTAACAACGCTACAGCTTGTTACTTCCCCCACCCCCACCCCTCACCACCCTCATTTGAGGGGTGGGGGTGGGGGAAGTAACAACTGCAGCGTTGTTACTTCCCCCCACCCCCACCCTCAAATGAGGGTGGGGGTGGGGGGAAGTAACAACGCCGGCAGCTAGTTACTTCCCCCACCCCTGAGGGTGGGGGTTGGGGAAGTAACAACGCTGCAGTTGTTACTTCCCCCACCCCCACCCTCATTTCCACCCCCACCCTCAAATGAGGGTGGGGGTGGTGGAAGTAACAACGCCTGCAGTTAGTTACTTCCCCCACCCCCGAGAGTGGGGGTGGGGGAAGTAACAACGCCGCACTTGTTACTTCCCCCACCCCCACCCTCAAATGAGGGTGGCACCCCCACCCTCAAATCACCCTCAAATGAGGGTGGGGGTGGGGGAAGTAATAATCGCAATAAGTTACTTCCCCACCCCCACCCTCAAATGAGGGTGGGGGTGGGGGAAGTAACAACGATGTAGTTGTTATGGGGGTGGGGGAAGTAACACCGCAGTAGTATACTTCCCCCACCCCCACCCTCAAATGAGGGAAATGAGGGTGGGGGTGGGGGAAGTAACAACGATGTAGTTGTTATGGGGGTGGGGGAAGTAACAATCGCAGCATAGTTACTTCCCCAGCCCCCACCCTCAAATGAGGGTGGGTGAGGGTGGGGGTGGGGGGGAAGTAACAACGATGTAGTTGTTATGGGGGTGGGGGAAGTAACAACGCTACGGTTGTTACTTCCCCCCACCCCACCCCATGCCGTTAGTTACTTCCCCCCACCCCCACCCTCAAATGAGGGTGGGGGTGGGGGAAGTAACAACGCCATAGCTTGTTACTTCCCCCCACCCCCACCATCATTTGAGGGTGTGGGTGGGGGAAGTAACAACGCTACGATTAGTTACTTCCCCCACCCCCACCCTCAAATACAACTACGAAGCATTGTTACTTCCCCCCACCCCTACCCTCACCCTCATTTGAGGGTGGGGGTGGGGGGAGTAACAACTGTAGTAACCGCAGCTGGTAAGGGTGGGGGTGGGGGAAGTAACAACCGCAGCACTGCGGCTACCAACCGTAGTTGTTTTAGGGTGGGGGTGGGGGAAGTAACAACTGCAGCGTTGTTACTTCCCCCACCCCCACCCTCAAATGAGCCCTCAAATGAGGGTGGGGGTGGGGGAAGTAACAACTGCATCAACTGCAGTTAAGTCACAACTCTTTTCTTTAGAGAATGAGAGTATAAATAAATTCAATTATCATTTCAATTAAGTTGTTATAGCTAAATAAAATTCAATTTATAGGATTTTATTTTTGGTTTTTTTTTTAATTTAAAAAAAAAATACAAATTTTCCAAAACTTAGCATCTTTTTTCTTGATATTTTCGTGTAGAAGCATTCACAATACCAAAACTTCATCTCAACTCCACTTCTATTTTTTATGCATTGCATCTTAGAAGAGTAATATTTTCCAAACTTCACTCTATCATAGTCCTGTTTACCAGATTTGGACGGGTGGTTTCAATCCTAAAACATAAGTGTAACCTCAAGAATTGTAATAAATAGTTTATATGAAAACATATCAATGTTATAAAATACCACAAATATTATCAATAAAAAACATTAATGTAAATATTAATCAGTATTTGATTAAGGCAGCCAATATTTTCTTGTCAGCCTCAGCTAAACTTACTACTTTCTCTAACTATGGAAAATAGAATTTAACTTCATGATCTTGAGACCGAAAATGAACTTGCAGCAATTTTATATATCTTATTATTCCCTATTTCTCAACCTTCGTATCACATACATATATTATGCAATGAAACAAACCATCGCTACTTTAGGAGATAAGAAGATGAGGAAAGGAGGGGAGGAGTTGGAGAGAATATTGGAGGAATAAGAGGAAGAAAATAAAACAAGGAGAAAAAGAGGAGAGGTCAAATCATGCCGACAAATTGTTGCCGACAAAATGGTAGCCCGTTCACACTGCAACATGAAAACAAGTCTTTTTTTTAGGTAGCTAAGTAAGAAGACATGTTCACACTTGCAACATTCCCCCCCTTAAAGTTGAGAGGACTAACTAGACAGTCTCTCAGCTTTATAAATTGAGCTTTAGCCAAGCCTTTGGTGAAGATGTCTGCAACATGCTCCAAAGTGCGGCAGAATTAAAGCTCAAAAATTTCTTGCTCCACCATATCTCGGATGAAGTGGTACTTCATATCAAAATGTTTCGTTCTATTATGGTGGATTGGATTGTATGCCAATTGAATGACACTGATGTTGTCATAGTAGATTCTGGTCGGACCACTTTACGGTTCTCCAATCTCTTCCAGCATTTTTCTCAACCATAACACTTGAGTACTAGCATATGTGACTGCTATATACTTAGTTTCTATAGAGGACAAAGCTACTACAGTATGCTTTTTGGAACTCCATGTTATTAGTCTTGACCCTAGACTAAAACAATTCCCTGAAGTTGATTTCCTGTCATCAATGTTGCTGCCCCAATCACTATCACTGAAGCCTGCAAGCTTGATAGTGTTACATTTATGGTAATGGATTCCAAAATCCCATGTACCCTTTACATATCTGAGAATTCTCTTAGCTGCCTGCAAATGCAGCTCAGAAGGGCTAGCCATAAATCGAGAGACAAGAGAAACAACATATTGAATATTAGGTCTAGTGTTGGCGAGAAACATCAAACTCCCAACCATGCTCCTGAAAGTGGTCACGTCAACTTTTGGTGCTCCATCATATTTGCTTAATTGGATCCCATGTCCAACTGGAGTTGCAACTGGTTTGCAATGCTCCATAGCAAACTTCTTGATCATGTCCCGAGCATACTTATGTTGACAGATGAAGATCCCTATATCTGACTGATGAACCTCCATTCCAAGGAAGTAGTGCATTAAGCCAAGATCCTTCATCTCAAACTGCTTCATCATGGAGCGCTTAAACTCCATATTCATTTTTTCATTACTACCCATGAATATGAGATCATCTCCATACAAGCAAACTATGAGGATGTCAATACCTTGCTTTAGGTAGTAAAGGGTGGGTTCATTTTTGTTTTTGGTGAACCCAAAATCTTTGAAGTACCTATCAATGCATGAGTACCAAGATCGTGGTGCCTGCTTGAGGCCATAGAGTGCCTTTTTCAGTCTGTAAACAAGGTGCTCCTTGCCTTTCTCTTCAAATCCCTGTTGTTGCTCAACATACACTTCTTCCGTCAAGTAACCATTGAGAAATGCACTCTTTACATCCATGTGTTGGACTTTCCAACCTTTGTGAGCAGCTAAAGAAAGAACTGTTCTAATGGTTTCCTGTCTGGCTACAGGAGCAAATGTCTTCTCATAATCAATACCATACTTCTGTGTAAATCCTTTTGCAACCAATCTTGCTTTGTGCCTTTCAATGCTTCCATCGACATTGAATTTGGTCTTTAAGATCCATTTGCATCCAACACATTTCTTGCCTTTAGGAAGCTTTACTCACACTTGCACATGGGTTCAAGATGGTAGTGACACAACCAACTTTGGGATCTAGTAAAATTAATTCAGTATACATATATTTGGTCCTAAGAGGGTTTGACATTTTTAATATGTTTGTTCATGATATTAGAAGGTTTGAGCATTTATAAAGCAGGTTGTTATATCTCTAGCATCTCCATCATACATCAAGTCCTGCACAAATCATTCATGGCCTTGCATACAAATCATAAGTGAAATTGACAATGGAATGTTGATCAATTTCAAGTGATAGGGAATGAAACACTTTGCACACATCGAGCTAATACTTAATGATTCTGATGTTTCATGTATTTCTGATCTGTCGGTATTTGTTTATCTTTTATGTGCTGACGCCTGTATCTAAGCTTGTATATTTCAGGTTGGGTTCTCACAAAAATGCTCAAGAGCATTTGACAACAGTGTCGCCATTTGTTGTGGCTGATCCACAACACACCCAAAAATTGGGGACCCACCTTTTTTGCGTGCTTTCAAAGAAAACTGCAGTAGCCCAGATGCTAAAAAATCAAGGAAAATTCAAAAATTTCACAAAGGAGAAAAAGTGTTGCGATATCGCGACATGTCGCTCTATCACGGTCAAAAATAAAAGTTGTCATGATATCGCGACATGTTGCTCCGTCGCGGCAGAAAAAATGAAAAAGTGTCACGATATCGCGACATGACGCTCCGTCGCTGCCAAAAAAATAAAAAGTGTCACGATATAGCGACATGTCGCTCCGTCGCTGCCAAAAAAGAAAAAGTGTCGCGATATCGTGACATGTCGCTCCGTCACTGCCAAAAAAGAAAAGTTGTCACGATATCGCGACATGTCGCTCCGTCGCTACCAAAAATGAAAAAACATCGCGATATCACGACATGTCAAGCTTTCGCGACCCAGGCAAGCAGGAAGAGGCATTGATCGAAAATTGTCACGATTTCACGACGTGTTGTGAAATCGCGGTCTAGAGAGGAGAGAGAAAGACAGAATGGAAAATTGTCCCAAAATCGTGACATGTCACAAAATCACGGTCAAACCAGTCAAACGAGGCAAGGCACTAAAAACATCACGATTTCGCGACAGGAAGCAGCAAAGGGGCACAAAGCAGAAAAGCATCGCGATTTCGTGATAGGAAACAGCAAAGGGGCACGAAGCAGAAAAGCATCACGATTTCACGACAGGTCGCGTTTTCATGGCTCTAAGCAATGACGTGGTACGGAACGGAGAAGCGTAGCAATTTTGCGACAGGGTGCAGCCGAAGGCATACCAAGTGAAAAACATCACGATTTCATGACAGGTTGTGGCCGAAGGTGTACCAAGTGAAAAATGTCACGATTTCATAACAAGAAGCAGCCGAGGCATACGGAGATGAAAAATGTCGTGATTTCATGACAAGAAGCAGCCTCACAGCTCGAAATA
Organism: Wollemia nobilis; assembly: GCA_028583015.1. Lineage (NCBI taxonomy): Eukaryota > Viridiplantae > Streptophyta > Pinopsida > Araucariales > Araucariaceae > Wollemia > Wollemia nobilis. The sequence goes on along the minus strand of JAQPPZ010002341.1, from coordinate 3,347,115 downwards.
GAAAAACGTTGCAATATCGCGACATGTCTCATTTTTGCTGTGCATGAATACGGACAAGGCTGTTGGCAAGAAAATGTCGCGATATCACGACATTTTTGCAGTGAAAGTAAAGGAGCAAAGCTACATGCTATTTTTGGCCATGATTTACATGGGGCCGTTATAGAACATGCAAAAAAGTGTGAAACACGTGGCAGGGCTGCAGAGGCGTTACAGTTCACAGAGAAGATCTCGAGCACAAAATCAAAAGCAATGGAAATGCGGGGAAGGTGAAACGAAGCAATTGGGAAGACGAAATGAACCATCGTGGAAGGAGAAGCAGTTTGCCAGCAAGTATAAAATGCAAAGGCACAGATTGATATGGGGTCGAAAACCACTGCGAGCGGGTTGCAAAGTTGAGGGTGATTAGCCGTTCTAAGCCTGCTGTGGAGTGCTTTTCTTCCACTTTTGCTGGTTTTGAGAAAAACCAGAGATTCTGCTATTGTAATAGGACATATTTTTAATGCAGAATTGTTCAAAAAATTGCATTTTATGGGCAAGAAAGGATGAGAAATTTTTTGCATGCTTCATTTTAATTGTTCTATTTTTCTCCTTTCAGATTTTAGATTTATAAATGAAATTCATGCCATTGTTTTGGGTTATTTCATGTGAATGTCTGCAATTTGAAAATTGTTTTAAACCCTAGGAGCTAGCACCTAGTTTAATTTGATTGTGTTTGTTTTGCAGGTCAAATAGGCTAGGTTGCATGTACGAAACTCTCACATATTCGGTTTTGTTGGAATAGGATAGCATCAGACTAAACGTGTTCAATTTTTAATTTTTTGCATTTCTTTTCATTTTATTTTATTTTTCCAAAAGGTTCAACTTAGTTAAAATAAATACATAAAAATTACAAAATCTAAAAAAAAAAAGTAAAATAATGAACAATCACTAAAGTTTCATGGTGAAATAAACCAACATTGCCCCTTGTTTACAGTTACTTGCAATCACTAAGGTGTTCCAAGCATTTTAATTGAATATCTTTATTTGAGATTACTAATACTCAGTTGCAAATGCTAATACAACGGAGACCTTGGAGAAGTTGTTTGTTTGACTTCTTTGCAAGAGGGGATTTGGAGTCCAAATCCTAAGGAAGAGTGTAATTTTACAAGTGTGTGAAAATACCACCCAACACTTCCTAAAATACATGAGGGAATATCTATTGTGGAGAGGAACAAAGAGCAAAAATTTTGAAAATTAATTCACCAAATCTTATTAATTCAAACCTTAGAGTACAACATATATATAGTTTAATTAAAAACTATATGTCATAACGGACGCAGGGAGATTAGGAGATAAGGAATAGAAAGGGAATAGGAGAGATAAGGGGAGGAATAAGAGGAGGAAGAATAGGAGGGATAAGGGGAAGGAATAGAGGAGGAGGGAGAGAAAATGTGTCGACAAATCGTGTCGACATTTCAAAAAACCACAACACGTTCACACTAGAGCAAGCCTTTTCGAGGCAGCTTGTTATGAGGATGCGTTCACACTTGCAACACTCTCCCCCTTAAAGTTGAGAGGACTGACTAGATAGTCTCTCAGCTTTATAAATTGAGCTTTAGCCATGCCTTTGGTGAAGATGTCTGCAACGTTCTCCAAAGTGCGGCAAAATTTAAGCTCAACAATCTCTTGCTCCACCATGTCTCGGATGAAGTGATACTTCATATCAAAGTGTTTTGTTCTGCTATGGTGGATTGGATTATATGCCAACTGAATGGCACTTATGTTATCATAGTAGATTCTGGTCGGACCACTTTGTTGTTCTCCAATCTCTTCCAACACTTTTCTCAACCATAGGGCTTGAGTACTAGCATATGTGACTGCTATATACTCAGCTTCTGTAGAGGACAATGCTACAATAGTCTGCTTTTTGGAACTCCATGTAATTAGTCCTGACCCTAGACTAAAATAGTTCCCTGAAGTAGATTTCCTATCATCAATGTTGCTGCCCCAATCACTATCACTGAAGCCTACTAGCTTGACAGTTTTACATTTGTGGTAATGGATTCCAAAATCCCATGTACCCTTTACATATCTGAGAATTCTTTTAGCTGCTTGCAAATGCAGCTCAGATGGACTAGCCATAAATCGTGAGACAAGAGAAACAACATACTGAATGTCAGGCCTTGTGTTGGTGAGAAACATCAAACTCCCAACCATGCTCCTGAAAGTGGTCACGTCAACTTTCGGTGCTCCATCATTTTTGCTCAATTGGATCCCATGTCCAATTGGAGTTGCAACTGCTTTGCAATGCTCCATGGCAAACTTCTTAATCATATCCCGAGCATACTTATGTTGACAGATGAAGATCCTTGTATCTGTCTGGTGAACTTCCATGCCAAGGAAGTAGTGCATTAAGCCCAGATCCTTCATCTCAAACTGCTTCATCATGGAGTGTTTGAACTCCATATTCAACTTTTCATTACTACCCATAAATATGAGATCATCCACATATAAGCAAACTATGAGGATGTCTTTCCCTTCCTTTAGGTAGTAGAGAGTGGGTTCATTTTTGCTTCTGGTGAACCCATATTCCTTGAAATAGCCATCAATGCGAGAGTACCATGCTCGTGGTGCTTGCTTGAGGCCATACAATGCCTTTTTCAGTTTATAAACAAGGTGCTCCTTACCTTGCTCTTGAAAACCTTGAGGTTGTTCAACATAAACCTCCTCTATCAAATACCCATTGAGAAAGGCACTTTTTACATCCATGTGTTGGATTTTCCATCCTTTGTGGGCAGCTAAAGCAAGAACTGTTCTGATTGTCTCCTGTCTGGCTACAGGAGCAAATGTCTCCTCATAGTCAATGCCATACTTCTGTGTGAAGCCTTTTGCTACCAATCTTGCTTTATGTCTTTCAATGCTTCCATCAGCATTGAATTTGGTCTTGAAGACCCATTTACATCCAACACATTTCTTCCCTTTAGGAAGCTCTACCAGCTCCCAAGTATCATTGTTTTTTATAGAGGTCATCTCCTCTTTCATGGCATCCTGCCATATCTTCTGAGTACAAGCCTTCTCATAGCTAGAAGGTTCAAGTTGTGCACTAGTCAACAAAGCATAGTTGACTACATCTCCCCGAGGTTCTTGGGAGTCATCATCTCCATACAAATGCATATTTTCAAGTCTTTGCAAAACTGAACTCATTTCACTAGCTTGACTTCTAGTATATCTTCTCTAAAAATTTTTATCCAACATCTGATAAGATGGATGATGTTGGAGTGTTCTCTTACCTCTAGATGGAGAATCAATATCCATCGGTGAAGAACTGATTGATCGTTGTGGAGAAGGACTTGGAGAAGTTGTTGATGAACTTGAAGTAGAACGTCTGCTTGGGCTTGGAGGGGGTGTGTCCTTGCCTTTCTTGGGTGACACCTGCTGAATTTGTGAAGAACCTGCATCATGGGACTCATCATCAATAAAAAATCTTGGATGTCCCCATTCTCCCCCTTCATCGAAAATCACATCCCTGGAAAGAACAAACTTTTGGGTCTTCGGATTGTAGAGTCTATAGGCTTTGGTGGACTCACAATACCCTACAAAAATGCATGCTTGACTCTTGGGATCAAGCTTCTTTCTCTTCTCATCAGGAATGTGTGCATAAGCCAAAGAACCAAAAACTCTAAAATGTTTGACATTTGGTTTCTTGCCATACCATGCTTGGTAAGGAGTTATCCCCTTCAGACTTGAAGTAGGACTCCTATTCAAAATGTAGACACTGGTTCTGACTGCATCAGCCCAATACATGTTGCTCAGATGCTTCATTTGAAGCATCGATCTGGCCATTTCTACAATGGTGCGATTTTTCCTCTCTACCACACCATTCTCTGTGGAGTATAGGCAGTGGTGAACTACCTTTTTATCCCATTTTCTTTACAAAATTTCAAAAATTCTTTGGAAGAGTATTCTCCTCCTCTGTCTGTTCTGAGACATTTTACATGATATCCACTTTGTTTCTCTACATTTGTTTTGAAATCAATGAAGCAATCAAACGCTTCATCTTTGTGTTTTAGGAAATAAACCCAACACATTCTAGAGAAATCATCTATGAAAAGAAGGAAGTAAGAATTGTTACCAAGACTTTTTGTTTGCATTGGACCACAGATGTCCGAATGCACTAGCTGAAGTGGATAGTTGGCCCTCCATGCTTGTCCTCATGGAAACTTGGCCCTGGCATGCTTTCCCAAAGCACATCCTTCACAGACCTCCTTGTGATCCTGAATTTTAGGAAGTCCGGTCACCATCGCTTGAGAAGTCAACAATTTCAGACTGGCAGAATTCAGGTGACCATATCTCAAGTGCCAAAGCACACTTGGATTTACAATAGCAATATTCGCCAGTTGAGCTCCCCCTGGCTGGCCAAACTTCAAGGGAAATAACCTGTTCTTAGTCATTGGTACCTATGTGATGATTCTATTACCATTATTCTTATCAAATATTACACATTTTCCCTCATCAAAAATAAGTTTATAATTCTTTTCCATCATTTGACCAACACTAAGCAGATTATGTTGGAGTTGAGGGGTGTAATAGATATCATTCACCTGTTTGATGCCTTCTTGTGTTGGAACCTCCATGGCTCCAATGCCTTCAACTGACAATGATTTATCATCTCCCAACTTGATGCGAGATTTGTAGGTGGAATCTATTGTAGCAAAGAGTTCTTCTTTGCCACTCATATGATTGGAACACCCAGTGTCCAAGATCCAGGTGTCATTCAAATTCTGATCTGATTGGCCATAAGAGAGAAAGAGATTAGATGTCCCTTCCTCTTCACCAAAATGGCCATACTGACTACTTTGACTGCTGCTGCCTTGTGAGGATTTGGACCAACAGTCATGAGCAAAGTGACCTGGTTTACCACAATTGAAACAAACCTTCTTTGACTTGTCACTTCCTCTTCCTCGACCTGGATTTCTTCCTCTACTTTGTTGATTACCTCTATTTTGACTTCCACCTCTACTGGGAGATCCTCCTCTGCTTGGATTTCCACCTCTTGGGCTGCTCTTGCCTCTGCCTCTTCGTTGACCTCTACTTTGGCCTCTGCCTTGGCCTCTTCCTTCTTGAGATGCGAAGGCTTTGTCATCACCTCCATAGCTGGTTGAAGGAGATTCTTGCAATCTCTCTTCATGTGAAAGTAGAGAACCAATCAAAGCATCAAAGGATAGTGCAGACAAATCCTTCGATTCTTCAATGATAATTGCAACATGGTTCCACTTTGGAAGAAGTGTTCTTAACACTTTCTTCACCACAGTCTCTGGCTTGATTTCATCTTCGAGAGTGATCATTTTGTCTACTACTGCTTTGACTCGCATGCAGTAGTCACCAACTTTTTCGTCTTCTTGCATCCTGAGATTCTCAAAATCTCTTTTCAAAGTTTGAAGCCTGACTTGCTTCACTTGATCACTCCCTTGGAAGCCTTCTTTCAAGGCCTTCCATGCCTCTTGAGCTATTACACAGGATGCAATTCTAGGAAAGATGCTTTTATCTAAGGCTGCTTGCAAATGATACAGGGTAGAGGAATTATTTTTTTGTGCTTCTTTCCTAGCTTTTCTATCAGCAACACTTAAAGTGGTCCAGTCAGTAGGAGAGGGTTCTATGTAACCCTCTTCAACTACATCCCACAAACCTTTACCAATGAGTAAGGTTTTCATTTTTATGGACCAATATTCATAGTCACTTCCATTGAATTCTGGAATTGGAAGACTAGTATTTGAGGCCATGGCTACTGATTAGAAATAAACTTTGATTTGTCTAGTACAAGCAATTACAAAGAAAAGCAATTACAAATTCAAATCAAATCTTGCTTTTTCTACTCTCTCACTGATTGCTTGATCTTCTTGTTGTGGATCTTCAAGCACAGGATTCCCAAAGTTGTCGACGATCGAGTCCTCGTCGTCGCTGATGAGGATGATTTCAGGGGCAACTGGCTCAACTGGCTCTGGCTCCAATATTTGAAGGGAATCACTATCGTTGGCTGGTTCCTGGGGTGTGATTTCCACTGAATCTGACTCCTCCACTCGTTGTCCAAATATGTTATCCTCAAAATCAGCCTCGTAACCAGAATCAGGGTTTCTCTGGTGTGCTATGACAGTGTTCTACAACTGACTGAACACAACTTGCAGTCCGTCTCTCTGAACTCTTTCATCAAATGACTCAGCGGTCTCTCTTAGTAGAAGAGAGCACAATGCATGGTAACAACCGGTAGATCTGATCATCTACGCATCAATACAAAAAACTCCCTTAGTGCCTCTAAGATTACAATTTTCACTCTTCACGGTTCACAAATTTCACTCCTTTACAACCGCTGAGGCTATTACAAAAAAATTTCAGACTTGAACGGGGTTCCAAGGGGCAGCTAAACGGGTGCTCCAGAAGGCTTCCCGTCACCTTTTTTGTTCCCTTTTTACAATGCTTGCCTCTTAGGCTATTACACAATTTTGCAAGGTTTTTCAAGCCCCCTTGGGCGATTTTTGCCTCTAGGGCAATAGGTTCACAATTTTTCTTATAAAACCTTTTTAAAGCACTTTAATCGTTTTTTAATTTAATAATAAAAATATGCTTTAAAAATTATAATTTTTTTTAAATAATTAAAAAGCATTATTTAAATTATTAAATTAATATTAAAGAAACTTTAATAAAATTTTAATGTAACTTTTTAAAAACCTTTGTCTTTTTGACGTTTTGCAGGTCGAACTCGCGACCACCCTCAACTCCGGCAAGATTCTTCACCAATGCGCCCCATGGCCTTTTGAAAAACGTATCCCGATCACCACACCTTTACCCTGTGACTTTGGCAAATATTCAAAAAAATATATTAAACTCACAGCGTTCTCGACGAGTTTCAAACCCGAGACCTCATGCTTTCAACTTGATCGTCTTCGCCGCTCGCGCTACAGCCATAGACGTGCTAGCAAAAGAGCAAGAAATAATATTTAAGGTTACAGTCACGTTGTGTTTATTTTAAAAAAACAAAATAATTGATTTGTCCCACATTGGCTGGGACGAAGGCCGTGGGAGCGTTTATATACGCAAACGCGCACGATAAAAAATGATTGCATTCGAGCAATCATCTTTCCCCTCTTTTTGCTATGTAGTCCACCAATGGTAGGAACCTAGTTCCTAGCAGTTGGATTTCAATGCAAAAGGAATGGAAATAAATGTAACAAGTAAACTTGTCAATCGCCTTTGTTAGAATTGTTGTTTCAAATGGAGGATTTCCCTACCAAATGCTCTCAAAGAGATGTATTTAATAATGTTCTTGGATAATCAATTTTATGCCTTCCTCCTATTACTTATATTCTCCTAGGGTTACGAATGAAGGATCATGATTATTCAAATATAATAATAATAATAAACAAGTTAATAATATTAATGTTAGGATTAGGACCCTAACATGCCACCCTCCTTAAAAAGAGCTTTGTCCTCAAAGCTCAAATGGAGGAGCTTCGTCCTTTGTTTTCCAAGATGCATTTGCTCATGTTCTTGCACAACTTTAATGTCTTTTTTTCGTAAGCAAGGATATCGGGAAGGGGGAATCGTTAGTGGTGGATTTCCAAGAGAAATAGGAGAATCTTCCTTGGGATAATTGTGATGACGATGGGAGGACAACTTGTGGGGTTCCTTAAACACTTCAAAATAATGCATTAAAAGTGGTGGTAATACTTTTGTATCTTCCTATTGTTTCCTGGGAGAGTCAATGGAAAATGAGTATGTAGTGACCTTTTTGCTTTGTTTTTTGATAGGTTTTACCATGTGGTGAGAACTCACTATTTGTGAGGAACTTGAGGCTAGTCTTTTTAGAGTGTATGTCTGGCCTTCATTTTTCACTATGTGGATGTTTACCTCATCCTTGCTTGGTCCATTGATCACTTCTTGCACATCGACCTCATTGTCTTCATTGTGGTGAGTAGGTGCACTGGCCACTTCGGTCACAATTACCTCGTCTGCTTGCTCTACGGATAGACAGGGATCAACTACATTCAACAATTGTACATCTACCTCATCTTTGGCCCCTATGGAGGGATAAGGACCATCTAAATTTAATAAATATAATGTTGGTGTAGTGCAACGATGATGAGGCTCTAATTTCTCATCACAAGTACAACAGAGGTCTTTCGCTTGTCGTTCCTCCATTTCTTGTAGGCTGACGTACTTAACTGGCAAGGGTTTAGGTTTTGGGATAACGGGCGAGAATGATGATTTGTCAATACATTGCTCCCTATGTCGTCATTGAACATTAAATTTATCTTCAGCTAACAAGGCTAATCCAACGACTTCCTATAGGGTGCGAGGAGTGTACATCATGACCGCCACTCTAATTGCTTATTTTAATCCATTGATGAAACCGCTTATGAGAACTGATTCGTCCAACCCTATGATGCGATTGGCGATATCCTGGAAATGAATTTTATATACCCTCACTGATGTGATTTGACGTAGGTGGGCAAGAGTAAGTAGCAAAAGTAGGTTGGGGTCGTGAGATATTCTTCCATCCGCCATTTAGGGTGTGATTGGAATTTACAATAAGTTTTAGATTGCAAGGGTTAGTTTTGAAAAAGTATGTTTTTGCCAAGATTATATTTTGTAAAACAATGCTATTGTCGTCGAATTACTAAATTGTGCAAAAAACAAAAATTGATTTCTTATCAATATTGTTGCAAAAATTATTTTGTTGTCAAATATTGTTTTGCAAAATTTGGTGTTTTTTCAACACGACAGAGCAGCGGTGGCTGTAGGGCAGAGCGGAGCTGAGTTTCGAGGTGGAGGCGATGGAAAGGGTAGCGCGGAAGGCTGAGCGTGGGCGGAGGTGGTAGAAAGGGCGACGTAGAGCTGAGTGTGGGCGAAGAGTCAACGAGCGTATTTCTATGTAGTCAATGGTTACACAGTGAGCCATGTGCCTACAACCGACACTGCCTACACACGCAGGCAGTTATGCCTAGCGTGCTAGGCAATCAACCTTAGGGCCCTTGGTGATTATAAACCCCACAAGGCACCTTCCTGTAACAATGTGGGACAAAACTTAAAAAAAGTTTTTGCTGTCCTCATATTCCGATGTCAGAAACTTGCTCTGAAGGTCAGAATATTTTACAAACCTTAGAAAAACTTTATAAAATTTTAATTTTTAATTTTTTTGCCTGCCACGAACCTTAGCCATCGAAAATTGACGCAAAGGTCTTTAACCACGATTTGACGCCTGGGTTTGCTATGAATTTGGAGATTTAGTTGGTGGGTGGCCCTTAAAATGTCTTTATGTAGAATTTCCTTCAATTTTTTTGGGGTTTTGGCCACCCAATTTTAGCTATTTTTTCCTGTGAGTAGAATTTGATAACACAGGATCAGGTCTGACATTTGCTATAGGGATGTCCTCACCGGTGATGTAGAATGTCTGCAAGGAATAAGACTCACAGTATTTATTTTCTATAGGGAAGTGAAGACAACAGAGGGCAGATCGGTCGTCAGAACCGATGATTCGCCAGAGGGTAGTGGAAAAAATAACCAAGATCAGTGTCTCAGAGAGGAAAAAAAGAAAAAAAAATTCTCTGATAAGATGCCTGATTGTAATGGCTCTCTTTTTTGCTGCTAATTCAAATTGATATCGCAATTTGTAGTGACTGGATGATTTGTCTTGCAATTTATTATGTTCGATCGTAGAATTTTACTCGCTGGAGTTCTGTTGATGCAATCAAAATGCTGTTGACACAAAAACCTTCAACGACGATCAAAACTATTTAATGATGTTTTGAAATGGTTTTCGGTAGCGTCCGTAGATTGTATTCAAAGAACGAGAAAAAAGGAAAAAAAAATTCCTTCAAGACTTGGCTCTGATGCCAGATGGTAGGAACCTAGTTCCTAGCAGTTGGATTTCAATGCAAAAGGAATGGAAATAAATTTAACAAGTAAACTTGTCAATCACCTTTGTTAGAATCGTTGTTTCAAATGGAGGATTTCCCTACCAAATGCTCTCAAAGAGATGTATTTAATAATGTTCTTGGATAATCAATTTTATGCCTTCCTCCTATTACTTATATTCTCCTAGGGTTACGAATGAAGGATCATGATTATTCAAATATAATAATAATAATAAATAAGTTAATAATATTAATGTTAGGATTAGGATCCTAACAACCAACCACAAGATGCTAGCTCACACCTCTGCCACCTCATACACCATGCCACTTGCCACATCATATGCCAACTCAAACACCACGTCCTCACACCTACCACGTTAGTCTCAAAATACGTGACACTGCACTGCATCCACCTCTACTTCGATCTACATGTTTGATAGTCCTACTTCCAAACTGTAGGTTGCTTCAAAAATCGAGCTCAGTCTCCTGTTTCAGCTGCCTCCATCAGGAACCGACCGCCTAAAAAATATTGCCTAGTTGGACTGTGTACCCACGTTGCCCTCGTGCAACCTATGCCTGCACCTGCTCTGATACCAGATTGTGGAGAGGAACAAAGAGCAAAAATTTTGAAAATTAATTTGCCAAATCTTATTAATTCAAACCTTAGAGTACAACCTATATATAGTTTAATTAAAAATTGTATGTCATAATGGACGCAGGGATATTAGGAGATAAGGAATAGAAAGGGAATAGGAGAGATAAGGGGAGGAATAAGAGGAGGAAGAATAGGAGGGATAAGGGGAAGGAATAGAGGAGGAGGGGAGAAAAATCATGTCGATATTAAAAAAAAACACAACACGTTCGCACTAGAGCAAACCTTTTCTAGGCAGCTTGTTATGAGGACGCATTCACACTTGCAACATCTATTCCTTATATTGCTATAGGAGGAGGCCTATGTCCAGGTGGAAAGCCTGAATATAGTAGAGGTGGATTTGGCTAGGTGTCGATCAGATCTTCTCTGGAATTCTCCTCATACTCCTCCAAAATTGGATATTGAAGTTTGTGATGCTCTTTGGAGGTGCTCTCGTGATGGTGGAGAGGTGCATCAAGAGTTGAAAAAGATCTTGAGAGCCATAAAATATGTCGACTAGTGATCCTGCCAAGTCCGTCCATCAGTAGATGCTCTTATGCCCGAGCATTCTGTACCATTGTAGCACTTTTCCCTCTAGAGATAGGACCAGAAGTCTAATCATGATATCTTCATGGGTTATGCCATGGATGATTGCTAGAGAGGAAACATGTTCAAGGTGCTCTTTAACCTTTCCCTTGGTGCCATTGTATTTTGTTAGGGTCTTTAGGGTATTTTTGGGAATATCATACCAAATTTGGAGATTCAGAGGACTAGGTGTAGACACCAAAACAACACCAATCCGATTATGTGACTGCAAACACTGATCGCTTTGACACACACAACCCCAAGGGCAGCCCCCAGAGGTTAAACAGTGGTCCTAACCACTCTCACAGTAGTTTTGGAAGGTCAAAAATCATTTTGGCACCTTCAGGCACTTTGCTCAATATCCGTTCCACCCTGGAACGAATTCAAACTGGGATTCGCCCCACCCAGGGACGAATTCTGAATTCGCTCCAGGGTGGGGCGAATTGCAGGTTTGATGGGCAAAAAGTCAAATCTTGACAAATGGCAGCTCAGATCCGCCACTCAATGCTTCCTTCATCGCATGGGAGTATGGGTGAGCGTTTTTGAGTGTTAGAGGCATTTGCAAGGTCAGTCATGAAGTCCCAATTCAGGGAGGAATCTCCTTCCCCTCGGGAAGGCATGATTGCCAAGTGGCGCCTCTGCATGCCCATTTCAAGAGACCTCCAGGTCTATAAATTGGTGAGTTTCCTCACCCCAAAATATAGAGAGAAGGAGCATTTTAGAGCAATGAAGTGCTGCCATTTTATTTACATGCCTCACACCTTTTGGATTTGCGCCTTTCACATCCTTGATCTCCTTTAGAGGGGAGGTCATTGGGTGACTATTGGGAGGACGAATCTTGAGCCCAAAACCCAAAATTTGGCCACAATATCCCACCCAATTTTCCGACAATACCACACAAGAGGTTTTGGACCCATCCCAAGTGGATTGGTGCCGAAATCAGGCCCCAAACGGTGGGCGGCCTGCCCCATGGGCGCCCCCTCCCACACTGCCACCGTCCTAATCGCCCCCTTTGGAGTGATGGGAATTCCATGGTAGACTTTCTTTCTTTCATTTTTGCATTCAATTCTATGATGCTTAGATAGGTTGTCATTTGAATTTCGTCTCGTTTTGAACAATTTTGATCATATTTCTATCTTTGCTCGCTTCTACTAACTTGCAGGTAGCATCATCAAATTCCCATTGATGGAGGCCAAATTGGGAAAATATGACCATCTGGGTCTTCCCAAAATGCCCCCAATTAGCTAACCCCAAGTTTGTAGGTCTTTTGGAGCTTCCTAGGTAGGACATTTGGGACAGTACCTTTTCGGCATTTTGTTGTAGGTGAATTCGTCCCACCCCGGAGCGAATTCAAATCGGTGAGGAATTTCTTGACTGTTCTTTTTGTAGTGCCCTCCTGGTGATGTCTTGATGCCCCTATCAAATTTTTAGAGCATTTGGATTCATTTTAGTCTTAGTTTAATTCATTTTTCTCATTCACTTATCGTAGGCTTGGGGATTGCATGTTTTGTTTTATCCGTAGGTGCTACTGATTATCTCTTGTTCCTTTGAATGTAGGATTAGAACATCGGAGGAGCAGCAAGGAATCAACATTCATAGACACAAGCGGTGGTGACATTTGGTCCACCCATCTTACATGTGGGCACGCGAAAGAAGGAAAGGCTATCCATGGATGTAACCAAGAGATGGATTTAACGCTCCTCGCCCTTGGAAGGGGAGGGTGCGAATTGTAACCGAGTTGTGAAATATATCAATAAAATAGAAGGGCTGTTATTTACATTTGGTTTCATTATTCACTAGCTTTTCCCTCTTTTCATGCATTTTTAAGTTTCGTAGGATTTAGCGTTAAGTTTAGTTTCTTGTTTGCATTTTGTATTCGCTTTCCTTTTTGCTTCCGTATCCTCATGCTTTCAGTGGTGATCATGGTGGGACTCTGTCCTCTATCTTTTTAGATCAGAAATTTGATCAAAAATTATTTTTTGCTTGCAGGTACCTTTTTTCTTACGTTGATCGTTGTTCGTTCCAATAGAGGGCGAACACAGAGCTGTAATTCGTCTCACCCAGGGATGAATTGGAATGCGCCCCACCCTGAGATGAATACAGTCCTATAATTCATTCCACCCTAGGATGAATTCCAGTCTATGAAGTTTTCGGGTAGAAACTCAGGACCGACAGATTCGGGCAGAGAAGAGGTAAGGATTCTGCATTTTCTCTGTCATTTTCTGTTCAGTGTTTCTATTTTTGGATTACTTGTTTGCTTAGGGAAAGTTTTTCTTTTTGTTGTTTGCTTGTTTCCTTTTGCAAAATAAAAAGAACCCCACACACCATGTGGCAACTTAAAAACCAAGGCGCTGGTCGTAAAACCCTAGCCCTTGATCAAGACCAACGATGGATTTCATCACCACCTTGGCTTGAATTTTGCATCCATTACCCCGATCGCAACTATTGCTAGATGTAAATCTTGATGAAAGCTGACCGAGTGTAGCTGGGGTGATTCCTAGTGCACGAGGATAAGTCTTCTATGGTAGGTGTCATAAATAGGGTGATTCCCCTTCCGTACCGCCTATGTTCCACGTACCATCTGCTCTCACGTACCTATAGTTTCCCTCACGTAAGGGCGGGTATATAGAGAGGTTGGTATATCGGCCTGGCAATGGTATATCGAAGGGGCGACCAATTTTGGGAGTCATAAGAGCCCTCATTTTGCATTTAAACGTTCTTTAAAAACCTTCAAAACAAAAACAAAAAGAAAAAAAAAAAAAAAAAAAACAAAACACACTAAACCAGGTTTAGGACACACTCTCAATATTTAAACGAGATAATCACTATTTGTGTATGTGTGTGCTCTTTTCTGTTTAGTGTAGCATAAAAAAAATCATAAAAGAGATAAAAATCTATTTAGCTTGTAGAAAAACAATACCATGGTGTACACACGTAGCCAAGCCCAATCAAGGGCAGAAGCTACAGAAAGTGTACAAGGGGGCACAAGTCGCCTCCGCTATAGCCCTAAGGACTTAGTCATACCACCTTGGTGGCCTGACCCACAAGAGAGTCCGCGTCATTCCATGTCAAGGTGGAACTATAGGGACACCCCTTTGGGGGACACGCCCATTCATCATAGCCCCTTTCAGGAAGAGTCCTTACACGTGGCACTCAACATAGACAAGAAGGCTCCCTTAGAAGCTCGATATGAGTGGCCACCGTGTGATGAAGTGCTAGAGTGGCATAGTTTCCATGAGGAGAGGCCACATGATGATGGCATCCCTCCTTTGCCCCCCATCACTATTAGAACCAATAGACAAAATCTAGAGCGCAAGGCTCTTCAAACCGGGTGAACTAACTCTGCCCGCCCCTTTCACACATATGAAAGGGAGCACGAGGAAGATGATTACATTCCTCAAGAGCAATATACAACGTGGGGGCCATGCGCCTCCACACCAGCTAGATACCATGATCACCCACTGAGGCCAGAGCCTCGGGTAAATGCCGCCAACCTCGACAGAGGGAAGCGACCTATTGAGATCTCGGATCATCGCGATCGAGGTAAATGCATAGGAGAGGCATCTAGGCCTCCTAGGCTCAATATGGTAGAACAAATCGACCTGGCAGTCACCAGACATGCCGCCCACCAAGCGCAGATCATGCGGCTTGAGCAAGACCAACAACAACTAGAGCATTTATATCGCCTTAGCAAAGAGCGCATTAGGCGCCAAACAGATGAGCTGCTACATAACCCGATGCCTGAAAGGGTTCCAACCCCGTGCACCCAAAGAGCAGAACCATATGAGAGGCGCAACCCCTTGGTGCGAGATAGGTCCCCATGACCTTACCAAGCGCTGCCTCCGAGACCTCCTAGACCTGAACGGGAGGCCACTCCCCGGAACAATGATGGGTACCCTCCGCGGGGACCCACCCTGGGTCATAGGTCTCGCCCAGAGACTCCTCAGGAAGCTTATGAGGAGTATGAGCAAGAAGATGAGCGGGCCAAAATGCCCTACCTAGGTGGAGGAGTCGCCATCCGGCCTCCCCTTTAGAGGCCTCAAGTCTCCCACAACCCACAATGGGAGCAAACCAAAGAGGAAGAGATTAAATCTTTCGATGCATACAAAGCGCTGCTAGAGCGTCTGGAGTCTATGGAAACCAAAACTTTTGGGCCTCAAAAGCCCACTTTACGCCAGCTCCGTAGTCATCCTGTGCATCCGTCAGTGCCAGCACCTCCTTATCCTGAGCACTTTAAGCTGCCTCGGTTGGCAACCTTTAGAGGTGAGGAAGATGCTCAAGAGCATGTGACGAGATTCCTGAGCCAATGCTTCGGCATTCAGGACAATGATGCTTTGTTATTGAGAACATTTATAACCACATTCATAGGCCCTGCCTCGGATTGGTTTACCCAATTACCAAAGCACAACATCAAAAACTTAGATCAGTTAGTGGATGCGTTCCTCGAATGCTTCACCTTCAATACCAAGAAGAAGGCATCACTAAGTGACTTAGCCAGCCTCAGGCAGTATGAGGAGGAGACCATGGCGGCCTATGGGAATCGATGGAGGACATTGCTCTCGAAGCTGCCCTACCTCCCTCCTATGTCCGACCTCACTCAGATGTTCTCCAAAAGTTGTTTGAGATCGATCTCTGTGCTATTGCAGCTGCAACAATATGCCACCCTAGAAGAAGCTCTGGCACAAGCCAAAATTATTGAAGAGATCAAAATACAGGATGGCGAGATAGCCAAGCCTAAGAAAAAAGAGTGGACTAAAAACACTAAAGCTGGGACCACGCAACAAAAACCCACTGTGGTTAACCAAGTTGCAATCAACGTCCCTAAACCTGTGCAAGCAACTCAGCCTCAAAAGGCTAATTATCAGGTAGTGCCTCCCAACAACTATGACAGAGAAAATCAGAGGCAAGAGCAGAATCAGCAACGTCACCCTAGGCGACAATACACACCCTACACAGAGTCCAGGGACTCCTTGTTTGACCGCTTGTTAGCGGCAAACCTGATCAACCTGCCAGAGATTCAGACTATAGATCCCAATGCACCCAAGCCTAAGGGGTATAGAGAGGACTTGTACTGCAGGTTCCATAGGCGGCAGGGACATGACCTAAATGCCTATTGGAAATTTAAGGGCTTGGTGCAAGACTTGATTGATAACAAGACACTAGCGGTGGATAATCCCGTCGCACCAAGCAATCAACAAATGGAGGTCTTCAAAGACCCCTTGCCTACTCATGCTCCGTAGGCAAAGACCCTACAAGTTAACGAGGTCACACAGAACTGCCCCATGTAGGGGTATGTAGGGATGATCAGTATAGTGACTCGAAATAGGAGGTATCCGAGCATGAATGCTCCTACGGCAGCTGCAGGAGAGGTGCCCACAACATCGCAACCACAACAGCACCTTGCACAACCTCCTCCACCTAAGCCGGTGGCCACACTTCGGACCAAACTAACTCAGAGTTTGAGGACCACCTCGGCTAGGCTCTCCATATACGAGCTTATACAACAATCTACGCCCCATCGAGAAGCTCTAATGGAGATTTTGAAAGCCATCGAGTTGCAGCCCCATGAGACAAATTCTTTCAACAACTTCGTGGGGCATGTAAAATGATGCACTGAGCCGGTCATCACATTTTGAGAAGACGAATTGAGATCAGTGACTGATGACATGGCGGATCCACCCCTGCACGTTATCACGTGGGTCAACGGGATCCCATACAAGAGGGTGTTGATAGACACTGGCTCGTCCAACAACATCATCACAACTATGGCTCTCAAGCATCTGAAGTTGCCCGCATCTCACATCACAGCTTCCACCTACACTCTACGAGCATTCAATGACGCAATCTGCTCGACAGTCGGCACAATAGTCCTACCAATCCAAGTGGGACAAAAGACCATACCCACATTGTGCCACGTATTGGAAGGTGAAATGGCCTACAACATCTTGCTGGGCCGACCATGGATCAGGGACATGAAGTGTGTCCCTTCGATAGCTCACCAATGTTTAAAATATACATTTGAAGGGGAGGTGCATGTAGTCCCGACGGACTTAGAACCCTTCAAATATTGTAATGCGGTGCAGCTGATGCCGCAATCGACCCTGCCATCGACGCATTTGGATTTCCAGTTAAATCCATCTAAACAGGGTCCGATTCCGTAGGCATCCCCATTAGCAAGTTCTTCAAAACCCCATCCGGGTTCATCTTCATCGTCTAGTCCTCCACCAACGACGTCATCTATGGGGGCCAAACAGAAGGACAAAGGGAAGAAACCCCTGGAAGAGGCAAAACCTTTGGAAGAGACACTGCCATCAGTATCAACTATCTCTATGGAGGAAATGCCTAGCCGAATGGAAGTCGAGGCTCCTAGTCCACCCGACATGGAGTGGACTCAAGGAGAACTTCCATTCCCTCCCCCTCAACCGCCAACGATCAATGTTGAAATGGCCAATACGGGCCTGGGGGAGTATCTGGTGCGGAATATTGTAGCAACACCCACACTAGAGTCCATGCAGGACATGGGGAGACCTCGCCTTCCCATTGGCACTATTGTTCCCCTAGGCTACCCGCCGAACCAAAAAAATTTTGTGTATGGGGGCCTTGATCATGGCGTTGCACCATGTACGCAAGAGGACGAAGACGAAGAGCCTTTTGCTGAAAATGTCAACTATTTGTCTAACCCAGACTTTGCTCTGAGATACCTTGGCCAATGCAATTGGCACGGATATGGGTTAGGCAGATATGAGCAAGGGATACGTGTTCTTTGCCAACCAAGATACCAAATGCCATACGACAAGTCAGGGGTAGGGTTCAACCACCCCCTCCCCTTGGACATCTTGGTGGAGAACATGCAAGGCCTAGGGATAGGCAACAAGGGGGGATT
The DNA here is from genome assembly GCA_028583015.1 of Wollemia nobilis. NCBI lineage: Eukaryota > Viridiplantae > Streptophyta > Pinopsida > Araucariales > Araucariaceae > Wollemia > Wollemia nobilis. The sequence goes on along the minus strand of JAQPPZ010002341.1, from coordinate 3,329,129 downwards.
GGCATCGGATCCATATGCCAACCCTAACACCACATATACATTGAGGGATTATCTCCCATTAACGGCAATCAACCTTGTTGGCTCTAGCAATCCCTTCCCTTCGCTCGAGAGAGGAGAAAGCTCGAGAGCTCATTTTTAGGGAGAGTCTAGACAATGTCAAGAAGGGTCCTCAGAGGATGAATCAGAGTATGAACCAACATCATATGACCCCTTCGAATCAGACAACGATCACTCACAGGTGATCCCCATGGATGATTATCAAGAAAGCCTCTTGACAATGTTCCCCTTGGATGCTCCTATCGAGCAAGCGCCACTCCAAGGAAATCAAGTCCCCCCATAGAGAGCGGAACAACCTAGGTGGGACCACATCAATTTGCTTGAGCAGGATGAGCCTGTAACACCGCAAACAGTCATCGAAGCCAATGAAGACCTCTGGATCTCTGATAGTGATTACGAAGATGAGACCGAGATGGCCTATCTCAACCACATGCGGTAGATGCAGCGACGACACCTCTTAGGTATTAACGATGTGCAGGAACAGCTAAACATAAGGCCTGGGCATGAGTGGTACGTAGACCCAGCATGGTGGGACCAAGTGTTGGATCCGCTGCTCTGGGCATACGAAGCATACCTTCCGCCCAGAGACCCTATAGTGCCATCAGTGCCAAGGGCAGACCCTATCTTCTTATCCACACATAGGGCCGATCCATTCATGCCAGTCCCTCTAGAACCAGATCCAGAGCATAGAGAGCATCCAGAATGTCCGAGCAACCACACCTACGGTAATGGAGACCAAAATCATTCCATCAACATGATCTCCATTGACTTAACCACCCCCATCCATAATCCGACCGATCCAACATAGTCATTGTCTCTAGACATAGATGCCATCGACTGGGATCACGTCAATTCCCCTCCATCCCCATCCGAGTACTGGCCTTTCGATGAAATGCTTCATTTTACCCCTGGGCCAACTCAGGATATCTTCCATGCTGAAGAGGGACCCGAGGTTCCTAACGATGATCTAAACTCAGCAAATGATATCCACTTGATCCCAACTCCACATCAGTTGGAAGATGGATCCCACATGTCAGTCGAGGAGACGACTGACGTAGACATCGGCTCAGATCCAATGAATCCATAGATCATCAAGTTGGGGGTAAGTTTATCCCCCGAAGAGCAAGCCGACTACATTGCCCTTCTCAAAGAGAAGAAGGAGGTTTTTGCATGGTCATACAGAGACATGTCAGGGCTAGATCCATAGCTAGTCACGCATAATCTAACGCTTGATCCGACAATCAAGCCAGTTAAGCAAAAACTACGTAAGATGCACCCACAAGTGGCCTTGATGGTCAAAGATGAATTGCAAAAGCTGTTGGATGCACAGTTTGTCATCTACGTGGATTATCCGCCATGGTTGTCCAACATGGTGCCCATCAAAAATCCCGACGGGAGGATTCGCATATGCACTAATTTTTGAGATCTAAACAAAGCGAGTCCTAAGGATGATTTTCCCTTGCCGAGCATCGATGCATTGGTAGATGCTACAGTGGGTCACGAAATGCTTTCCCTCATGGATGGTTTCTCGGGATACAATCAAATTTGTATCAATCTCGAGGACCAGCTAAAAATGGCGTTCACAATGCCTTGGGGAACATTTTGTTATAAGGTCATGCCTTTTGGCCTTAAAAATGTTGGTGCCACCTACCAACGTGCCATGACATACATCTTCCATGATTACATGCACAAGACTTTGGAAGATTACATGGATGATTTGTTGGCCAAATCTCTTTTGCGCCCGGATCATCTCGGTGACTTAAGCAAGATCCTCGATCGCCTCATGGAGCATAAAGTCAGATTGAATCCCAAGAAGTGCATTTTTGGCATCACATCTGGAAAGCTCTTGGGTTTCATAGTCTCAAAGTGAGGCATCGAGGTGGACCCAAACAAAGTCAAGGCAATCCTTGAAATGCTTCCCCCAACTACCATCAAGCAGCTCAAAAGCCTACAGGGAAAGGTCACGTCGATCAAGCGCTTCATAGCGCAGCTATCTGACAAGTGCCGACCAATGAACAAGTTGTTGCACAAGGGGGTGGCATTTCACTGGGATGACGAGTGCCAATCAGCCTTTGATGACATCAAACAATACTTGGCTTCACCGCCAGTATTGGCACCACCTAGACCAGGAGTGTCATTCTACTTATACATCTCAGCTATCGAGGTGGCACTAGGAGCCATGTTAGCCCAGAAGAATGAACTTCACAGAGAATAGGCTACTTACTATCTTAGCCGCACCCTGGTCAACTATGAACTTAACTATGCATACGTTGAGAAACTCTGCTTGGCAGTGGTGTTTGCTACCAAAAAGCTATGCCATTACATGCTGAGCAACAAGACGTATGTTGTGTCTAAGGAGAATCCATTGCGGTACATGATGAGTCGTACTTATCATAGTAGCCGCATGGCGAAATGGATCATGTTGTTGATAGAATTTGACATAGAATTTATCGGACAAAAATCCATAAAAGGTCAGGTCATAGCCGATCAACTAGCAGAGGCTCCTCTCGAAGATGACCAACCTCTGACTATAGAACTACCCGATGATGGGGTCTTCCATGTCTCAGAATCACCAGATTCTGACGAGCCTGAGTCACAGGCCGACATAACCCTATTTTTTGATGGTTCTAAATGTGAGCAAGGTGGTGGCATGAGAATAGTATTCTTCACACCGCAGGGCACTCCAATGCCCCTGTCATTTAAATTAAATTTCCCATGCACCAACAATAATGCAGAGTATGAAGCCTTGCTCATAGGTCTTCAGACAACAATCACCATGAACATTAAATGATTGAATATCTTTGGTGATTCGTTGTTAATTGTCAACCAAGTCAAAGGGGTATTCCAATGCAAATGCCTAGTTCTATAGGCCTACAAAGCCCTTGTGGACAAATTCTTGGCGAAGCTTGAATGGTACGACATCGAGGCACTCCCTCGGTCATCGAATCATTTTGCGGACACTATGGCCTCCTTGGGGTCACTAATCCCGCAAGACCTTTCTGGTGATATGACAACCATTCAAGTCAAAACACTATCGCAATCAGCGATGGAGCGAGCAAGCTCTGATTTAATGCTAGGAATCCACTTGATCCAGATTGAGCCATCCATGGATAGGTTCTCTCGAATCCATGATCATTTGAATCATGCCAACTGGGGGTCCTTGTTCTCCCCTACTCCCATTAATAGCAATACAATGCTATTCTTGCAAGCTCTCTCCCGCTCAGCGTTTGCTAGGGATGAACTTCAAGAGGGATTGGCTGTTCAGACTATCGAGGTTTTCGATCAGCAGGATTGGTATTCACCCGTCAGGGACTACCTCAAGTTAGGTAACCTCCCGCTTGGATTGATGCATGCCGCAAAATGAGCATTCAAATAGAAAGTGGCAAAGCATGTCTTGTTAGGAGACATTTTGTACCATCGGAGCTACGAAGGGATTCTCCTCCGTTGCTTGGACTAGCAGGAGTCCACTTGGGCAATCACCCAAGCACACGATGGTACATGCGGTGGCCACTTCAGCGGTATGGCCATCGCAAAGCGCATCCTTCGCATGGGCTATTATTGGCCATCTTTAGAGCGAGATTGTTGCGCATATGTGCGGAAGTGCGTGAAGTGTCAACATCATGCCAATTTGACACATGTACCTTCCCAGGCCTTGCAGCCGATCCAGTCGGCTTGGCCATTTTCGTAGTGGGGCTTAGATCTCATCGAAAAGATCTCCCCTGCATCGTTCGGCCATCACACGTTTATCATAATGGCCACAGAGTATTTCACCAAGTGGGTGGAAGCGGTTCCGCTAACCTCTACGACTGGACCCCGCATTGTGGAGTTCATTTTGCATAACATCATATGTCATTTTGGTATTCCATCCAAGATAATCTCGGATAATGGGACGTCATTCAAGAACAAAGATGTGCGTGCTTTGACCACAAAGTACAAAATTCAGCATAATTTTTTGACACCCTATTATCCGTAGGCAAATGGGCAAGTAGAAGCGTCAAACAAAATGCTAGTCACCATCCTCAAAAAGATAGTCATCGATAATCATAAGGATTGGCACATTCAGATCCCACTTGCCCTATGGGCTTATCGCACTAGCATTCGGACGCCCACTAGGGCAACTCCATTTTTGCTCGTGTATGGCTCCGAGGCAGTCATGCCTCTCGAGTTGGAGATTCCCTCCCTACGCATATCAATGCAAGAGTTCATCGATGATGACACTGCGTGGTAGGCCCGGTTAGACCAGCTTACGTTGCTTGATGAACGATGTGTTAATGCTCTCGAGCATTTACGTATCTATCAAGAGTGACTTAAGAAAGCATACAACATGAAAGTTCACCTGAGGGACTTTCGGATTGGTGACTTGGTCTTAAAAGAAAACCAACAAAACTCTAGTTTGCCATCCCATCTAAGGGACAAGTTCATGGCAAATTGGTTAGGTCCATATGTAATTGATAGCAAAATAGGACCTGGAACATACCGGCTAGCCTCTCTTGATGGAATCAAGGAACTAGAACCCTTGAACATCAGTCATTTGCGGCCATTCCATATTTAAAGGAGCCATAGCCCACCCAAAAAGCTCCAAGGATTTCCATAATCGCTTGGTCAACCCAAAAGGCTCCAAGGATTTCCATAATCGCTTGGTCAACCCAAAAAGCTCCAAGGATTTCCATAATCGCTTGGTCAACCCAAAATGCTCCAAGGATTTCCATAATCGCTTGGTCAACCCAAAAGCTCCAAGGATTTCCATAATCGCTTGGTCAACCCAAAAAGCTCCAAGGATTTCCATAATCGCTTGGTCAACCCAAAAAGCTCCAAGGATTTCCATAATCGCTTGGTCAACCCAAAAAGCTCCAAGGATTTCCATAATCGCTTGGTCAACCCAAAAAGCTCCAAGGATTTCCATAATCGCTTGGTCAACCCAAAAGTTCCAAGGATTCCTTAATCGCTTGGTCAAAAACAAGAAAAATTTAAAAACAATAAAATCATCAAAAATAACAAAAATTTGCATCTCATTTCCATGCATACGCAAAATCATCATAACAGTACAGAGTTCTTTTGCATCTCATCTGCATACTCACAAACATCAATCCCTCAAAAATACAAAAATATATAGCTACATACATTGCATATTTGTGGTCATACAGGTCAAAGCACCATAGACTGTCATTACTTGGCAAAAACCATCATCTTCCACATTTTTCCGCTTTATCAATAGCTCATCGCCTATAACCACCATTCACATTATTCTCCCACATCATAGTCAGTTGTTTTCTAATGTATCGAGAGTTTTCGTCATTCGATTGTCATTAGCTTTTTAGCCACATACTTGTACGAAGTCAGACAGATTTTACGAAGGTAGAATTCTACTTGGATCACACCTTGTTACGTAGCATCCCGACACAAGTTAAAACATATAACAAAATTCCCAAGTTGTGTGAACGAAAGATGAACCCTGCAAAGCAATCCAGGTCACCATAAGCGAAATGGTTATCTTGCTCATCCCCCTATGCGAATGACCCCAAAGAATGCTGAGAGTTGGCAAAAGGACAAGCATCCTCCCTACCCAATTCCCCAAGAATCCCAAGTTCTCAAAAGGTTGCAAAACATCAAAACAATTTGCAAAAGTCAAAACTCCAAAATTTGATATCCCAAAGTGCACACATCAAAAGGCACAAACAATAGTGATTCTCATCACTCAATATTCAAATCCCTTGCTCAAAAGAAAAAACAAAAATAAACAGTGATTTTTATCACTACAAAAGAGCAAGTATCCCAATACAATTGAAGAAAAGAAGGGAGTCGAACTTGAATCCCTGGAACTCTCAGCATTCCGATAGGTCATGAGGCAAACCTCGGTACCGGTTTGGTTGATAGCCTATCGGTCACTGGTGGTAAACCTCCCGCATGACGATATATCTGTCACATTAACTTGTGTGCAGATCAATGTTTGCATGTGGATGAGCTAGCTTATGGTATCCTACGATAGCACCGTAGATTAATCCGACTAAACACAACAAAGGAGTTAGTGGAGCTAATCAGGTGATCCTCAGTATAGGTTTGGTTGATAGCCTATCTGGCACTGGCGGTATCCTGACAAACACCACATAAACGAACTCAATTGCACACACAGGGATGTGAAATAACTTGGTCAAAAACAAGTCCGATTCATACCTTGGTCAAAAGTCTTGTGCGATACAAGTACAGTCATGGCTAGATAGTTAAAACATCTGAGTCTTGAAAAACCCTACATACATTCTAAACCAACTTGCCATCTTTCATCCTCACATCGCAAAAAAAAAAACATGTATGCCTACAAAGCTATTCACCGCAGCAATCGCCTAGGACAAAAAGCCATAAAGTTCTAAACAGTCTATGGTGCGACTACCAAACATCACAAATTCAATTCATCCATTCCATTTGCATATCATATCAATTACAAACATTCACATTTTAGCACAACATATGCATTCATCACTATAACTTAACATGCATACATCCATATTCATCAACCATCATGCATAAAATCAAATCATCACATGCGCATAAACAAAATAAAGTCTGTATATATATATCATCAAAAATGCCCGTAGGCTACAAAGAGCTGGTCCTCTGACCCCGCAACAAAATCCAAAATCTCAAAACCCCCAAGCCTAAGGCGTCGGCCACCGTGATCATGCAGGATCGGTGCGACGGGAACTACCCCCCATGGTGTGGGTCCTATGGGACCCCTCAGGGCGGTTGCTGCTAGCCCCCGCATCATGCCTACTATCACCTCCTGATGGGTAGTCGTTATACCATCATTAAATCTCAAAGATCTTATCAATCCGGGGTGGTGTCCAAGGCTATTTACGATAGAAAGTTCAAACAGAGTTGCATTTCAGCTCATTTAGGAGTAGCAGGTCTTTATTGGTAGGATTGATTGTGTGGGGGATTTGTGTCACTTCTATCCCTAAATTGCATAAATTTAACTTTAATCTATTTGCAAGAATGAAAAACTAATTGCTGTCTATAGAAATAAAGTCCTAATTACAATTGCTAAATTGAGACTTAATTGATTTGCGAAGGAAAATCCTAATTACAGCTTGCTAAATGAGAAACCTATTTACTTTTGCAATGATGAGATAAAACAAGTAATCAACTTCTGTCAATACTTTGAAACAGAAGGTCGCCAATCTTCCGTGCAAGTGTTTGACAAAGAAAAACAAGAATGCAGGAAATTATAGAAAACTTGTAAATTGCTGGAAATGTAAATTGAAGGGAATTGGAAAATTACTAAAAAATAAAGAAACTGATTATATCTATTGCTGATTACATCACAAATGTAAAATAGATGGACAAAAACTAAAACAAAAATCAAATACCACAAAATGTTGAAGTTGACAAGTTCCACTACTTATTCTGCTGCAGCAAAATCAGGACTGAAAACCTGTCTGTTAGTCATTCTCCTAGATTTGAAAGTGGCCGGCCTCCTTTTCCAGAAGAAGGTATAATTTCTTCTCTAAGTATTACTCACACTCAGACATAAAAAAATAAATGAAATGAAAACTGCACTTTTATTACTTCAGAAACATAATTACAATTATCGTTGAAATCGTTACATGATCCGCAACTGCATACGCTGTCTATTATCTCTAATATGTCTAATCTCTAATCTAATATTTCTAATATCTAATATTCTTCCTCATAGCTCAACCTTTACGGGAGCTATCTTTTATAGATGCCTAAAATCTAATTACAAACATAAAATATGCTGTCTTGATATCCTGCAGAATTTCTTGGCTTTATCCTAGAATAGGATCAAATTTGATCTTTCCCTTAATGATGAATTTGGTCGGCAATGACGGCAAAGACAGATGGAAAATATTTCCCTTTACCTTTTCCAACCTTTATTTCCCTTTTTTCGGCTTCAAAAATTGGTCAACAGGTCAAAAAGTACATTATGTTTTCATTCCGAAGATAAGTGGCTCATTTCGAAGATACTGCAATTCTCATTCCGAAGATCCGCTCATTCCGAAGATACTGCAATTCTCATTTCGAAGATCTGCTCATTTCGAAGATACTGCAATTCTCATTCCAAAGATCTTTAGAATGACCAACTATGTTGACTCCAAATGGTTTTGGCTGCATTTCTCAAGTGTATTAGACCTCAGGATCAGATTGCAATAGTCTTCATTCTTCCTTGGATGTGAATTCCATGCCTTGCCATTCATTGGTAGCTTGCTGGAATTTATATGGAAAAACCAGTTTTTTGTTGCACAGTAATAAGTCTTTGTACTATTTGCTGAATTTAGAGAAACTAATGCTTAATGATCATCAAAATAATACTACTGAAATGCTGCTATCAACCTAAGCATGAAAATATAACATAAAACTATACAAAAACTATTAAAAATTAGAATATAATGTCCTTAACACTGCAATCATGCAAACAGTTAACACAGAGCATATTAAATCAACTTAACTAGCATATAAGATAATTCACAAGAGTTTTAGGCAGTTTTAACTATTTAAAACATGCTATAAATGAGGTTTATCCAGGCCTCATCATCCCCCCAACTTATATTAATGCATGCCCTCATGCATTGCAGTGGGATATGGTGTCACAAATGTCCATACTCATATTCCATGTTTCATAGAACAATTTAATGCCTGTGTAATTTCTCATGAAGATTTCTGATTCATTATTCAAACTGATCATCTGGTTGGGAATCCTCTTCAAAAGTCAACTTGTGACAGACTGCTTTTTAGTTTCTCCACTTTTTGCTATAATTCTCAAATTTTCTTTTCATGTTTTTCAATAACATCTTTTCTTTCCTCAATCCATATCATTTGTATTTTTATAACATTCTTGGCTGCTATCATTTGTTTTGTGATATCCACCTCCTCTTCTTCATTTGACTCAGAACCTAATACTAACAAATCAACTGTAGTTTGCTGCTCAACAATGATCTCATCCTCTGCTTCAGACCCCTACTCCTGTACAGGAGGTTCCATGAAATTATCTATGATTACATCCAATTTATCAGTGGCTTGTTGCACTTCTATGACATCAGGGCTATCCTGTCTGGTCCTCTCTTCAATCATTTGTTCTTTTCTCTTTTTGTTGGAGTCTTGCAGCCCTCCTAGTCCTTAATGTATATTTTCTCTTCTTGCCCTATTTTCTTGTGGTAACAGGGGCTGTAGGGATAGCTTCAAGCTCTTCACTGTGAACTTCACTCTTATATTCTGACAGATAAATAACATCTTTAGAAAAATGAACCCTCTTCTATTTTATTTTTTTGCTGTCAGTTTCAGATCCTCTCTTCTTAGTCTGTGAGTTTGATGGTTCTGTTGCTGCTGCTGGGTGTGTTTCTTTTTATGCAATAACCTCTACAACATTTCCTATTTCTTCTTCTACAACAGCCTCTATAGCAGCTGTTTCTTCTTCTAGAACAACATCTACATCATCTGTTAGGTCACTGATTTCTGGTTGCTACAAAATTACAGGGTTTGCTCTTGTTCTTCTTCGTAAATAACTTTTAATTTTTTCTGTATTTTTCCTTGTAATCATTAGAAAATATGTCTTCAAAAATAAAATATGGCACACTTCCTTATTCTATGCTCTGAACACCTGGCCATCAATCATTGGAAATCCTTGCCATCAATTTTTTTTTACTATTTTTAGCTCATCCATTCTGCATGCAAATTTTCCCACATGAGTGGTTATTAGCAATGAATGGTGGTGGCATGCTTGTTGGTTATTTTCCTTGTGATTCTCATACTTCCTTGATGGGTGCAAAATATGAGATGAATCTAACCGCAAGCCAGATGACATGTGTCAATGATCACATGGAGTAAAACAATTCTGTTGACTATGTCTTTTTCTCCCTCCTTGGATGCCACGTGGAAATAGACTGTTAAATATTCATTTTGAAGATTATGTTTCATTCTAAAGACTAAGCTGGGCATTTAATTTGAAGATAACCTCATTCCAAAGATAAACCTTCATTCCGAAGACACACCTTCATTCTGAAGACAAACCTTCATTCCGAAGACAAACCTTCATTCCGAAGACAAACCTTCATTTCGAAGACAAACCTTCATTCCGAAGACACACCTTCATTCCAAAGACAAAGCTTCATTCCGAAGATACCACGGTTATTTGAAGATGCGACAGTCATTCTGAAGACATAGCAAAAACCAACATTTTTCTCTTTCTCCAAGCATGTTTTGTTTATGCGAACTCTTATGAACACTTTTATACTAATGGTTAATTGTCATATACTATATATCAAATATTTACAATGAGAAAAGTGCAAGAAACATATATACCTGGTTAAAACAAGTTAATGCAAGTTTTGAAAGATGACTGCTTTTGTTGATATTCTACTGAGGCTTCCTACAACACTTCAAAAACAAGTGCAGCTGGTGAATTTGTACAATGGTGACTCAAAACTTTTAAGGTTATGCATGCCAGAAAATTGGTTTTCATGCATACCAACTCAGTAGCACCTTAGAAAAGGTTTTCACTGCTGAGCTATTCATTTTTCTCTCTATTTTTTTTTCTTTAACCTCTCCTTTTCTCTCTTTTTTTTTTTTTTTGTTTTTTTGTTTTTATTCTGATTGTGCCCGTGAAGGAATTCATGACTTCCCTGAAATCATGCCCATGAAGGAATTCACAGCCAGAATTTATTCATCTTTTTGTTTTCTATTTTTTTTTTCTTTTAAGATTCAAAGATATGATCATTTAGAATCTTCATCAGAAGAAGAAGCCTCTTCTGTCAAATGTAACCATGTGAAATACCGAGCAAATTCCACCTTTGTTAGTGGTTTATGGTACAATTGTAAAAGATGTCCAGTCACCACTAATATCCTCCTTAAATCATCAACTAAATAAAGTTGAACAACTTCATTCTCAGACTCCCCTAGTTCATCCTTGCTGCTCTTAATGTGATCATAATTCCACATTTTCCATTTTTGTTGAGTGAACTCTATTTGGTGAAGTGCTTCCAACCAAAGTTCATCAAATGCATTCAACTACAAAATTTGTTTTTTTTGTACCTGCAACAACTCAATGCCAACTGCTAAAGATGCATAAAATGTTAGTAAAGCATTAGGATGTTGCACCAATATATCAAACAAATTTGCTCCCTGGTTTTTAGTCAACCAACTATTGTTGTTCAAAGGTTTTTTTGGTTGTGTTTCAGTTTGTTTTGTACCAGACTTATTTGAATTGGTTCTTGGAGAAACATTTTTATTTACACCAATGGAGGCCAAAAATAAAGTATTCTTTTCATTTTCCTTGTGTTCTAAGAAACTGTGGGCTTTCTGTACAATCATACTTAGGTGTAATAAGTTTACCTGAAAGCAAGTTAACTAATTTTCCACCTTTTGTATGGCTTTAGGATATACTTTCTTCTTTTTTCTTGGTTTTCTAAAACACATTTCTTGAACAATCCTAATAATGATTGGTACAAATTGAGGTAAAGGGATTGTAACAGTTAAATGTTCTAATTCCTTCATCAAATCTAATTGTGAAGATGTTACTTTTGATATCTCAGACTATTCAAAATATGATACTTTATTTGATGAGGTATCTTGTTCTTCTTGATGTTGTTTTAGTGTGGATTTGTTTTCATGTTCATTCTTTTTAACTTCACTTTCTACATTGATAAGTGGAATAGGTTCAAGATGTGGTTCACCTGAACGCAACTGAGTTTTAACACAATCACTAACATTTATTAGGGTTGTATTTTTTGATTCAACCACAGATACAGGGGTTACCTGTTTAACATGATTTGGACTGACCATAGGTTGAGTTGAAAATAGAGGTTGTTTTAATTTTTGTTGTTGTTGTCCATGCTAGAAATTATGGATATAATTAGGCAACAAATTTGATTTTTGTTTTTGATAATGTTGTTGCCATTTGTACAAATTTTGATGTTGTACCCATTGATATCCCTGTAATTTTGGCTGCAACCATGGTGGATGTTGTTGATTCCATTGTTGTTGCATCCAGCCATGTTGAGACCATGCTTGGGAGTATGCCCATGGTGGTTGACTCCAACATTGTTGGGAGTATGCCCATGGTGGTTGACTCCAACATTGTTGAAGTGGACCTGAAGCAGACCATGGCATATACCAAGGATTATTTCCCCAATGTGCAGGAAATTGAGAAGTATTCTGATATGGAAATTTATGAAAATTATTCTCTTGTCCTTGTCCTACAAAATTGGTTTTTTTCATAGGTTGAGACTATTTTTCAAAGACACTTTTAAGTTCTGGCAATAAACTACACTGATCTGTGGGGTGTCCTAATTGACAAATGCTACATGTAGCAGGTATAAATATTTTGTTCAAAGGAAAATCATGAAGAGAGTGTTGCTTTTTACATTCTGAACAATAGATGGTTGAAGATTCAGTAGATTCAAATTTTTCATCTAATGTTCTATCATGTACTAAAACATCAGCGTCTTTTATGCATTCTTTCAAATCATGTTTTTCATTACCAATTCCGTGTTTTCTATGCCTTGAATGAGAGTAATTTTTACAGAGTTTAATAATTTCCTCAAATTTAAGTGCATTTGTATCTCCTCTTCCCAAGATATCCAATGCATCCCTAGATTCATCTTGTAGTCCCCTTAAGAATAAGACTTTGCAAATTTTAGGTTCAACACTTCCACATCTCTTATGAACAAAAGAAAATCTGTCTATATAATCTTCTAAGATTTCATTTTCCTCTTGTTTCATTGTAAGAATTTCATTATTTTGATTCTTGACTTGACAATATTCTTGGTATCTCTCCAAGAATATTCTGGCACTGGCGGTATCCTGACAAACACCACATAAATGAACTCAATTACACACATAGGGATGTGAAATAACTTGGTCAAAGACAAGTTCGATTCATACCTTGGTCAAAATTCTTATACGATACAATTACAGTTTTGGCTAGATAGTTAAAACATCTGAGTTTTGAAAAACCCTACATACATTCTCAACCAGCTTGCTATCTTTCATCCCTACATCGCAAAAAAAAAAAAAAATGTATGCCTACAAAGCTATTCACCGCAGCAATCGCCTAGGAAAAAAAGCCATAAAGTTCTAAACAGTCTATGGTGCGACTACCACACATCACAAATTCAATTCATCCATTCCATTTGCATATCATATCAATTACAAACATTCACCTTTTAGCACAACATATGCATTCATCACTATAACTTACCATGCATACATCGATATTCATCAACCATCATGCATAAAATAAAATCATCACATGCGCATAAAAAAATAAAGTCTGTATATATATACCATCAAAAATGCCCTCAGGCTACAGAGAACTGGTCATGTGACCCTGCAACCAAAATCCAAAATCTCAAAACCCCCAAGCCTAAGGCGTCGACCACCGTGATCACGTAGGATCGATGCGATAGGAACTACCCTCCATGGTGTGGGTCCTATGGGACCCTTCAGGGCGGTTGTTTCTAGCCCCCGCATCATGCCTACTACCACCTCCTGATGGGTAGTCGTTATACCATCATTAAATCTCAAAGATCTTATCAATCCGGGGTGGTGTCTAAGGCTATTTACGATAGAAAGTTAAAACAGAGTTGCGTTTTAGCTCATTTAGGAGCAGTAGGTATTTATTGGTAGGATTGATTGTGTGGGGGATTTGTGTCACTTCTATCCCTAAATTGCATAAATTTAACTTTAATCTATTTTCAACAATGAAAAACTAATTGCTGTCTACAGAAATAAAGTCTTAATTACAATTACTAAATTGAGACTTAATTGATTTGCAGAAGGAAAATCCTAATTACAGTTGCTAAATGAGAAACCTATTTAATTTTGCAATGATGAGATAAAACAAGTAATCAACTTCTATCAATACTCTTAAACAGAAGGTCGTCAATCTTCAGTGTTTGACAACAAAAACAAGAATGCAAGAAATTATAGAAAACTTGTAAATTGCTAGAAATGTAAATTGAAGGGAATTGAAAAATTACTAAAAAATAAAGAAACTGATTATATATATTGCTGATTACATCACAAATGTAAAATAGATGGATAAAAACTAAAACAGAAATCAAATACCACAAAATGTTGAAGTTGACAAGTTCCACTACTTATTCTGCTGCAGCAAAATTAGGACTGAAAACGTGTCTGTTAGTCCTTCTCCTAGATTTGAAAGTGGCCGGCCTCATTTTCCAGAAGAAGGTATAATTTATTCTCTAAGTCTTACTCACACTCAGACATAACAAAATAAATGAAATGAAAACTGCACTTTTATTACTTTAGAAACATAATTACAATTCTGCTGAAATCTGTTACAGATCTGCAATCTGTTACAGGTCTATTATCTCTAATATGTCTAATCTCTAATCTAATATTTCTAATATCTAATATTTTTCCTCATAGCTCAACCTTTACGGGAGCTATCTTTTATAGATGCCTAAAATCTAATTACAAACATAAAATATGTTGTCCTGATATCCTGCAGAATTTCCTGGCTTTATCCTAGAATAGGATCAAATTTGATCTTTCCCTTAATGATGAATTTGGTCGGCAATGATGGCAAAGATAGATGGAAAATATTTCCCTTTACCTTTTCCAACCTTTATTTCCCTTTTTCCAGCTTCAAAAATCGGTCAACAGGTCAAAAAGTACATTATGTTTTCATTTCGAAGATAAGTATACTGCAATTCTCATTCCGAAGATCCGTTCATTCCGAAGATACTGCAATTCTCATTTCGAAGATCTGCTCATTTCGAAGATACTGCAATTCTCATTTCGAAGATCTTTAGAATGACCAACTATGTTGACTCCAAATGGTTTTGGCTACATTTCTCAAGTGTATTAGACCTCAGGATCAGATTGTAATAGTCTTCATTCTTCCTTGGATGTGAATTTCATGCCTTGCCATTCATTGGTAGCTTGCTGGAATTTATATGGAAAAACCAGTTTTTTGCTGCACAGTAATAAGTCTTTGTACTATTTACTGAATTTAGAGAAACTAATGCTTAATGATCATCAAAATAATACTACTGAAATGCTTCTGTCAACCTAAGCATGAAAATATAACATAAAACTATACAAAAACTGTTAAAAATTAGAATATAATGTCCTTAACACTGCAATCATGCAAACAGTTAATACAGAGCATATTAAATCAACTTAACTAGCATATAAGATAATTCACAAGAGTTTTAGGCAGTTTTAACTATTTAAAACATGCTATAAATGAGGCTTATCCAGGCCTCATCACCTCCATCATCCAATCACCTGTGACAAGATGATGCTGACTACTCAGTATCACTACCCCTCATCTAGCGTGAGGACACACCTCCCGAGGGCTCAAGTAATCGCCCATCGAGGTGGATAATATCTCCCTCCATATCCATCCGATGCCAAGAACAATCTGCCTCCCATCGCAACCACTTTGCCTCCTGACGACAGTAGTAAGATACTACATTATCGCGCTACGCCAGCTACATCCGTAGGAGATCCCTCTCCTATGCAATGCTTGTGTCCCCATCCCCCCAGCAGTGCACAAAAAATGCGCTCTCTCGCTCCACCAACTGAGCCCACAAGAGATCCATATCCTGCAAAGCTTCCCCCAACTTCTCATCCTGCCTTCACAACAGCTCTGCCAACCATGCAATCTTAGCACATAGCTTAGACTTCGTGTCCTCTGCTTCTACCTGAGGCGTAGGCATATTTAGAATAGCAGCCTGCTCTGGCTCCCACTGCTTCGTGATGTCTTGCATCTCCAGCTGATCCAGAACCCCTAGATCCACATCCCCATCCTCCACCTCCACCATATCTACATCCTCTCGAGGAGCTCCCCAAGCATCTCCTAGTGCCTCGACACCCTCCTCGCCTGTGGTTGCTGCCTCCGTGCCTCCCAATGGCCCCTCTCCCTGCCATCACTATAGTACCCACCACTAGTCGTACTATGTGGTAGTCCCGATGTCATCCATGTCTGGGACATCGATCACTGCATCTGAATCCTCACCTAGTGGCACAATGATCGGTTGATCCAGAGTCCTCTCATCCCCTCGATGTCGATAGACCACGGGCTCACCAGGCAACCCTTGGTGCACCCCAAAATGTCATGTCATCTGACTGTAAGGGAAGAACTCATGCTCAGTCCCATGTCGCCTAATCAGCCATCGCTCCCTATGTACCCATCGAAGCCACTCTCTAGCATTTGGCTAGGTTGGACAGTCCCGATAAGGGCACCAAGACACCTCCCCTGGAGTAAGTCAAGCGAAGGCATCAACATAGTGCCCTACGACACTTGCCCATCGTCGACTCTATCCCTGCTCCTTAGACCACCACCATAGAGCCGCATACCTGATATCCTTATCTACCATCTCCACCCGCGTCGTCCATGGTAACCCCCTGGTCTCTCCATCGCTATGTGTTGCCAACCCCAACTCTGCAACAGATAGCTACAGCTGATCCCCTTTCGCCTTCGACAACGGACCTCATATAGCTCCCCATAGAGTTGCGCCAGTAGCGTCTGTCCCCATCTCATGATCAAAGGCTCCTATGTCAAAAACTTCACCAATCGATAAACCACATCTAGCAGGTTCTAGGGGAACCTCACACCTGATGATTCAGGTAGCAGCATGTTGGAAATGAGGCCCATAAGCAATGCATGCCTCACTCCCAACACCCCCATCTCAAACCACCATCGAACCAGAATCCTATCCATCTGGCAGTCAACCTCTACCATCTCCACTAGACCATCCACCCCCAACTCCTCCCCGTGCCTAAAGCATCATATTAGTATAGCTGTCTGCTGATCAAACGACGATGTTCTGATTGGCAAACCATCTATCAGAATTCGTAGAAGCCGATAAACATCCTCCAAGGTCACTATCATCTCCCATGTTGGGAGATGGAAGGTGTTGGTCCAGGGATCCCATAGGTTGATCAGGGCCATCAGATAGGTTCGATCCCCGACCACAGGCTCCAATCAAGCCACCTGCTTGAGCCCAAGGGCATCAAGCCACTCCTAGTCAGCCACAGTTAGCGTCCCCCATGCTTCTACAAAAGCAGTAGGTACACGATACCGACTCTTCACAACCTGCAAAAGAAAATAACACAAAAACATTAAAAAAAAAAAATTCTTTACCTAGGTTTTAACTACGTTTTCCGTTCAGTTTTAAGCTAAGTCTTGGTTTGTGTTCAGCTCAATTTTAGGGTTTCAATTTTAATTTTGAAAAGCACCATAACAATGAAAATTAAACAAATCACTTACAGTTTTAAAACATATAACAAAAGCAATAACACTAAGGAACACTTACTGGTCTCACTTCAGCTCTGCCGCTCGATCTAGTTTGTGCACTCATGATTTCGAGAGAAATTCGATAGCGCTTCGCTTCACAGAATTAACCTCCTCCTCCCCAAAGCTCCAAATCGCAAGAAAATTTGACTACAAATGAGCCCAAACCCTAGTTTTTGCCTTTAAATAGGCCTTTTGAGCTTATATTCATTCCTTCCTAGGATGAGCACTCTAACTAGTGCTCGTACCACCATGGGATGAATACTAAGCTGGTATTCGTCCCACCTCGGAATGAATTCAGGGCAGAAATTTCAAAAAACAACAAAAATTGAATAAAAATGCACCAAAAAAGCTAATAAACTTGCCCGATGAGAGTGCTTTGGCACTTGACATTATTGGCATGCAAAACAGATGTCAGGTTCACAAATCCTCGCTATTCTATTCCCTAAGAAGGGTACCATAGCTGGACCGCTCCACGGGAAGACAAATTTTTGAGAACAAACAACGTCGTCCAAACGGGTCAAAACCCACCCAAAAATAGCAATAACATTGCCAAACGAAGGTGCCTTCATGCCTGACCTTATTGGCATCCAAAATAGACATTGGGGTTATAAATTTTCACCATCCTACTCCCTAAGAAGGCCACCTTGGCTGGACTGCTCCATGGGAAGACAAATTTTTGACAATTTCAGCTCCAAAAAGCGTCACCAAAAGGGTTAACACCCAACAAAAATAGGTCTAAATGTCAGAAAATTGCACACGCTTAATGCTAAAACATCTAAGGGCACCCTCACACAAGTCATCTTGGGTTAAGTGACTCGTCTCTTTTCTCATGTCGGTCATTCCCTCATCGATTCGTCGCTTGAGGGGGTAGTCACACTTAGTCACCAATCAACAAAAACACACCCAATCAAGGAAATGGCATGCAGTCAAAGGATCATTGACAAAGACAATCACGATCCTGCTTGGGCCAGCAAACAAGAAACAATCATAAGCTAATCAAATCACTTGGCATTCGTGAATCATGAACTCAAGGTTCTCACAGAAAAAAGGTTGTGCCCTTTGCCTATTCATGACTGATCAATGTCCAAGTTCAAGTAACACCTCATTGAACAAGGTTAACACTTGAGTTAAGTTCCTTCGCTCGTCAGAAGCAAGGAATCAAGAATGCATGCCCTTTCCATACTTGGGGCATCAAAAGTTGGTTAGGATACTAAGAAAACCTAATAATTAGTGCTTTGGTTATCTATTTTTGCTCGGTGCTGTGCCATGCACAGCGCATCCCAAAAAGGGGCATTTGTAGACACCAAAACAACACCAATCCGATTATGTGACTGCAAACATTGATCACTTTGACACACATAGCCCCAAGGGTAGCCCCCAGAGGTTAAACAATGGTCTTAACCACTCTCACAGTAGTTTTGGAAGGTCAGAGATCAGTTTGGCACTTTCAGGCACTTTGCTCAATATTCGTTCCACCCTGGAACGAATTCAAACTGGGATTCGCCCCACCCAAGGATGAATTCTGAATTCGCTCTAGGGTGGGGCAAATTGCAGGTTTGACAGGAAAAAAATCAAATCTTGACAAATGGTAGCTCGGATCTGCCACTTAACGCTTCCTTCATCGCATGAGAGTATGGGTGAGCATTTTCGAGCGTTAGAGGCATTTGCAAGGTCAATCATGAAGTCCCAATTCAGGGAGGAATCTCCTTCCCCCTGGGAAGGCATGATTGCCAAGTGGTGCCTCTGCATGCCCATTTCAAGAGACCTCCAGGTCTATAAATTGGTGAGTTTCCTCACCCCAAAATATGGAGAGAAGGAGCATTTTAGAGCAACGAAGTGCTGCTATTTTATTTACACGCCTCACACCTTTTGGATTTGCGCCTTTCACATCCTTGATCTCCTTTAGAGGGGAGGTCATTGGGTGACTATTGGGAGGATGAATCTTGAGCCCAAAACCTGACATTTGGCCATAATATCCCACCAAATTTGTTGACAATACCACACAAGAGGTTTTGGACCCATCCCAAGTGGATTGGTGCCGAAATCAGGCCTTAAACAGCGGGCGGCTTGCCCCATGGGCGCCCCCCCTCCCACACTGCCACAATCCTAATCACCCCTTTTTGGAGCAATGGGAATTCCATGGAAGACTTGTTTTCTTTCATTTTTGCATTCAATTCTATGATGTTTAGATAGGTTGTCATTTGAATTTCGTCTCGTTTTGAACACTTTTGATCATATTTCTATCTTTGCTTGCTTCTACTAACCTACAGGTAGCATCATCAAATTCCTATTGATGGAGGCTAAATTGGGAGAATCTAACCATTTGGGTCTTCCCAAAATGCCCCCAATTAGCTAACCCCAAGTTTGTAGATCTTTTGGAGCTTCCTAGGGAGGACATTGGGACAGTACCTTTTCAGCATTTTGTTGTAGGTGAATTCGTCCCACCCCGAAGCGAATTCAAATCGATGAGGAATTTCCCGACTGTTCTTTTTGCAGGGCCTTCCTGGTGGTGTCTTGATCCCCCTATCCAATTTTTAGAACATTTGGACCTTTTTTAGTCATAGTTTAATTCATTTTCTCATTCATTTATTGTAGGCTTGGGGATTTCATGCTTTTTTTTATCCGCAGGTGCTACTGATCGTTTCTTGTTCCTTTGAATGTAGGGTTTGGACATCAGAGGAGAAATTAGGAGTCAAGAATCATCAACATAAGCAACAACGATGTTTGGTCTGCCTATTTTACATGTGGGCACGTGGAAGAAGGAAAGGCACCCATGGATGTAACGAGAACACACGCCTAAACGCTCCTAGCCATATGAAGGGGAGGATGCGCATTGTAACCGAGCTGTGAAACATATCAATAAAAAGGGCTGTCTTATTTATTCACATTTGTTTTATTTCAATTTGCTCATGCTTTTCCCTCTTTTCATTGCACCTTCAAGTTTCTAGGATTTAGCGCTAAGTCCGATTTTATTTGCATCGTGTATCCGCTTTCCTTTTTGCTTCCATATCCTCGTGCTTTCACTAGGATCATCCCAGCTAGGATAGCATACTTGTGCCATTATAGCAGTGGTCCTTAGAGATCATGGTCCATGCCACTAAGTCAAAGTCACCAAGTGAACATTCTTTCTCCACTTGTGAGGTCAAGGCTGCTCACCAAACCTTGATTCCTCCGGGGTGTCTTCTTTTAGCATAAAAGGCATTCATCGATCATGATATCTGGATATTTAGCTCAATAGATATGCCAGGTGATTTTTCTAGATGAAGGTAAGCCAAAGATTCACCAAACTCAGGATCCCTTAAAATACAGAGACTGTTCATCCCATTGGGCATGCCAAAAATTGTTGGTCATGAATTTGCATAAGAACATAACATATGTGCACCCTAGACCCGACCAACATTGAAAGGCTAAAGGAAAGAGATGTCCTTTAGGTCAATATCCAGAGAGGGATGGTTCCCGTACTAATATAACAATTGGTATAAGCTTAGGGTAACATAAATAGATGGGAAATGACATAAAATAATGAGAAATATGGCTATGAGCCATAAATGTATGGTGGGGATAAACTAGCAACTAAAATCCAAATCAATTTTTAATCAACATGTAACAAAAAGGAAAGCATAGGAACCATTCATAGATTGCAGGGATAATTTCCAATGAACATTTCAGAATTCAGTTCTCTACCAGGAATTAAATTTAGAAATGTAAAATTTAAATTTACCTAACAAAGATCATGAACTTAACATAAATGAAAGGTAGAAAATAATTGCATACAACACTACTCCAGGAACCAAAGCCAAATATATTTCTATTGATGCATAGAACTCAAAGTGTTTTTTTGCAGAGTGTCTATCCTCCTCTTTTACATCAAAATGCTTAGTATTTATGGAGGATTTCACCTCTGTAATTAAATGCACATTAAAACAAAATGCTAGCTAGTCAAAGACCAACAAGAGCAATTCTCTCCTCGATAGCAACAATGCTCAAACCAGAATATTCTTTAGGAAGCAATAATACCTCTTTCATGGAGAGTGCCCAGGAAATCAATAGAGATGGACGATAGGAAAATGTTCTAAACATTGGTGCATTGAAACACAACAATGTTGCATGAAAATAAAGATCTTGAACATTAAATCTTAGTCGTTGCTTTGTCATCTTGCACCTCAAAATTTTATCTTCTCCACGAAGACCCACTAAAATTAAATTTATCTTGAAAAGGGGTGAGATCAGTGGAGGGCACCTTGGGAATGAACGAGATCATACAAATATCAGGGACATAGCATTTAATCTTGGCAACCCTTTAACAGGAATTCTAGAAATATTAATTTTGTTGCCTCAAGAATTAAATGCCATCAATTTCTAGCCCTTCCCGAGAAAGATCTACAACAATGGCACCTTCAAATAGTAAATTCACTAAGAGTTGCACTCAAACATGGAGTTTCACCCTTCATTTAGTTATTTTCACCCCGAAATCATATTATATCAGGAATTCAACCCCATAATGTTGTTTTACTTGTCTTATAGGAAAAAATAGAATTTCACCCCCAAGGGAGGGCGAAAATAAGTTTTGCCCCAAGTTGGGGTGACTTTGACTTTGATCAGTGCATGAGGATGCTTTTTTGCTACTTTCACTCCAAACTTGGGCACTTCCATTGCTTTCACCCCACCCAAGGTGAAATCATTAAACTTGCTAAAAACAAGGCGAAATCACTTAGGAAATGCCTTCACCATCTTCCTTGCTTATTTTAGAATGAATTTGACTTTGACTGACACATGCCTTCACTCCAAATGATGCCTCTTTAATACTTTCACTCTGAAATTACCTTAAAATGGAATTTCACCCAAAATAAGGGCAAAAATGATTTTCGCCCCCTTCCTGGGGTGAAATTGACTTTGACTTATGCTCATCTGTTATTTTTGCCCCAAAAGTGCCCGAAAATAATTTTTGGTGGCACAGTTTCCTGGAGCCATAAATTTTGATCCGTTGACCCAATTGTCTATTGTAATATATCATTGGAAAACTTGGGAAGATATCTACAATGTCTCAATTTTCTAAAGGTCATTGAGGTAAATTTTCATCCTTCTTCGGGGCCTCTAAGGTCTTCATATTGTATTTTTAAGCTGTGCTAGAGAAATTTCTCAAGATAAAAACTTTAATATCTCTCAATCCATTCAGGATATTGGGGGTATTATTTCACCATAATTCTAATTTTTAAATTCCCCTCCTTGGGATAAATTTTCAAGTCCAAAGGTGTTAATTTAGGCTAATTTCTAAAAAATAACTACCCAATTTTTACCTTTTTTGACTTCTGACTAGTGTGGCAAAAATACCAACAAGTAGAAAGATATCAATAGTGATTATTCTAAGGGGAGCCAAAGATAAATTGATTTAGGATTTGAATAACTCAAGAGAATATAGACCAAGAAGTAGATATAATGTAAAGCACCAACAAAATAGAAATATCACAAGAATATGGAGAGATATTTGGGATAGCCCAAGCATTCCTCAAGTCAAAATGTTTGTTTGACTAGTGGGTCATAGAAGAATTTTATCTTGGGATAACCTTATGAAAAAAGGTTTTCATGGCTCCTCACAATGTTTTCTTTGTAAAAAGGAGGAGAGTATATACCATCTCTTAAGACACTTCCCAATAGTATGGAAACTATGACAATGGTTTCATAATATGTCTGGTAAATGCATGGCGATGAATGGAAGAATTGAATAATGGTTAAAGCAATGGTAGGGAACTTTTAAAAGTAAAGCTTTACATACAAGCTAAGGTATATCAAATGATACAATACTTTGGATTGTATGGCTAGAAAGGAATAAAAAAATTTAAAGGAAAGGAAAGCAATTTAGAGATAATGAAAAGGAAAATTTGTTTAGCCATAGAGGAGTCTAAACCAACCCTATCAACTCACCCAATCCTTAATATAGAAGTAGAGAGCCTTGATAGATGTAATCAAGTCATCAAATGTAATTTATGATGTGGAGTTGGTCAAATTGAATTTTGATGGATCCTCCAAAGGAAATCTAGTACCAATAAGAGGAGGAGGAATAATTAGAAATAATAGAGCGATTTGTATTATTATGCTTTTAATAGTGGATTTAAAATAAATAATGAAGTTACAGCTTAGGCAAATTTAGAAGGGTTAAAAATATACAAACAAATGAAATGAAACAAAGTATGGATGGAATGTGATTCACTCATAGTAATAATTGCAATTTTGAGGAAAGCAAAGACTCCATGGAATATAAAGAGATAATTATGGAAATTCAAGACCTTGTTATAGAGTTTGAAGAAATTAGGTTTACACATACATTAAGGTAAGGAAACAAATATGTATATAGGCTAGCCAATAGAGGGGTTTTAATTGAGGATCATGGAGTTAAATTCTCTTCTCCATGGTTAGAGGAATTAATAAGTTTAGTTGAAGCTAACAAGAACATGTTGAATGACTGGTTCAAATAATTATAATATTTACTTTAATATTTTCCATTGGTAATATCTGCTTTATTTTATAATATTAATGTACTTTCATATAAACTATTTATTATATCGTGGTTGCACTTATGCTTAAAGAAGGAAACTAGCAATCCAAATCTAGTAAAGTAGACTATGATAGTGCGATGTTTTGGAAATATTACTCTACTAAGATGCAATGCATAGATAGTAGAGGTGAATTTTTTGTATTGTGAAGGCTACTATAGAAAAATATCAAGAAGGATCCCGAATTATGAAAAATTTATATTCACATAGAAAATTGAAAAAGATCCAAAAAATGAAAATCAAGAATTCAAACATTTTATGTAAAATGATGTAGGTTTCTAGCTATAGCAACTCAATTGAGATGAGAATTGAATTTGTTTGTAAACTCTCAAGCTCTAAAGAAGAGAGTTATTATTTTTCAAGTGTAACAACCCACCAAAACCAACCCATTATATATATATATATATATATATATATATATATATATATATATATATATATATCTATTAAAACAAGTAGAGTTCACAAAGTGTCTCAATATTATTTACAACATTCTCAAGGCTTCACCACTTTTGAGTCTAATGTCACTACATATGACACTCAAGTGGACATGAGTGGCCAAAATCCTATATTTATGGGGTTCATATTACTAAACCTCATCATTTAGAAGGATATGAAATTGGTCCCCCTTCCTTTCCTATGCCCTACCTGGCATAGGATAATTTGACCATATTGTAGGGATTATACTTTAAGTCCCATAACACTTAAATGGGGATGAATAATACCTAACCTATACATAAGTCCATATATGGAGGTTATTTTGGTGTAAAACCTTGGTTATTAGTTACCACACCTCCATGGGCTAAGTAAGGTCATCACTGCTCCATTGGTAATGAGCATGGTCCCTAACCTCACTATTTAGGGTACCGCCATAGTTGAATCATAATTAATTCTATTAATTACAAGTATCTAGCTATTACATTCCCACAAATCCTTCCAAATTTGTGAGTTCCTAGCTATTGCATTCTCACAACTCCTTCTAGGACTTACCTCTACCTGGTTATTGCATACCTACAACTCCTCCCAAGTTTGGGTTAAATATTTAACTCAAGGATACTGAAAGGGATCTAGATCACAACCCCAAGAATACCCTTCCCAAGATTCATTTAACCAATATTAACATATCTCTCAATTGCATAAAAGTGCTATAATGGAAACATGCTTAGTTATAACCAAAACTAACTACACATATTACCACCAATTTGCATGAAAGAACATCTTGATTTGATAAAACATGAATGAAATTGAACATAAAACTATCTTCCAACATGAGGTCAACATTAAAATCTACAAAAATTCAATCTTATAAGCATACTTTATTAAATTTATGCTAACATACAATTCTCTTTTCTTTCCATAGCAAAAGCATCACCCAAAGAGATAAAAACTAGATTATGAATTTATTCATTCCAAGTTATGCCATTCATACAATTTATAAATACTTTCAAGCTTTAATATTCATGATAAAGAAATTATACAATTGGTTACATAACAAAACTCTCATTTACATAACAAATTTTCATTCCCAAATACATTAGAGCAAGTACGCCCAAATGTCCTTTGCACCATCTTCTCTTCACGATCCTCTTCTTGAAGGAATCCAAACAGGCTTTATGAGATCTTAGGGATAAGGACAACTCTTAATGCAATGCAACTTAACATGCTCTATGTATATGCAAACATCCATGCAAAATATAATTCAAGCAACAATGAGATAATCCCATACTTCTCTCTATAAAGGTTATCCTATCTACACAAGCCTCAAAAAACCTTTATAAATCTTCACCCACAAATCAAAACTCTTTTTCCTTTAAAAAAAAGCAATGTGATCTTTTTCTTTTCTTATAATCAAATAAATAATGCAACATTACAATCAAAGATTTTTGACTCTCCTTATTCATCAAATAAATTGTAATAATCCTCCTTGGCAAAACTTATCCCTAACAATAAACTAGGTATTGATGTATGGATGTTTAATGCATGGTTTTTTTCATTGCTATCAATAAGTAGTCATATTATATACTTTGGTTCTACTATTGGAATATGGTACTGTTGATATATTTGTGGTTGTAAGACCATGGGATCTCATTGGTGGATTAGTATGGATAACCACCTAAGTTGAGAGAAAATTTTGAGAAATGATGGTGATGACTCATTCATCGATAACTTAGGGTAACAAAGTACCCTTCATGTAGGTGCATTGCATTTGTGCTTATTGAATGTTCACACCATTGGACCAGGAAGTTGCTTGTGCAATGAGTCTCCTTAATAGGATGGTGGTAGCAATAGACTATCTTAAAGAAAATAGCCACCTACTTAAGGATAAAACAATGGTGTGTAATATTGTTTGTTGAATGGCTTATATGCTTGTGTATGGAAAGCATAGATTGATGGATAAAAATCATTCAAGTATTTATTTATTTGTTGATAACCTTAATACTTGAGAATATTGGTGTCAATATTAATAATTAATATTAACTATTGACACTAATTAGCAAGTAAATGATCTAAATACCTTATTAATGGGAATAATAAGGTTTAGTATAGAATTAATGGATTAATTCTTATTTGGTTGCCTTGTGAATGCTTGATTAAAAGAGAAATGTATACTTTTAAAAATAATATGTATAATAAATGATTGCTTACTTTTAAAACATCATTATGGAAAGGAAATTTGAATGTTTCCCTCACTCGACAATGTTTGAGAAATGTTATTGCATTGCTAACATTCATCGTGAACGTTATGAGCTAGAAGTGGCCAACTTTAATGGGCAATATTATGGGGGTGAACATTAATATTGAAGAGAAGCTGCCCTAAGTATTTGATAGGGGACTCAGGTAGGTTTTTTAGGGTTTTTGGAGAGGAATAAGGGAGTCAATAGAGAGCTAGAAGAAGGGTGCATAACCTAGAAGGTCTTTAGCTTGAGCTAGAAGAGGTAAGGGTGAATGTATGATATCTTTTCTATGATTTGGAAGTTGGTTGCTCTATGCTCTCTCTAATTTGTATCTCTTGGATGTGTAAATCATGATTGTTTTTCTTTTAAGAGTTTGTTGATATTTAGGGATCTTTGGTTATTCGTACTTTGGTGGAGATCATTTTTTATGAAAGGACAGTAAATGTAGTCTTTGTTCACCTAGATGTTGCCTTCTGAGGATAGGTTAAGCCTTTGCTAGCTCAACGTCCATCTAGGATTTCCTAGAGTCCATTGCTTGAATGTTGGAAGGTCTTAGATGTTTTATTTAGGAATGGTTTCCTTTATATCTTCATTAGGCTACGTCTTGAGTGGCTACTTAGCTGAGACACTCTATTTTGGGTGTTACCTATGATATTTTTCTTCTTTGATTGAGTGTTGCATGTGAGGCATGTTTCACCCACTTGTTTTGCCTTTGTGAGCATTATTTCATTTTTAGATTTAATGGACGTATACCTCTTAGAGTTTAGCATGCTTAAGACTATGGAGTCAAGTGCTTTCCTACGTACCTGAGTCTTGGGTAGTGCACTTGGGATCATATGTATGCATGTTTTTGTTGCTCTTTCCTATGTGAATCTTGTGTGAGCCATGTGTTAGAAAGTGAGTTATGTTCTTTTGTTGAAGGTTTCATTTGTTTAGTTGAATTGAAAGTTCTTAAATTTGAAGCTAATAAATGCTTTGGATTATTTACTCCTCTTGGAAGATAGATCATTTGGTAGTTAGGGTCATAATAAACTTAAATAAATAAGTTTTATCTATTCTTTTTGAGATGAGGTTAAATGTTTAATTAGGTCTTTATTTTAATAAAGAGTATTATATTTTTGATTGTAAGTAAAATGTGTTATTTAGTCTCTATTTTTAAATGGAGATAGTATTTTAATGAAAAATATTTATGGAATAAAAATAGAGATTAGTTTGATTTCCTATCTTGTTAAAGTAGTTTAATAGAATGCTAGAAGGGGGTTCTTCTATATATATATTTCTTATGAATATGTAGATAGGAAGAAAGTTATGAACTTTTGTTTGTGGATTAAATTGGAAGAGACTCTTGGTCTAGAAGTAATATTATAATGGTTCTTCAAGACTTGAGTAGGTAGGGAAACCATTATAGAGAGAAGTATGGGATTCTCTCATTGGTTGCCTTTTAAAAATGTATTGTGCATGTTTGGTTTGTAATTACATAGCGTGTAATAATAAATAGAGAAATTTGGGATCTTCTCTAGTTTATTTCCTTTTAAAAGTATTGTGCATGGATGTTTGCAAATACAATTAGCATGTTAGATTGCATTGCATAATGAGCTATCCTAATCCCTAAATGTTCCTCAAGTTGGCAAGTAACTCCTTGCATGAAGAAGGTCATCAGAGGAAGGTGGTACAAAGGCCATTTAGGAAGAATAACATTGTAATATCTTGGATTGAAAATGATTATGCAAATGAGAATTTTCTTTATAATTTTTAGGGGAAAAAACTTTAACGATATTTCAATATTAGTAGTTTTGTATTGAGCAATAGCAAAAATAAGGAAAAGGAATATTTGGGATTATGTTAGTCCTCATGCTTAGTGATTTATTTGTTGCTATAAACATGTGATCTTGTGATGAAATGTTAATAATTTTTAAGTGGAAATTGATAGCATTATGAATATTTGTTTTGGTGATCTATTGTAATGCTTCTTTATGTAATCTCTTTAATAGCCAAATATAGCATGTGGATTATTATAAATGTGTTAGCTTTAGATGAAGCTTATATTTATTTGAGATGCATATGAATTCATTCTCAGTTGATATGATGCTATAGTTTAAGTATTTTGAGTATAAAAGCTTTTATTTTTGTATTGCTCCCTTGGGTAAAAAGAATTTTATTGAATTGAATCTAGACCTTATTTTAGAGACTAAGTTAAATTTTTTAGCCCCATCGTGGTAGGAGTTGCAAGATGCAATAACCAAGTAGAAGTGAGTCCTACAAGGAGTTACAAGAATGCAATAAGTGCTCACAAGTCTAGAAGGAGTTGCAAGAATGCAATAGCCAAAAACTTGTGAAATGATACACCTTGAATAGTGAGGATCGGGTGTTCCCATGTTTGAAAGACTATAGGAATCATTCACAAGATAGTTGTGGTGGTACCTCAAATGTGTAGTTTTAGGTGACCATTTTCATTACTGATTGATAGGTAATGACCTTAGTTAGCCCACAAAGGCATGGCAATTAAGCATCAAGGCTTTGTGCCTGATTAACCTACCTAGATTCCCCTTTAAGTGTTATGGGACTTAAAGGATATGTTAGAGATATTCTAGGACCACTTAAGGGGGGGTGTTAGAGTATATCCTAAGTTGTTACTAGGATATTAGGATAGATTTTATGTGGTTGAGATCAACTTAGTTTGTTATGATCTGATGGATCATATTGTATAGCTTTGCTATTTAAGCAAGGTCCCTTTCATAGAATAATAATAAGTTTTTCATTCTCTATATTATATCAGAGCCATGATATCCAACAGAAAAATAGACAACCGAATAGTTTATCTAGATCTATGGTGTGGTGAAGAACCATGGGATACCACCAACTAGTGTGGTGGAACTTGGGACTATATAACATTTGCCGCTCAAACAACGAGAGGGAATTTTTTTAAAAAATCCACTCAATTGCATTCTTAAATGCATTTTTTTAATTTGTCTCATATGAGCATGGGTAAGGCTATCTTTAGCCTTTATTTAAATCATAGTGGGTGGGGCATTTTTTATTTAGATTAGGGGGCATTTCAATTTTCAAATGTGTGGAGATGGTAGTGTGAGTGAACAAATGATCGACAATATGGCCTCACTGGTAATTTTTCTCCTATGAGAGAATTTTTTAAAACCATGCTTTATTTTGAAGGACATTCCAGAATATTCCCTTGTGAGGGAAAATGGAGAAGATTGTTGTTTTTCCTGTAGATGAAGGCCACATTGACACTCGATCATAGGGGTGTTTATAGTCGTCAAAAATATTTTTCCAAGTTGGAAACATTGGTGGTATCCAATTTCTATTTTAAGGTAGTTTAATATGTTGTATCATGGATCTGACACTCCCAAGGCATTTTTTTAGGAGGTTTTGTGTGGTTGCTATGGACTACATTTATAAAGTCTCTTTTTCCCCTTGTTTGGTTGTTTGTCCCATATTTTGGACCTTGTTATCAATCCATTGTGTTCGTATAGGTGGAAACCACATATTTATGCTTGTGGAGTCTTTTGGAATACCCTTGTGATTATGGTGGTTCTTTATCCATCCTATATTTTCACTCTTCTTTTGTGAGACACTTTGTTTTCAAGCGGTTTTTCTTTGGTGACTTTTTCATTGTTTGACAACTACCTTGGTGCGCTTTCTTTTTGAACCCCTTGTTTTTTAGCTATTTGTCCACATAATTTTGGACCTTGTTATCAACCCATTGTGTTCATATATGTGCATACCACATATTTGTACTTCTGGAGTCATTTTGGACTACCCTTGCGATTGTGGTGCTTCTTTTTCCATCCTATCTTCTCACTCTCATTTGTGAGACACTTTGGTTTAAGGGGGATTTTTTTGGTGACTTTTTTCGTAGCCTTGTTCATTGTCACAAGCACAAAATTTATTTCAATTTGGAAATGAGGCATATATACATTTTGAGACATCACATGGATCCTTTGCAAGTCCTTATTGATGGAAGTTGTCCTATGGGGGTTGAAGAGAACATCTTCCTCTCCGTCATTTGTCTAAATATTCCTTCTTCTTATTTTTTGGCAGATTATTTTTCCCATGTGGTTTTTCATCATCTCTCCAAAATATTTTCTTATGGATATATTGTACATGAGTACATTATCAGGCCTTTTTACCGAGACTTATATCTATGGATATACCACTTGTTTGATTTTTTTTGTTTTTCACTACCTCCTAGTACCACTTAAGGGGATTTTTAGAGATATCCTAGTACCACTTAAGGGGAGGTGTTAGAGTATATCCTAAGTTATTACTAGGATATTAGGATAGTTTTTGTGTGGCTGAGATCAACTCAGTTTGTTATGATCCTATGGATCATATTGTATACCTTTACTATTTAAGCAAGGTCTCTTTCATAGAATAATAAGACGTTTTTCATTCTCTGTAGGATAATCCCTACACTATGGTCACATTATCCTATGCTGATGAGGGTATGGGAAAGGTGGGGAGGAAACTTTTGGCATCCTTTTAAACAATGAGGTTTAGCAATGTGAACCTCAAAAACCATGAGAGTTGGCCACTCCTATCCATTGAGTGTTGTCTGTAGTGACTTTGAAATCAAATATGGTGAAGCCTTAAATGCTAAAGAGAAAATATTGGGTCTCTTGAGAAACTTACTTGCAATATATATATATATATATATATATATATCTTGGGTTGGTAGTTTTGGATTGTTACACAAATAACCAATGAAGATAAAATATATCTAACTTTTTTTATCCATCAATAAACAACTTAAATAAAATATCTCTATCTTCTTATTTCATAACCAAACAACATAGCATGTCCATATTTCATTACAACTTGATTAAAACATACCTAGAATCATTGAATAAATATTATAACTAAAATTTATTCAACCTCTCTTATCAATGATTGCAAATAACATATAAAAAAAGTATGATTAACTTTATTACCAAAGAGTACAAACAAACTCTTCACTTTGAAACCACTCACCAATCAAATGAAGTTATATATGTCCATATATACATATATTTATAATTTAAAAAGGGTATCAAAACTAACATACTTCACATGCATGACACCAAAAGCTTCTGCCCAACAAAATAGAAGAAAATAAAAGCTAAAACTCTTAAACCTCTTTTAACATTTGTAAACTTAAGGGTAAATAAATAATTTGTAAATATTAATACACTTACAACAACCTTATGACCAACTCTAATAATATTAATAAAAAAAATTTGTTTCTTAGGCTCAAATGCAACTACATTGCCTTCTAGGAACTCTCTAGAGTCGGTTAGACCTCTAACTTGTCCAAGATCCCCTACACACTACCATAGACACTCATGTCCACATCTATAGTAACATACATACAACAAGATCCATACAAAGCTAGCACAACAACGTTCTATCCCTAAGACTTGGAAATCATCTTCTAGGGAAAAAAATGTAGAATTAAGCATCAAAGTTTATCTTGGAAATACAATTCTAAACCTATTATCAATAAACAGGCCCAAGGCACACATTGAACCACTAATATGACACTACAAGGGGTTCAAAGGATAACAAATCTACTAAAAAAAGTTTACAAAAAAACTAATTTTGGAATCTAAATATTAATAACTTTAGCACCAAACTCGAGCCTTGAGTGACCAACTATCAAGCATTAATCACTAAGCACAATATAGGTAAAAGTAGCTTAACACATCCAAAGAGGAAGAACCTCCAAATCCCCTCCCATTTGGAGTTCAAATAGTATTTACTTTAACCCAAGCTAAAGATTTCAACCTTCATGTAATACATTACTCTATAAGATAAATTTTAACTCAAGATACGTTGATGCAAGATTTACCATTTTTTGTATATTCCAAGCATAACATTATTTTAATTCAAGTCATGTGCTCATGGTTAATTTAATTAATCACTCATTAATAATTACCAATGTAAAAGCTTAATTGTTAGTATTCTAATGTTTGGCTTAATAGCTTGATAAATCCTTTCTTATTAGTCCCTTTTTGAAAAGCTACTAACATTAAAAAAATAACAATTTCCATAAATTGGATGCTATCGAGAGCTAATATCAACCATTAGCATCGATATCAAATAGTAAATAAAGGCTCTTGCCAAGCTAGATAAAGCAATTAAGAATCAAGTCTTTCAATACTACACCCATTTTTTCCTTAAGTAGTTTGTTCTTTAAATATAATCAACGTTATCCCCTACCTACTAAGGAGAACTCCCTTGTGATAGCAACTTCTTCATCCAATGGGTGTTCAAAAAACATATATGCAAATGCATCTACATGAAGGGCATTATCTTACCCTTGAGTTGTCGATGAACAAGTCATCACCATCATTTCCCATATTTTTCTCTCAACTTCGGTGGTTGTCCCTTATCAATCCACCAGTGAGAGTACCTGGTCCTGCATCCAAAGAGTTCATCAACAGTACCATATTCTCTATATATTTTAATTAAAGCATAAAATGCAATACCAAAAAATTTTGACAACATGGAAATAAGAACATGCATTAGGTATACATACATCTATACATTAATTTATATCAAAATCAAGTTTTTCCAAGGAGAACTGTTACATAAAGGGCGGAGTACTTGAGTACAACCCCTTGTTCTCCAAAAATAAAAAAGATAATCATGATCCTTGTAAGAAGTGCCTTAGCCTCATCATAGTTTCTTGTTAAATTTTTATATGGTTCTAAATGAGGAGAATTTTAGTATTTTGAAAAACACCAATTACACTTATATTTCATAAGGTTTCCTTTAAAGGAACCATCAAGTTAAGTACATTGAACCCATATTCTGGAAATTTCCATTTTACCATGGATTGGGCCAGGTCCTTTGTGTTACCTCCATTCCTCTACCTCACTCCCATATGTATATTTAAGTATTTTAAAAATAGCCTAGCATATATTTTTTCACATTCAAAACTTTCAATGATGAGCATCATGTCTGTAAACACTTTGAAAGGGAGGCAATAATATGAATCTAAATTTGGATATAATTAAGAGATTTATTTTTAAAAAATGTAATTATTCCTTTCAAGCCATGGATTGAGGAAAAATTGTCCATAAAATGCTTACTGCTTTAATAAAACAACAAATCTAACATTTCATATATTCTTCCAATATCAATGGAAAACCTAATATATTATAATTTTCTTAAACAAGCAACACCAAATAGTGGAAGAAAAAGGACAATGAAGAAGCAAATGATCTAATGATTCTAGATCCAAGTCATGCAAAGCACACCTAAAAGTTCAATGACATCCTCTTCCAAATAAACTACCACTTCGAAAATTTTGCTTTAAATTGCTAACTTAAGGAATATCAAGGTCTCAATAATAGTCTTGGGTAACAACCAAATTATTCCAAGGAAACTTCTTATGTATATAGAATTTTGATTACTCCAAAGACTTATACCCCAACTTTATTAAATATCTAGTATGTTTTAATTTCTAAACCAAATCCTCTTTTTAATAAAATGGAAAATACTCCTAATGCATGTCATGGGGCTCATCACTGCTTGCATGATGTCCCCTTAATCAATCAAATTGTTAATGTAAATTCAAGATCTAGAATTATTGGCTATAACAAATTTTTAATTTTTTACTTTTGAACCTAAAATAGCCATATGTGTTGGAGTCAATGGTTGAAATTTTGAATAAACAACAAGAGGATAAGGCCTAAATTAATATATATTTTTAAATTCATCACATTTTCCTTGTTGGCCAACCACCTAGTATTCTTGTTTAATTATAAACTCTTTGATATGAAGTTCCATCCTTATTTTGAAATTATAATTTGATTCATGGCCAAGGCTAACATTGTATGTTGTAATGGATAGGCCTAAGGACATTTTTATTAGAATTTAAGCTTTGAATGCTTTGTATTATACAATGATGGTATTTTTTTTTAATTTAGCAAAAAAACCCTTGTGGGGCCGCCTTGGTATGAGAAATCATGACTAGGGGGTTCTACACTGTTGAAATCACCCAAGAGTCACATGTGGCCCTAACCACACTAGCATTATCAACTAGATTTTGGGTACCCAATGTGCATTTGGTAGGGTGGAGATTCGAACTAGGGACCTCCCTTGGAGGATTGCCCTACCCTCTCCAACTCACCTACAACACGCGGGCTATATAATGATGGTATTTAAATTATATAGGATGCCTTATTTAGGTATAAAAAACTTGCAACCATTTCTATCCTATACCACATGCATGGACCTTGTGAAGGGTGGTCAAAAAACATGCCCTATCACATAGACTATGATGATGGTTATACCTTTGTCCTATAGTATACCATAAAAAACATGTGTTGAGTGGTTACTCAAATTATATTAATACCTATTATGATAGAATATTTCTAACATTCCCCCCTTATTAAATCATATTCTTGGAGAGGAAAATTCAAAATTATTCAAATTTGACTCATCCCATTGGGTTTGTGAAGATATTTTCTCATTGTTATTGAGTAGGAAAAAATTTGAATTGGATGTCCTATTGTTGAACATGCTCATGGATGAAGTGGCACTCCATGTTTATGTGTTTGGTCCTTTCAATTTGGTACTCCTTTTTTGTCTCAATGCATGATTCTTGTGGTACCCCCATATGTGCCAACATATGTTTTAGCCATATTGCTTTGCAAAAAACTCCCTCATACATAGTATTCTACTTTAGTAGAAGATCAAACAACTATTTATTATTTAGTTCTTCCCCATGGTATAGGTGTAGTTCCTAGAAATAATACATAGTCAGAGGTAGATTTTTGATCATTAATACAATCTGCATAATCTACATTTGTATAACCTATTAGGTGGAGTTGATCACTTGTATTAAGTTTTGAAACATACTCATTAGTGTCTTGTATATATCTTAGAATTCTCTTTACTACCTTCCAATGTGTCATATTTGGTTCCTACATGAAACGTGAAAGATAACTCACTACCAAATTGATATCTAATCTTGTGTAGGTTAGGTAGATGAGACTCCCAACTAATTGTTGATAAATTATTTTATTTACTAGAGGAGAAGAACCAAATCATGAGAGTTGTAAACCTTATTTTATAGAATTTTCTAAAGGCTTTTAATCTTCCATTTAATATTAATTAAGATAAATTTTAGTATTTTTGCTTTATTAAATAAATATGTGATGATGATTTTTCTTTACCTCTAATCCTATATAGGAATGTAACAAACCAATATTGGTCATGTTAAAATATTTCTTCAAGTATTTTTTGTAGCTAGAATCTTACTCTTATAACTTTCTATGATGACTAGGTCATCTACATACACATTTCTGATTAAAATATTCCTCCCTTTCTCTGTATCATACACACTTAAATCATATGGATTTTTTAAAAACCATGTTTTTCAAAATGTTCATCAATATTTATGTACCATGTCTAGGGAGCTTGTTAGAGACAATAGAAAAAATTGATCAATTTTCATACCTTTGTTTCTTATTTAGGTATGTTGAATTATTTTGGTTGAGTCATTTGATATTCTTCCTTTAAATCTCCATTGAGAAAAGCACTTTTCACATCCATTTGATGAATTTTCCATCCAAATTGAGTAGCTAGAGAAAAAATAATTCTAATAGATTTATTTTTGCTATAAGAGAAACAATTTATTCATAATCTACGCCTTCTATTTGTGCATATCCATTTGCTACAAGTATTGTTTTATATTTATTAACACTTCCATCTGATTTATATTTAATTTTGAAAGACCCCCAATCCGGATGATTTCCTCTCATTTTCTTTTAGAAGTTTTGGCACATCATTGGAAAGGATATTTGTGTGGCAATGAGAGAGATCCAAAGGTTGAATTTCATTTCCTTTTATGTTAATTCCATATTCTTGGTTTTCATCCCTAAGTCTATGGGAGCTAGAGAATTCAAATATTTCAAAATTATTAGCCTTTGCAATACTATTTTCAAAATCCTAATTAAATATTTGGCCAACAAAATTAAAGTCTTCCTCCCTAGAATTATAGATCAATCCCAGAGTGGCTTTGTGAAGTTAGAAAGATCCTTAATGGTATCATTATGGTGCACGAGCTCATTCATTCTATGGATAAGAGTAGGAGACCAAATATCTTTCTCAAGCTTGACATGAATAAATCCTATGATAGAGTTTCATGGGATTTCCTGTTGAAGGTCATGAGCAAATTTGGTTTTAGTTCAAGCTAGTTAAGACTAATAAAGGCTTGTATTTCCTCAGCAAAATTCTCAGTCATCATCAATGGCTCTCTGACAGGATAATTTCTAAGTTGCAGGGAAATTCGACAAGGTGATCCTCTTTCCTCTTATTTATTCATTTTGTTGCCAAAAGTCTTGGGAAGAGCTCTCAAAGCATATTTGATAGTCAAAGGGATTAAACTAGATCTTGCTCTTGACCCAATATCTCATCACCAATTCATTTATGATACCTTTTTGTCTTTCATGGTACCAATTCCCCAAGCTTGAGCGGTCAATGATATTCTTTTGGCATTTAAGAAAGTGACAGATTAGAAAGTTAAATTATTAAAAAGTAAGATTTTTTTTTCAATACCCCTCCTGCTAGGAAGAGAAGAATAACTAATATTTTAGGCTATGATATTGCCTCCCTTACCTTAGTAAATTTGGGAATGCCTCTCTTCAAAGGAGGTATTAAGGTATCTCTTTGGGACCTAGTGGTGGAAAGAGTCTAGAGGAAGCTAGCCGGATGGAAAAGTGCCCTCTTGAGTCAAGCAGGGAAAGCTATGTTAGTCAAGTCTACTCTTCAGAGTGTGTTGGTGTATTTTTATTCCTATTTAAGTTACCAAGAAAGATACTACAAAAAATTGAGAAAATCTAGTGTTCCTTCCTATAATATGGCTCGAAGGAGAAGAAAATATTGCCATTGGTGGCTTGGGATGAAGTTTATAACAAAAAATATTTGGGGGACCTAGGCTTGCGCAGACTAAAAATTATGAACAAAGTGCTCATCACTAAGCAAGGTTGGAGATTGGCTCATAACGATAATATAAGTTGGGTAAAATTTTTGAAAGATTAATAGTCAAGAAATTTTGGGCAGTTCCTCTTTGACCCTACCCCCTCCCATGGCTCTGCTTTCTAGCTAAGTATTGTCAAAAGTCACTCAGATATCCTGAAGGGAGGAAAAAGGATCATGGGTAATGAGAAAAGAATTAATTTTTGGAGGGAAACTTGGCTTGTTGATTGCATGTTGGAGTTCTTTTCAAGATTAGTTATGGTGGAACCTATTACTCACCAAGTATTTTGCTCAAAGGTGTATGATTTTATTGATATCATCAATGGTCAAAAGTAGTGGAAATCCTTTGCCCTCCCTGGTTTGTCGTAGGCTAAGAAGGAAGCTTTCAAGGTTTTGTCTGATCTCCTTAAACTTCATGTTATTTTAAGTAGGGATGCTCTTGATAAATTAGTGTGGGGCTTGGAGAGTGATGGTAATTTCTTAATTAGGTCAACTTATGTTCTTTTTGATGTGGCCACTGATCCTCGGTTCTCGACCTGTAATATTTGGCTCAAAGGTCTCACTCCCAAAATTAACATCTTCTGGCTGGGGATTTAGAGTAAAGTTCTCACTTTATATAATCTCCAAAAGAGAGGTATGCTTCTTCCAAATATGTGCTACCTATGTGGTCACATGAAGGAATCCCCAAATCATTTGTTGTCCAGTTGCTCTTTCACCTGTGAAGCTTTATCCTTATTTCTATGCTTGATGGGAGTTGATTATTGGAGCACCATAAAATCATTAGCATTGAATTAAAAATGTAGAAGGATATATAATACATATGTGCAATGGACAAGTAGTTCGTGTAACCAAAAGCAAACTATCCGAATGAAGTCCTCCTAACAACCACTTTATTATGTTAGCAATAACATAACATAATAAAATGTAATAAGTTATGCATATATATGAACCTATTATAACATCCCCCCTTATTACATTATTTGAAAATACAAAGTGTGTTGCAAAACAAATCAAATTTGACATGTGCATGTACCTTAGTGAAAATATCTGTAACCTGTTCATAAGTGGGAATGTATTGGAGCTGTATGTTGTGCTTTGGAACTTCATCATAAATGAAATGACATTGAGTGTCAATGTGTTTGGTGCATTCATAAAATACTAGATTCTTGACAAGCTTCAAAACACCTTGATTGTCGCAAAACAAGTGAATTGGAAGATTCTTTGAAAAACCCATACTTGAAAGAATGTGACTCAACCATATTACCTCGCTGACTGCTCCATGTTCTACATGATATTATGCCTCTATAGAAGATAAAGTAACCACCTACTGCTTCTTACTGTGCCAAGAGACAGGTCCAGGTCCAAGATGAAAAATATATCCAAAAGTTGATTTCAATCATCAATAGATATGGCATAATTTGAGTCCATGTATCCTTGTAAGAAGAAATTGTCATTCTTCTTTTATTCCATGCCATATTCTGTACTACCACAGACATAATGAAGAAGCTATTTTGTTGCTTTCCAATGACTCTCCTTAGGTTCTTGTATGAACTGTGAAAGATAACCCACAAAAAAATTGATATCTAGCCTAATTTTTATCATATGTGTGAGACTCCAAATCATCTGGTGATAGAGAGTACCATATACCTATGGATAAGTATCATATCATGATAACTGAAGCCCTGGTTCCATTGGAGTTTCTTTCCACTTGCAATCAGTCATGCAATATTTATCAATCAATGTCTTGGCATACTTATTTTGTGTCACTCTGATATGATTATTTTTTTGAGCCACTTCTAAACCAAGACAATAGTGAAGAAGTCCTAGATATGTCATCTCAAATTATTGTTTCAAATTATATTTCATTGCATCTATCATTTTCTCTGAACTTCCAGTGATGATCAGATCATCCATATGGAGTACTAGAATCACTATGTTAGAACCATTGTTCTTGATATAGATATTAGCATATGAAGGACTTCTTTTGAATCCATGCTGCAATAGGTGACTGCCCATTTTGATGTACCAAGCTCATGGAGATTATTTTAACCCATACAAGGATTTAACCAACTTGTAAACTTTTTTCTCTTGGCCTTCAACCATAAATCCTTCAGGTTGGGTCATATACACTTCTTCTTACAAGTCACCATTCAAGAAGGCACTTTTGACATCCATCTGATGTAACTTCCACCCGAAATGTTGATGAGGTTTAATAATGTTTAGTCTAGGTTTGTTATTTAGGCTTAGACTTTAGGGTTTTAATTTTGTTTAGTTTAATTTTTTCTTCCTAAATTTTATGCCAATGTTTCTTGCCGACATATTTTTGCCGATATTTGTCCAGGTCATGTCGGTAGTCCTTAATACCAAAGTCTACAGATTGTTGTTATTATAGCTTATTTAAGCCTTGCAAAATAATGCAAATAGTAGCTTCGTGATTCCCACATCAAACTGGTATCAAAGCGTTTAGGAAGAAGTGGTGGTTTTGGGTTATTTTCAACCCCATTGGTTGTCCTGGTTGAAGCTTGTCATATTACTGCATAAATTGTTGGTTAGATCAACAATTATTATAGAAAAAATGTCTCCCATTGTTTGCTACGAATGATTTAAGGTGTTGGATGATTGATAGATATTATTCAATGATCGATTCTGATCGAGCCATTGGTCTGTGTCCAATCACTGAAGGAGGTCTTCCAACTCTGTTGCTGTTGCCAAAAAAATAGATTTTTCAGTCACTTTTGTTGTTCTCGATGTTTGATTCTAATCACTACGTGTAGGGATATGTTCATTACATCCCTCTCTATGTTCGATGCTCTATCGATAATTGCTAGAAAAACACCACAATTTTTTTTAGAGACACGCTTTGATAGCGTCACTATTGCTAAACATTTCTAGTTTCTATTGTATCATTATTTTCTACAATTTGGGCATCCTCTATACTATTCCTAGTGTAGATATTGAATTCCTCTATTTTTTTCTTGGTGCATCTATCGTTTTATTTTTGTGCTCTCTACGTAATGGTTTGACACATGTTTCTATGACCTAGAGTACTCCTCTGGTGGTGCCTGGTGCTCATCATCACAATCACCACGTGTTTGGTGGCTATACATGCAATTCGCATATTTTGTTGGTTGATGCATTGTTGTTGAGCAACATGGGAGATAGCGTTCATGCCTTGTGATGTGTTGGTGTTTTCATCATGGTGATGAAACCTGGGATTTACGCTCCCTACCGTTGATATCCGGATCAAAATTTGATTGACGTTTTATCAATTACTATTGGGTGGTAGTACATGTGCCATTCACACGTTGGGTGTTGCACTGCCCATGATCGACATCTTTCCCTTGGTGCATCTAATAATCCTCGCGTGGTAATATTTGTATTCACATATGTTGCCCACCATTATTTATGAATGTCTTTAGATATTTATTTGGCTATATCATTTAATAATTTCTTTGACAAATTGATCTTAAAAAAAAAAAAGGAAAAAAAAAGGGTTACTTTGAAGTCCCTCGAAATTTTGTTTTGTAGTGCAACCTTACAAATTGCCACCTTTTTGTCATATTGCATTTATTTTTACAATCTTTATTAGCAATTTTTGCACTTTTGTGTTTTGTAATCACTTATTCCATCATCTTGCTGGTGCGAACTTGAGCCCAAATGTCAATCGAATTGGCTGACAAAATGGCTCAACTCACACAACTTTTGAGTGATTTGGCCGATAAAGTCACCACTCAAGAAATTCAACCCCATTGCGATGTTGCAAACTACGATGGTTTGCGAGATCCTGAAGTTCTCAATAGTTGGATTCTAGACATGGATAGTTGGTTCAAGTATACCAAATTTGAGAAGGCCCAAAAAGTTGTGTTTGCCAAGCTGAAATTGATGGGCCTTGCTAAAATCCTTGTCACATATCACTAGTGAACTCAAAATCCCATTGATACATGGGAGGAATTGCAAAACGTTTTGAAGAGTAGTTTTTACCCTTCAAATTATGTTGAAGACCTTCAAATCAAGTAGCTTCATCTTCGATGAAATTCTCACATGAGTGTTCATGATTGTGTTGCAATTTAAAAAATTGAGAATTTTGAATTATGTGCAGGATACCGCCACTCAACTTGTGACCAAATTTAAAAGTGGATTGCAGGAACCACTTTATCGCAAGTTGAAGTACAAAATGATTCTCAACATCAATATGGCTTTCAATCAAGCCATTGTTATGGAGGAGGAATTATGAGAATCATTGCGCTGGACTCACTCTTCATCATCGGGAGGAAATCCAAAGGCAACACAGTTCATTCTTGCATCCATAGAAGCCTTCCACTAAAGCTCACTAAGTGTATCTTAAATTATTGTGGGTTCATTCTAATCCAATGCAAACATATAAATCCTTTCATCATCCATATATGCTTCTCTATCTTCCTCTACATCTATAGAAAGTTCATCAAACTATTGGTAAAGCTCATCAATCACTGAAGTTGATACCCCTAATATCATATACTGAGTCATGCTACGAGTACAAGGTCAATATAGAGTTAGATCTAGAAGTGAAGTAAAATTTGAATCTCTCAATGTACTAGTATACCATTTTGGAACCTTTTGTTGTGGGGTTGGAGTCTCAGTCTCTTTCTTAGGATCCTCTTAATCTAGGTGTATAGCTATAGATATGTCATATGATGTGAAAGCTTCATCAAATACATCTCTACTTAAGTAAGTTTTATTGGTTTTAGGATCTATCAACCGATATCCCTTTGAATGCTCATCATAACCAAGAAAAATACACTGTAGATATTTCTCATCTAAATTATTTCTCTTTGCCTTTAGAATATGCATGAATGCCTTACACCAAATATTATTAGATGAGAAATGGAGGGTTTCCTACCACTTCATGCTTCTTGTGGAGTCATTACCTATAGAGCTTTTGGGGGTGCTCTATTCAGGAGGTAAGTTGTTGTATTGACTGCTTCTACCCAATAATGCTGCTCAAGATGTGCC
This sequence comes from Wollemia nobilis, assembly GCA_028583015.1. Lineage (NCBI taxonomy): Eukaryota > Viridiplantae > Streptophyta > Pinopsida > Araucariales > Araucariaceae > Wollemia > Wollemia nobilis. The sequence goes on along the minus strand of JAQPPZ010002341.1, from coordinate 3,286,590 downwards.
TCCTTAAGCATATAGCAAACCATTTTCATGATGGAATGGTTCCTCCTCTCAGCAACTCCATTTTTCTATGGAGTATAGGCTATTGTTAGCTATATCTTAATCCCATGTGAATTTAGAAATGATAAAAATTCTTTGGAGGTATATTCCCCCTTGATATGAGTGGAGGGTCTTTATGGAACATCTTGACTCCTTCTCAACACTCTTCTTGAACTGCTAAAAATACAAAAAGACCTCTGAATTCAATTGTAGAAAGAAAACCCACATATTCCATGAGTAATCATCAACAAAAAACTAAAAATACCTCTTTCCACCATCACTGTATGGCATAGGACCGCACATATCGGTGTGTACCAACTCTAAAGGTTTCTTAACTTATGAAGAGCTCACCTTAAATGGTACTCAGTGTTGCTTCCCTGCTAAGCAATTCAAGAAAATTGGCAAAGTGGATGAAAGGTTGGGAAGACCTTTCACCATCTCATATTTACTCAACTCGAGCAAATATCCTGAAATCAGATGCCCATATCTCTTGTGCCAAATATAAGTGGCCTCCTTTGTGTTTGCTACCATAGGGAAACATGAGGTATAGAAATAGAATATAAGATAAAAAAGGCCATGTCATTACTTCCTGCCATCCTCAATTTTGAAAACAACATCCATATTTTTATCCAATATCTGAGGGACTGATAACAAATTATTTGCCAATCCAAGAACATAGAGAACCTTATCAATATGATATTGTCCATTTGAAAGAGTGATAGAAACATCTCCTTCACCCTAGAATTGGTAGGTCTTATCATTAGCTATCGTAACTTGTTTGCCTTACTTTACCTCAAATGTCTCAAACCACAATTTATCACCATTCATGTATTTTCTGGTTTCAAAATCAATATACCACGCAGGATCCTTCTGTTGAGAAGATGTGTGAGTCATGAACATCTTGTGTGCCCTCTCATAATTTGAGTTTGATTCCTCATAAGCAACATGTCCCTTGGGTTGCTTATTATTCCTCTGTGGTTTGTATTTCTCTTTTTCTTTTGATCTTGGTCATTGAGTTGTTTATTCTTGAACCAACACCTGTTGGTGTTATGCTTATCCATATCACATATTTTGTAATATTTCTTTTCTTTCTATTGAGTTTGTTTCTCTTTTCCTTCTAAATAAGATCCTCCCTTCTAAAAGTTACCTTACTTATTTCTCCTATGTTTTGAGTAAAGTGCATTATATGTCACTTCATATCTTTGAATATGATTTGCCTCCTCAGTTTGAAGTAAATTTATCAACTCCACAAAAGTAACTTGTCTACCAAAAACTTTAAGAGATGTGAATAATACCATGTAGGATTTTGGCAAAGCTCTCAAAATGACTAAATTTAAGATCTTATCTTCCATTGCTTCTCCCATAGCATTAAATTTGGCTTTCAATCCTACCACTTTGCATAGGAATAGTTCAATTGTTTCACCAGATTGCATACTGAGTATATGTAGTTGAGATTGAAGGTTAAGAATAGTGGACCGATTCTTCCCTTCATAGATGGTGATTAAAGCATCCCAAGCTTGTTTACTAGTTTTAGCATCTCAAATGTGTGGTTTTATCTCATATGTAGTAGCAAGTAAGATAAACATGAGAGTCCTTCTATCCTTTTTATCAAATACCTCTTGATCTAGTATTAGTGAGGTAGGACGTGGGGTAGTGCCAATTAAACTTCCCATAAATCTTCAACTTGAAGAATAGATCTCATATATATAAACTCATTTTTTATTGAAGTGTTGTATAACATTAGCTTTGAATATTGTGATTATTTATGATATCTAGAGTGCTCACCATTTATATCTCTCCCTCTCTCTCTCTCTCTCTCTCACTTTTTCTCTCCTTTTTGCTCTATGTAAAATAATTGAGTGGATTTTTTGCTTATGTTCATTTCTAGAAAATATTGTGAATTCCAACACCTTGTTATGGTTAATTTCCTTAAGAAGTTATTTTTAAATATATTATGGAATTGAAATAGGCTCCACGTATATTACGTCTTGACCGTATTTTCATCATATTTAAATAAATCACATAGTGCTATATTACCAATAATACTATAGCAATTATGCACATACCATCTCATAATATTTGCACTTGGGTCTCCACCTTGAATGTCTATGTTTTAAACCACTTGAACTCATGCCATTTGATCATCATGCATCACAATTATTATCAATAAGGGACAATGTATTAATTAATATTATAGAAAGAATTTCAATAAGGGATAATTCATTAATTAATTATTCACAAAGACCATTTTTGAAGGAATAATTTTGTCTAATTTTTTGAATTATCTCCAATTAGTTATAACCCCAAATACCTAATCTAAACACATGTAATTTTTTAATACTTCCTTTACAAATCCTATTCCATTTATAAAAAGATCCTAAACTTCTCCTCACATCCTTTTTAAAGAAAAATTCTTTTGATTTTTACCAAATTTGGAGGCAATACCTACTAATAATATTAAAACTTCATTGTACATAGTGATAAATTACAATGCAGCCTTTGTGAACTATAGCCTCTAGCCACAATTAAGATTTTACCTTTCCATCCAACCAAATAAGATTTCATTCTATTTGAAATTAGGACCTAAATCTCCTTCTTTCTTTTATTAGACAAGGGAATACTTAGATATGTTAGTTACAATTTTATAAATTTAAAACCTTAAATTTTTATAATAATTATTGTAAACCAAATAAAATGTTGATAAAAGATCCTATATTTTTTCATACTGACTAATTATAAAAAGTTCTCATAATATGATAAAATTAGTATAAATTTCATGGCTTTGTTGATCAAACGATGATCCAAAAAAGAGTGTGATCAACAAGTTGAAGATGATATTGAAAGGACTATTTGTAATAACCTAAATGCCTTTGACCTTGAATTTAATTTTTTCCTTTGAGAGAGTTCTAGCTAGTGCGTCAACAAAAATAATGAAGAGATAAGATATGGTGCATCACCTTGGAAAATCCATAGTATGGTTCACATCATCCATTAAGGGATACATGAATCAAAATAGAATATTTTGGAGTGTTGTAACAATATTTATCCCATATACACCAACCTCAATGAAAACAAGTATTTTTTTAGAAAAATATAAAAATTCCACTAGACCCTACCATATATTTTATTTATATTTAATTTTATAGGTATACCTAACTTTTCTATGGATAAAAAAGAATGTATGCTCTTGTATAGTGATAATGGCATCAAGAATTTGCTTACTATGAACAAATATGAGATAATTCAATCTAAAATGTATTTCAAACTATTTCACATACCTTTTAAAATTTTCATATTAATATTGTAACAAAGTATTATTAGATAAAAATGATAAAGATAGTCTATTTTATCTTCATTGGCAATGAATTCAATAAAGATGTCCTAAATATCACTTATTAGAACATTTTTCTAGATTTTTCCATTGTAACCAACATCTCACTATTCAATAAATCCCAAAAGTTTTTAAATAAAAGTGTAGGAAATCTATTAAGACCAGGTGCTTCATTACAGTGTAAAGATAAATTTACCTCATGTAGCTTCTTTATTGATACATTTTTCATAAAGTTTTTTTCTTTATTAGCATGTTGATTGACACAAAGCTTTATAATAGTTCAACCAATCCTCCTTTTCCTACCCAATTTCTCATTGAATATCCTTTGAATTATTGATTGTTTCCTTTTTAATCTCTTCTTCTCTCTTGATACTTCTTTTATCTGGAGATTTTTTTTTAATTTAAATTAAAGTGTAAATCAATTTTGGTAGTAACATGAAAAATGGGTATTTCCATCACTTCTATTAAGCCATATCTTTGAAAGTTTTTGGGTTGATTATAAGTCTTCATTTTGTAATATGTTATGATAATCAACAAGAAACTAAACCATCTCTTATAGATTCTTGGTGTTGGATTTAATTTCCTCTTTTATTTTAAAAATTTTGATTGAAGAATTTGATATTCTAGGTCTTCATTTATCCCTTTATATATTTTAGCTTTGAATTTTTTTTTACATCTAGGATACTCCAAAATTTGCTTCATACAACCACATTTGCAAAAATAGAGGCTTTGTTTCCACATATACTGAAAATAAAATGGGTTTGAATAACTATTGAAATAATTGTATTTGATTGTGACCATTCTATCACAACATGGCCAATATTGAAGAAAGGATATTGAAACTTTCAACCTATAGAGAAGGATAACTTATTTTTAATCTAATGGTCTATTTTAAATATTTAGGAAAAAGAGTTGTGAGATATAAAAACACATACATAAAAGTAAATACAATCATAGAGTCATACCAATTTGAATTTAACCCAATAAACATACTTACAAAGATAAAATATCTTCAATTCATCGACAAGGTCCAATATATTTATAAGAAAATAAATAAAAAGGACTAACTAAAGATATAAAGGCAATGCCATAAAGACCATTCATTCACCATTAAATAGGCAAGAAGAGGGTACATTCAATAGCAAATATCATGCATAATCCTTTCATTATAAAGTGTAAAAAAAAACCATACATCCAAACAATGAAATACAAGATAAAAATTATGTAACCGCGATGATAAAGCAAAATATAAAATAACGGTGCCCTTTTTATTAATAACAATTTTTTTTCTCAATCGATTACAATATGATCCCTCTGAGGGATGCTACCCATATTGATACAATGATTTACATTAATCTTTGGATGTGATATGTAGGATCTTCTTCACACCCACGAACCGTCTTGAAGCAAGTTTTTTGTGACCGCCGAAATGGGTGATGATATTGAGTTCTTGTGCTCTTCCTTCCTCATAGAAAACCTGTAGTCTGCACACAAGGAAAGTAAAGATATTAGTAGCATGTGCAGATGTAATGATAAATGAAAGTGATGAATGACTAAAACATGATAAATGTATACGTAAAATAAAGTCTAACTATGCTAAAACAATGAATAGAAATGTTGCTAAAACTTATTGTGCAAAGAAACATGAAATCATATCTAAACCCTAGGGGGCATCTTTGTGCAGGATGACCGTACCTTCAAGTTGCATATGAGCAAGATGACCATTAATTTGTAAGTCCTTTTATCGAAGTCAATGCAGGGGTGAATCTAGGTATGATATATGATATTTTTGGTAGATTGGTGTGCTCCATGGAAGTGGCTTAATGGGTTCTATCAACAACAAAAGCAAGAATATCAGATCACAAGAAGGATGTGAATGTAGTTTCAATATCTAAAGTAATCCGGTGCCATAGCTTACAAAAGAAAGAGGGTTTGAAGATTCAAAATCATGAACCCTTCAGATACGAAGGCTTGTGGTGAAAACTCAGTCGTAATTTGTTGCTTGAAAACTCAGTCGTACTTTGTTGCTTGAAAACTCAAGAACTCTATATATTTTGAATGAGGGGTTAGATTCCTCGAAAGGAATCTAAAAATAGTACCACCCTGCACATGAAAAATTGAAGAGTTAGTTCACATTAAGAAAAGTTAATGTTTTATTTAAAATCTCATGCAAACTAATTTTTTCATGCAGTTGTTCTAATTCAGGCTCATGCACATGTTGAATTACGGTGCAAATACATGCACAGGTTTAACTAGTAGTTTCGGTTGATAGTAATGTCTCGCTCTTTTTTTAATTTTAATTTTGATGTGACTGTCCCAGGGTGGGATGACCCTGACTAGGGGCCATCCCTTGGTAGGATGACCTCTAGAGGTTGTCCCTTGGAGGTACGACCAAGGTTGTAAAGAGAAATATCCCTTGTTTGAGTGGTGAAAACCACTTTTTAAGCCCTAAGGATGCACAAGGTGGGTCATATGGTATTAGGGAGTCCATGTAGGTAGTATCCTCAATATAACATATTTTATGTATCTACATATGCCCCTTTTTGGGATGCATTTGTGTGAAAGCACAACACGGAGTAAAAATAGATGACCTAGAGTCAAATTGAGGGTTCATGATGTTCATTGATTTGATCAATATTAGATACCCCAATCATGGGAAGAGCATATATTTTTAAACCATTGCTTCTAACAAGTTTAAGAACTTGGTTTCAGTAAACCTTTTAGCCAAGGGTTCATGACTTTGAAATATACTTAATCTTGGAAATTTTTTTAGTCATGGGTAGATGTTGTCTAGTCCACAAGTGATGACCTTAGGCATACCAATCAAGCAATTTTGTCTATCCTGTTATGTGTTTAGTTTAATTTTTTTCTTGTTATCTGCCCCAAGCAAGAAGGACATGATTGTATTTGGAAATTATTATTGAATGAATGCAATTTGTATGATTGAGTGTTTTGATTATTGATTTGATTATGAATTTTGTGATTATATGACTACCCCCTCAAGCGACGAGTCGATGAGGAAATAGAAAATGATGAAAGTGATGAGTCACTTGACCAAGATGATTTAATTTGGGTTTTCTAGGACCATTATGAAAGTAAAAGGGGGATAATACCCTATTACAACCTTGATTGTAATCCATTTTATTATTTGTTTTGGTGAGTGGCCTTATGGTAATTTACTCATTCTACTGAATTGCATGGACAACCAATCACTACAATTATCAGGTTTATAGAGTAAATCACTAGATACGAGATTCACTCAAATTTTATCATTTTTTTTGTGAGTGGTCTTATGGTAATTTACTCATCCTATTGAAGCACATGGATAAATAATTACTAGAATTTCTAGGTTGATAGAGTAAATATATATATTTTAAAAGAGTAAATCATTAGATACAAGATTCACTCAAATTTTTTGAATGATTATGACCAAAGGGGTTAGGCATCTTTGGGACATTTTGGAGTGGTTTGAAAAAAGGGGTGAGGTTCATTTAGGACCTTTTTATTAAAATTGACCAAAGGGGTTAGGTTCCTCTGGGGTTTTTTGATTGAAATTGATCAAAGGAGTTAGGTTCCTTTAGGATCTTTTGATGTTGACCAAAGGAATTCAGGTACCTTTGGAGCCTTTTGATTTGATATTTACCAAAGAGATTTGTGTACCTTTGGACCTTTTTTTTAAATAAAGGGATACAAATTTATTGATAAAAATTTTGGATTACAGAGTACAACTGAGCTTCCAACCCAGACTCAAATAAACAACCAAACAGGCTAAAACCACTAGCCTAGAATGACACCTAGAAAATACAACAAGAACAAACCACATTAAGTCTGTACATCCTTGTGGATCAACTCCCACAGGTGTTGAGAGTCCCCAAATGGGAGACGCTCAATTATCGATACTCTAAGGATCCAGCAGCTCAAAAGCCCTTTTGGCCAGGTAATCAGCAACCACATTCCATTCCCTTGGAATGTGTACAAAGGATATAAATTCAAACTCTTCACTCATTCTGAGAATTTTAATGGCTATAGAGGCCAACTGCTAATTAAATTCCTCCACTCTTTTACTATTTAAAATATTAACCACAATTTGAGAGTCAGACTAATAGATAATCCTATGCTATCCAAGAGAAAACCCCCTTCGCAAGGACTCAAGAATTGCAAGAGCTTCCATAAAATTGTTGGAGTGAACACCTTTATAAATGGAAAAGAAAAAATAGACACCACCAGTAGAATCTCTCCCAACACCGCCAATGCCAACATGTCTAGGATTACCCTTGGACTTTACATCAGTATTAATTTTTAAAATTCCTCTAGGGGGTGGCCTCCACCTACCATCTCTCCTAACCTTCTTGCTGAGCTGAGGAACCCTACTATGGATATAAGAGTTCACACCATCCCTAAAGAGACCAAGGTCTTGCTGTACCTTCTCCTCCCTAGAATCCAAAAGAGGGTCCACATCACATTTGCTATGGATGGTTTCTTGAACCATATATAGGATCCTTTGCCAGATCTGTTGAACAACCAAATAAATGCCCTAAAATATGCATCGGTTTCATTTGAGCCAAATTTTCTAGATGATGCAAGAAACGCCCAAATTCCAAGCCACCCGAAGGAATGGGGCCTTGGTTAGAGGTCTTCCCAGACTACTCCAAAACTCCACTAGGGATAGCACATGAAAACATGGATGGTTCCAAGTGCTCCACAAATGGTGCCAAATATATCTGGCAAAGGAGCATTGGAAAAATAAATGAGAAGAGTCATCCTCATTCTTACCGCAAAGGACACAAAAAGAGGGACCCTAAAATCCCCTCTTCCTCAAATTATCCCAAGTGAGGCATTTATTATGAGTTACCAACCAAAGAAAGAAGTTACATTTTGGCTAGACAAATTTATTCCACACCTTTTTCCACCAAGTGATAGGAAGAATCCCATACTTTTGCTTATTAAGAACCTGATAACCATAGGCTACTGAGTAGGTTACGTTAGGATCAAGGTTCTAATCCAGAATATCTTTACCCCTTAATGAAGAACAAGGCCTCGCCATAAGAATAAGATCAAACACCTCTCTGTCCTTGGTCAGTCTCCCCTAGGGCCATTCTTGCAGATATTTCCACCTGCACATCTCCATATTTCTAAAATACTAGATTTTTTTAAAGTCCTCCACACGAGACCAGCTTGCTTCCAAGAAAAAAATGCTTAGGGAACATAACCTAGGATATTGATTCAATATAGGATGGTGACCATCCCAAGAATCCTCCCAAAAAAAGCATTTGATCCTTGATTGCAAATCTAGAACAAACCCTGCTTGATTAAATTAGCTCCTCTTTTCAGAGTGTCCCAGATAACTGAACCTTTCACAACCAAGCTGAATCTAGGGATCTCAGCCTCAAAAATACCTCTCAAGTATTTACAAGATAATATTTTAGCCCAAATCTGATCTTGAGAGGTACACCATCTCCAATAAATTTTTGTAGTCAAATCCTGCCCAAAAAGAGCTGTCTGTCGCAACCTAAGGCCTCCCTCTTGCATCGACCTACATATAAAATCCCACCTAACCAAACTCCATTTAGATTGATCAAGTTTTCTAGACCATAAAAACTATCTTGACAAAGCATCCATGTCCTTGATGAAGTGAGAGGGAGCTATTTGTACAAAACATCTATAAATGGGTAAAGCTTGAACAACATATTTTAAAAGCAACACTCTACCTGCAATGGATAGCCATATGAAAGTCTAGTGATTCACCTTCCTTCTAAAATTATCAAGCATAGACTACCAAGAAGATCTAGGTAGAGGATGAGATGAAATTGGAATACCAAGATAAATGAAAGGGGAAGTCCCAACCTGGAATCTTAGAATGTGAGAAATCCTAGCTTGAATAAGAGGAGGGGTATTGAAGAAGAAAATAGAATACTTGTCCTCATTAATCAACTATCCAGAAGCACCAAGATATATGTCAAGAGACTATCTAATATTGCCAGCTTCCCTAATAGTGGCAACTCCCAAAAAAGTAGTATCATCAACAAATTGAAGGTGGTAAAGAGGTGGCAAACTACTATCCCACTTCCACCCCTGAATGAGACCCTGCATGATTTGAGACTTGAGCAATCTTCCCAACCCTTTTGTCTTAATGATAAACAAATAAGGAGATAAAGGATATCCTTGCCTAAATCCCCTTGAGGCCTCAAATAGCTCTGATGGCTCATTATTAACAAGAACAAAGAATGAGGAAGAAGAAACACAACTCATCACCCATATAATCCATTCCTCCTCAAATCCAAAAGTAACAAGAAATTTTTGAAGAAAGGACCATCTGACTCGATCATAGGCTTTGGCCATGTCCAACTTAATGAATATAGTTTTCTCCTTAGAAGTTTCCATCAAGTGAATAGCTTCTGTAGTAATAATAACCCCATCCAATATTTGTTGGCCAACAACAAACCCTCCTTGATCCTAAGAGATGATTTTTCTCAACCATATCTTCAACCTATCAACAATAATTTTTGTGATGATCTTATACACAAAATTGCAGATATCAATAGGCTTGAACATATCCAAGGAATTTACTCCCTTTTTTTTGGGTATAAGCACCACAAAGGTAGCATTTAGGGCCCTTAGCATCTATTTGTTCTTTTGGGACTCATGGACCACCTCCAAAAGATCAAATTTGATTAAATCCCAAAACTCTTGATAAAAATCAATCGAGAATCCATCTGGGCCTGGGGATTTTCCATTTTTCATCTTGAATACAACATTTTCCAACTCCTCAAGGGAAATTAGACCCATCAAGTGCTCATTCATCTCTCTAGAAACAATCATTAGAATACAATTTAGAATAAGCTTTTCATTCTCATCATATGATAGGGAGTCCTCCTTGAAGAGAGAGAAAAAATACCTCTTAGTCTCTTTTGAAATATCCTTGAAAGAAGAGAGTAAGGCACCCTGAGAATTCATAAGAGAGGTAATCAGGTTACCATTACGGTGAGCCTTAAATAAGTTATAAAATAAGGTTGTGTTCCTATCCCCTTCCTGAAGCCAATCTACTCGAGCTTTTGTTTCCAAAAAATTCTTCCCTCAGTTCCCATTCAACAAGGTCTTTCATAGCCTCGGATTCCTCAACAAGAAGCTCCTTCATGAATCCTTGATCTCTAATCTTCCTTGAAGCTTCTTACATCCTCCTAAGAGCTACCATATTAGCCAATGAAAGGTTCCCAAAATTTAGTCTATTCCATCTCTTCAATTTATATTTTAAAAATTGTAGTCGCTTCATAAAGGAATACATAGTGGTGCCATGAGGAGGTTTGCCAGTGGTCCACCAGCCTCACATGAAATCATGAAGCTTAGGATCATGAAGCCACATAAGTTGAAACTTAAAGGAGGGATCATTTTTTAGCCCTAACTCCAAAGCAGAGAGTTTTATAGGCCAATGATCAGATCCCCTACCCTCCAGAATCATAAAGCTAGCACTTCTGTTATTACCCATCCAATAACTGGATATCAAAAATCTATCTAGTCTCTCTGAGATGAAAGATTCCCCATATCTTCTATTATGCCAAGTAAATATCTCATTATCTGGCTTGATGTCAACCAATTTTAGGGCCTAGATATGAGCACTAAAGACAAAAGAAAAAGGCTTGATATGGTCCACCCCACCACGTTTCTCCTCCAGACAAGTGATAGAGTTGAAGTCTCTAGCAAAAATCCATGGGTACAGGGGAACAAAACTTCTCATAAAGCAAATGTGCTCCCACAAATTCACTTTACCATTGTAATCAAAAGGAGCATACACATTTTTAAGTAGGATGGTTTCAACAAATTCATTATCATGCCCGATCATTGAAATAGACCATTTGCTAGAAATACAAGTAAGAGGGGATATCTTAACCGGATCCCATAAAAAAGTGACACCACCAGCATATCCATATGCACCAATACACTGGCATTGCCCCCTTATCCAGAACTTGGGAGCAATATTGAACATACTATCAATAACCAATTTAGTCTCTTGAATAAATACCACATCCAGAGAATGTACACAAACCAAATCACGAACAAATTTTTGTTTGGGGATGCTATTCAACCCCCTTACATTCCATGAGAGGATAATCATTTTTGGGGGTTATAAAAATGGGAGTCCAATGTTCTCACCAAGAATGACTCCACAAAAGTCTCCCTCATTAACTTAATTTTATCCTATTCCTTCTTTTGACCCACCTTCATATTCTTATCTGAAAAACTTTTTTTAATTATTTTCTGCTGCAATCCCAACACCGTAGGAGTTTTGCAGTCCAAGGATAACTACATCAGTGCCTGAGTAGGAGAGGGCATAACTAAATCTGTACCACTTTCTAAAATAGTTTTCCTTATAGGGCTAGACCCAACCATGTCCCCTATACTCAGATCCAAAGCCCTTTGTTCTTCATTTAAACCCCTTAGATCTGATTCCTTAAGTTCCCCCTTAAGAAGAGACATCTGATTTGGCATTGTTATATTTGCATCAGGTAGCAAAATTTTAGGTATCTCCATGCACTGATCAAGATCATATAATATTTCAAAATGGTTGAGTAGAGCATCTGGCTGGCTATCCTTAAGGTCTTTGTTTGCCCTTCGTCCTCTATTTTGGGATTTTATCAGAACAAAACCTTCCTTATCCCATTCCCATTCCTTTATCGAGGCTTTTCCTTTATCCAAATTTTTTCTAGACTGAGAGGGCCTAGTATTTGAAGCCACAGGTGTGACAAACTTAGGGCATTTTATTTGCATGTGGCCATAGTCACAACAAATACGACAACAAAATGGAAGATCTTCATAGTCAAGTTTTTGAACCCATGTAGTTTATCTAAATTGTATTTCAATAGAATTTGGAATAGGATTATTTAAGTTAATTTCAAAACAAATACGAGCAACATAGATTACCTTTTTATCCATTTTCTATTGTGACAGTCCAATCGGCTTCCCAAGCAGAAGGGCAATCTTATGCAAGATATCAGTTCTCCAAAATTCCAATGGGAGCCATGGAAGCCACACCCATACTGGAACTCACGATGGTCATTTCTCTGATGGGTTGAAACCCACATGCCAAGGTTTAATAAAGAGTCCCACTTGGTTATATAAATAAGTACCCCCTTCAAATGCTTTGTTACGATCTACAATACAAGATAAAACCACCATAAAATAACTATTCACACTCAGCATCACCTCCACATCGCCTTCAGGATTCCAAGTCTTCCTGACCCAAGCCTCCACAAAGGGAAGAGAAATTTGGATGCCCAAAAATTTTCCAATAAGGACATGTTTGGTTAGATACTCCACATATTCCACCATCGAGTCTGGTTGAACCACTATAACTGGCTTGGATTCACATCGTTCCAAACATCCATTGTTATTTAAAATTAGTTCCCGACATGCACTGGAAAATCATGTTCCTTTTAGTCATTTTTAGATGAAAAAACATCACGAGCATGCACTTTCTATGCCAGATCCGATGCCATCATGTTATTCCTCCAATTTTTTAGACCTCCTTCAAAATCTGCCGCCATCCTCGCAGAGCAGTTTTTCTTCATCAAACCATAGAAGAGTAGTTTTTCCTCATCAAAACCTAGCAGAGTACTACCTTGGGACCTTTTTGATTTGATATTGACCAAAGGAATTTGTGTGCCTTTGGAGCCTTTCTTTATGGGTTTTTTTTTGCAAATCTAGTGGTCGTCTCTTGGTGGGATGGTTGCAATAATTGTCATCGTATGACCCAAGGATGATCACATATATTTGAAAATATAAAAGTAAAATTAGCATATTTATAATTTCATTTGCATAGTGATAGATCCAAGTGTGGATGATGCAGGTACTACGATAGAGTACGATACATGGTGGGTGACTTGGCTATGGTAGGGTGGTGGACCTATGGGTAGATAGGCTAGAGAGTCAAGGTATGAGGGAATCACAGAGGCTGAGGATGAGAAATGAGTGCATCATTGTATGGAGGGGGAGTGGGGTCAGACCTCAAAGAGAGGGGGTATGCAAAATGTTGAGGGTGGGGATGATGAGGATCTCCAATATGTGGATGCTTGACTTAGAAAATAGGTTTAGTTACTACAATTACAATTGATAGAGTAGGATACCATGATTGTAGTACTACAAAGCCAATTGGATAGGGAGAGATAGTAGGGTAGGATCTTATATGAGGAGAAGAACCTTCTGATTGCATAGCTACAAGCTCTCAAGAGGAGGTGGATAGGGTTACAAAAAAGCAAGATGCTATATGAGCATAGGTGGTGACTCAACCCATAGAGTGGGATGCTCTGCAAACTTATGTGGTGGCTTTGACTGTGGCTTAGGGATATGCATGTACAGGTAGCTAGGCTACTAGGGATGTAGTAGGGTTATAGGCCAAGGTAGGTAGATTCCAAATGCTATTGAGTGATTATCAAGCTCAACATCGATCAGATAGAGCTTATATCCAAGATTTGGAGGATTGGATAGGGCTACTTGGTGGTCACCTACTTGATCAATCTTTAATATGAGGATCACATCGAAGCTGACACAGTGAGTCAGGATAGCCTTATATGAGGCTATGGACTTCTAGGTTGACAACTAAGCTAGAGAATTCAGTAGCCAATGGTTCATGGTAACCTCATAGAGATGAGGTAAAGGGTGGTGGTGACTTTGGGGGTATAGGTCCCGCTTGACTTAGAGACATGTATTGCTTTCCTTTTGGGTGTGATGTTTGAGGATCCACTCTATTGTAGCCTACGGTAATTTTGTATCATGATGTACCAAACTTATCACATATATAAATGATATGATTTTTGTTGTGGCCTATCATGTATTTATTACTTGTTTTTATTTTATTCATGGATGCACTTTATGGATGCAATTTGGTTGATGGATGTGTGCCCAGACATTGTAGTATGTATTCATAGATATATGCCTAGATGTATGCATGTAAATGATGTACTAGTGACATGATGATTCAAAATTTGATTTTTTTATGTTTATATGCTAAAACATAATGAATGAATCTAATATGCAAAAAACCCTAAAAATGTATAAAATTCATCAATCATAATGTTAACCTTTTCAAAAAAGTCATACATTTGAAAGCCAACCATGTGTAATATGATAAAAATTTAGATGATGGATGGATGACCATTAAGATTCTATAGGGAAACAACATGGTTTTCATGAGACTCAAACACCCTAATTGACTAGTCAAAAGATGTATATTGACTACACAAGACTCTAAAATATACAACTCTACTAGGAAGACCTAGATATTATGTGTGCATATTTATTTATTAATGAGACATAAGATTACCCCATTGCTAGATGGGTTTCATTCAACCCATTGCTATAATGGATATCACCTCATGGTCATAATTATCCTGATTTTGGACATAGTTGGACTTGACTACTAGGCAATACAAGCCACCAAAATCTAACTCATTTCCAAGTTGACATTGGTTTATACAAAATAAGGTCACTATGACAGACATATCACCATGCATAAGACTACTCCATTTCTATGCGGGATCTTAGAGCCCATCTATAATGGAGATTTCTCCATGGATTTTGAATAACTGAAGATTCCAGGGATTCAAGCTCATTATCCCCTTCCGTTCTTTTGATTTTTTGTTTGGGATACTTGCTCATTTTTGATGATGAGCAAGGGGATTTATTTTCTTAGTGGTGAAAACCACTTTTTATTTTTGTTTTTGAGGGATACTTGCTTGTTTGTGTAGAGAGAAAGGGATTTTATTGCTTTGGGTAGGGGGGAGCTTGTCCTTTTATCAATTATTAGCATCCTAGACCATGCACATAATAAGATGATCAAGGGAAACCTTTCACTTAAGGGGCAAGGACTATGTTGTAGTTTCATACTTTCTTGTTCAAACTTAGATTTTATTGTGTGAATGTGGTTGGGATTTTGAGATATGCAAGGTGCTATCAAAGTAAGACCCTACCTTATAAAATCAAGATAGATTTCTATAAAATCTAAAAAGAGAACTAGGGATGGCTAAATGACCAAAAACCCTAGTGAACACCCTATAACAACTTATTGGTTGTGTTGAAAAACATAGTTACTCAAAAATGGGAATGCGGATGATATGATATGTGGAATGTGGGGGTTTTTCCTATGATATTTTGCAAATTAAAAGGTGTGTGTAAAATAGTCAGTGGCCGTCTAAACATCATTTTTTATGGGCATAAATATATATCCTAGCTTACGAGGACCCCTTAATAAGAAAAAGCTCATAAGAAAAATTGTAAATAATGATGATGGATAAGATTTATTAAGAAGGATGATAGATATATAGGCATGGTTTTCGATCCTATCATGCAAGAACAAAATTAGTCCTAATGTAAATGTAATTAAAGAACATGCTTAATGCAATTGAACACCTAATGTAGTGATATGCAATGCATGGTGGAATGCAATGCAAATGAAAATGCAATGTTTTTATATTTTTGTGATTTTTTGATTTTTTATATATGCATTATGTGTTATGCATAAAATGCATGCAAGTGGAGAATATTGATAGTTTCAGGTTCCTTAACACCCTCAAGATATGCTCACCTATAAGTCCCAGACCCTATCTTCTACGTGATGATAAATGGGCCTAACTACTTTGTCATGAATTTATCTCACAAGTGTAGCGACAAGTTGGAGTTCTATTAATTTTATTTAAGCATAGATCCCCAACTTTAAAGTCTCTTAGATGGACTTTCATATCATAAGCTCGCTTAAGGTGATATTGATAAACGTGAAGATGTTCGAGAGAATTAAAGCATCGTTCATCAAGAAGGGTCAATTGATCAAGGTAAGCTTGTCATGCATTATCATTATTGGTGAACTCTTGGAGTGATATGCACAACGAAGGAATTTTTATTTTGAAGGGCATAATGGCCTCAGTGCCATATACTAGCGAGAAAGGAGTTGCGCTAGTGAGCATCCTAATGCTAGTTCTGTAAGCCCATAATGCAAGAGGCAGTTGAACATGCCAATATTTGTGATTATATTTGACAGTTTTCTTAAGAATGACAATGATTGTTTTGTTTGATGCCTCTGCTTGTCCATTGGCTTACAGATAACAGGTTATAGAAAAGTTGTGTTGAATTTTATACTTTGTAGTCAAAGCTCACACATATTTGTTCTTAAGTGGAGGCTCATTATCTAAGATGATCTTGGATGGAATAGCAAAACAACATATAATATTATGGAGTATGAACTCCACAATTATTGGTCCAATCATAGTGGTAAGAGGGATAACTTCCACCCACTTGGTGAAGTACTCAGTGGTCAATAATATAAAAGTATAATGGCCCAAATATGGGGCCAATATTTTACCAATTAAATCAAAGCCCCACTGCGAAAAAGGCCATACCGAATGAATCGGTTGTAAGGCCTGAGAAGGTACGTGTGAAATATTAGCATGATGTTATTTCACACACTCCTTCATATAAGTACAATAATATTTCTCCATAGTAGGCCAATAATAGCCCATTCAAAGGATGCACTTAGTGATAGCCATGCCACTAAATGGCCATCGCAAGTACCATCGTGAGCTTGTAAAAATACCAAAGCATATTTGTGTGGCTTTAGAAAATGAAGGAGAAGACCATTGTAGCCTGGATAATACATGATGTTTCCTAATAAGATATATTTTATCGCTTTTTTCTTGAATGTTCATTTTTTAGCATGCAATAATCCTGAAGGGATATTACCAAGCTATAGGAAATATTTGAGTTGGGTGAACCAAACTTGATATTGCTGAGTCTCAACTAACTGAACTGCTTGCTCCTTTTGATATTCATCCTACACAAATACAGATTAGGAGAGAACCTTAAGATAAATTATTGTGTTGTTATCAAAAGGACTATTTGGGATCAAAGAACCATAGGAAGCATGTTTCAAAAATTTGTGTATGCGAAAGAACCGTTCTTGGTATGGTTCAATTTGAATCATGTGGAAAACTTCATCATATTTTGAAGCCTCACACAAAATTGTTGATTGCAAAAGAATTTTGACATGAATGGTTGTAATATCATCCAAAGGGTTTTGCAAAATTAAGGATACCAAGGAAGCCATAGTATACGCAAAAATATTAGATTTACGAGGGACTACCTTGATATTATACCATTCCAACCTAGCTAATACCTTGTCCACAAGGTCTTTGTAAGACTACAACATTGGACACCTGCATTGGTATATTTCCTTTACCTGGTTAACAATGAGCAAGGAATTTCCAAAGATATTTAGGTTCTTGATTTTCATGGTGATAGCTGCTTGAAGGCCCAAAAAAAGGGCCTTGTATTCAGTATTATTGTTGGTACATGGGAAATTGAGTTTAAATGAAAGAGACATAAGAGATACTTGTAGTGTGAAAACATGATTCCTACACCAACCCCTTGCTCACACTTGGAATCATTGAAGAATGTCATATCAACTTTATTTTTAGGTTCTTCTAGTTCTTTCAAGTTGGATAATGCAAAAACTATATCATCAGGTAACTTGATGGTAAGAGGTTGACTATCCTGAAGAGGACCCTCTACTAGTTGATCAATAATTACTTGATCTTTAATAGATTTATAACAAATGAATTCTAAGTCAAATTCTATCAACAACATTATCCACTTCATGGTATGTCTATTATGGTACGTCTGACTCATCATGTAATGTAAATGTTTTTCTTTGGACATGACATACATTGTTTGATTAAGCATGTAATGGCATAGCTTCTTAGTGGTGAATACATTGCTAGGTAAATATTCTCAACATATGCATACTTAAGCTCATAGCTAACCAGGGTGTGACTGATGTAATTAATAGCTTGTTCCTTATTTAATTCATTCTTTTGGATTGATATTGTCCCTAAAGCAAAGTCGATTGCCGATATGTATAGTAAAAATGGCACAACTAGTCGAGGCAGAGCTAAAACTATCAGGGACACCAAGTACTATTTGATTTTTATCAAAGGCCTTTTGACACTCATCATACTAATTGAATGGGACCTCCTTTTGTAATAGATGATTCACTAGTCGACATTTATCTGAAAGTTATGCTATGAAGTATCGGATAGATGCTACCTTCCCTTGTAAGCTGCAAAGCTTCTTAAGGTTGGTAGGGGAAAGCATTTTGAGTATCACCTTAAATTTGGTGGGATAAAATTTTATGCCTCGTTTTGAGACTATAAAACCCAATATTTTTCTAGATGTAACTCCAAAGACACACTTCTTGGGGTTAAGTCTAATATTATGCTCGATAAGGAGATCAAATACCTTACTTAAAACATCTACATGCTTGCAAATGAATAGATATTTAGATAGTAAATCATCTATATAATCCTCCAAGATTTTATGCATGTAGTCATGAAAGATGTATGTCATGGCCCGTTGATATGTGGCATCAATATTTTTAAGGCCAAATAGCATGACTTTGTAACAGAAAGTCCCCTAAGGCATGGTAAAAGTTGTCTTGGGATGATCTTCGGGATTGACCCGAATTTGATTGTAGCCTAAGAAACCATCCATGAGGGATAACATTTCATGTCATGTAGTTGCATCAACTAGATCATCAATGCTCGGGATGGGAAATTCATCCTTAGGAGTCTCATTGTTAAGATCTTGAAAATTTGTGCATATGTGAATCCTCCCATCAGATTTTCCTACGGGTACCATGTTGGAAACCTAATCAGGATAATCGATGGGTTAAATGAACCTTGCATCCAACAAATTTCTAAGTTCATAATTAACCATTAATGCAATAATTTGATGCATCTTTCTAATATTTTTTTTATCGGTTTGATTTTTGGATCGAGTGTGAGGTTGTGAATGACCAAAATTAGGTTGAAACTTGACATATCTTTTCTTTCAAGAGAGCTATGATATCGGCTTGTTCTTGAGGGGACATATTGTGTTCCAAATTGATATTTTTAGGAACTATAGGATCGGTTATTATATCCACATAAATTATTTTCTCAATTAACATGTGGGATCCCTCCTTGATCTGATGAGGTGTAGGGATTAAATGGATGTCTTTAGCTGAATTTGGAGAATTGATTATTTCATCAGGTTTGATCTCAGCTTGGCAAACATATTTAGATGGTCCTTGGGAGAAATTAAGTGGTTGTAGCATATATTTGCAAGGGAAGAACTCTATGGGTGATGGTGGAATCATGGTGCAATCAAAATAAATGGCCTCATGATTGAGGTACAAATTTTTTTAAGGATACTTGGGATTGTGAAGTGGCATAGTCAAATCAATGGAAACCATATTGATGGATGGTGGATGGTTTCAATTCATGGGAGAAAAGATCATATCAAATATGGGTGGGCTTAAGTGCACTAGAGGTGTCTGAGGTGGAGGTGGAATACCTGGATGAGGCCTAGGAGGAGCTAAGATGATTGGATATTCTGGTGATAGTAGCTATCATAAAATGGGTATCCTTCCAAGGAATATATAAAGATAGAATTCATCAAGATCATTGAAGGGCTCAATAGTAGCCAATTCATATTTTGAGCTATCTAAAGTAATGAACATTACATCAACCTTGTGGTAAGAGGAATCAATGGATATGTCATCATGATCTTGATCGGATTCATTATCCTCTTTGATCCAATAATTCTCTGTCATTGGCTAGGCTAGACTCTTCTTTATCATTGGTCTCTTCTTCAGTATCAAATATCCAACCACTTGCGTGTTCTCAATGAGAGGATGAAAGAGGGTTCATGTGAACCTGATAATTAAGCCATTGAATATGGCTAGGACCGTGATACACTAAACTTATCTCATCCTCATATTATTTAGGTGCCTCACTAGAAGAGTTAGAGGGCTAAAAAAAAACCATTGTTATGGGAATATGACCACCTAGCAAATGAAAATATCCTAGATCAGTGTAATCATTCTCATCAATTTCATCCTCAAAACCTATGGTAAGGTGCTAAAGTGAGTTTGCAAGGAACTCGTTTGACATACACACGGAATACCCTAAGCTAAAATTATTTATAAGCAGTTGATATTGTGGTTGGTAAGGTTTCTAGAGACCCTATTCATACCAATAAAGACCATTACCATGTCAATGGTAGTGGTAAAAGTACTGTAGGGCAAAATCTAGGTTTGACAGATAATTGAAATTCCCTAAAAATGGCTCATCATAATCATCCTCCAAAGGGGATGAACTTCTAGAATCATAAAAATCCCCATAGACAAAATTCATTTGATTTAAGGGCACACCCAAGGGCACAATGGTACCAATGGGTAGTGATGACAAGCGAGGCCTTCCCATGTCCTACATAGACTCAATGAGTGAAGTGAATATGAAATTTTGCACAAGATACTCAGTGAGTCCAAAATTGGTCAAATGAACCATGACATGCGATAAGATGGATGAGGATGATGTGGCTTGATATAAATTTTCCATAGAAATAAATGATTCTTTCTCATCCATATGAGTTGGATCATCTTTTGCTAAAATGGTGGAAATGGATGGTGGGATATCCACAATTGGCTCTATTTTTTTCTCGCTCAGAGAGGATGAAGAAGGGATATCGAGAGAAACAAACGGTGATGGTGAATATGGAGATGGTTCAATGGTTGACTATGGTGCTAGATGTGGACTCTTGGTGGGGTTATTAGGTTTGATGTCTATATGCATGGATGGGAAGGTAGACTCTTGACGATGGTGCACCACATTGCAATACTTGAAGGGCTCTAGATTTTCATGAACCACATGAACTTGACCTTCATGTATATACTTGAGAAACTTATGCAAAATGGATGGAACACACTTCATGTCCCTCATTCAAGATCTTCCAAGTAATATATTATACTGCATTGCACCCTTCAAGATATGACACAATATAGGAATAGTCTTTAATACAACATGAATAGGAAGGACTATTGTGTTGATGGTGGAACATAAAGCATCGTTAAATGCTTGGAGGGTGAATGTAGATGCTATAATGTGCAATTTTGAAAGACTAATATGGTTCAGTGCATCAATTATAATGATGTTGATTTAGGAGCTTGTATTGATCAAGACCCACTTGTAGGGAATCCAATTCACACTAGCAATGATGTGCAATGGAGTATCGAGCCTAGTAGTGGGTGTTTACTTGATATCATGATCATGAAATGTTATAATAGAATCTATACAATATTGAATGTTCCCCATAAAATTAAAAAAAGAGTTGGGATCTTGGGACTACAATTCAACTAATTTCAAAATCTCCATTATAGCTTCTCTGTGTGGTTGTGATTGTTGTATTAGATCAAACATGGAGAGTCTCACTGATGCCGTTCATAGAATTTGAGTAAGTCTAATTTTGATTGTCACCACCAAGTGAGGCAGAGGAACTTAAATAGGATTTATTGATGACAAAGGCAGTGACATGGAATGAGTATTTTTTTGGAGCTACAAGTGGTGCAACTTGGTTCAGATACCTCCTCTTTTATGTCACAATATTAATCATACCTACAAACCCCTGATTGGGTGGGGTTGTATGGATTTCATTCACCTATTGTGTTTGATATACCTACACCTCATGTATAAGTAGTGGATCCTTAAATATACCCATATGTTGATTGTTGGCCATGAGATTTGAAGTTCATTCTTGTCAAGCATATCCTATACTTTGTTGTTAAATGTGTAACATGACTGAATGTCATGACAATTTTATTTGTGATAAGGACAATATAGGTCATCTCAATACCACTTAGGTTTGGGCTTATTAGGATCCAAGGGGTGAATCTCTAGCAATTTGATAGCCTTTGCATTACATAATCGAGTAAAGAGTGACACCAAGAACTCAGGAAATGGTGTATAATTTCAAGGTGGATGATGTTGTTGCTTTTGCCTCTTATTCTGTTGAGATTGATTATACTGTGCAGGAGGGGGCTAGGCTTGAAAATTGATTTGTTATGTCATATTCTATGTTATAGGTCCTGTAAAATTCAATACAACTTGATTAACCATTGAGGGTTTCTATTGAGCTTGGTTTCCTTTTGGGTTTTTGTTCCATTTCTTCTTTCAAAGTTTTATTTCCCCTTCCTAAACCTTAATCTCATCTATGAACTTGGCTTGAGCTAGGGCTTCCTCAAATGTTTGATATTTCTAGAGTTGTAATGACAATGAAATCGGTTTTGAATAACTTTGTGTGAATAAATGAGTTAGCTCCATCACAAGCAAGGTAAATGATAACTTTGAAATGACCACTCACCACCTATTTCCATAGTCCAATACTGGTTCATTATCAAATTGGTGAATATTATATAAATTAGTCAAGGTGGATTTCTTATTTATGCTAAATAAAAAGCATTATAAGAATGCATTTACAAGTTGCTCAAAGCTATGAATGTTGTGCATTATAGGGCTAGGTCTAACAAAATTATTAAAAATATTCTCAGTAACAAGGCATCATCATCCTAAAGTTGAAAGTAGAGGTTCATGAAACTAGTGACATGCTCCTATGCATTGTCATATCCTTTAAAATTATCTAACTTGGGCATTTTAAAATACTTTGGATATGGAAGAGATGAGACAGAAGGATGGAGTGATTGATTACAAAGTTGACTTAGTGTGGGTTTCTTGTAACCCATTCCTAAATATTATTTTTCCAATGATCTAATACACTTAGTGAGCACCTTGTATATTTTATATGAAATGATATAATTTCCTCACCTTTGCCCTCAAGGAGGGGGAGGTGGTGGAAGATGTCTAATGGGATGAGGTGGTTGATTGTGGTCATCAACCAAATCCTCATAAAGCAACTCAGGGTACCCCTAATCCTGATACTCTGACCCTAAGTCCTCATAAATCTTATGCTCTTGTTGAGCATTATTGGGTTGAAATTATTGGGATCTATGTTGTTGAGGGGGTGCATGAGGAGGATGGTTCTAATTGGGTCTAGGTGGAAATTTTTGATGGTGTGCAAGGTGCTTTTGTTGGATCTACTGCCTATAGGTACTCTATGTAGAAATAACCTCATGCATGGATTTTTGTAATCTCTCTTGTAGCATTTGCTGACTCAACTGATATTTCTCATTCAAGCATTGTTTATCCAACCACAATTGATTCAACATCACTTGTTTATCAAAATTCTTCCTAAGGGCCTAATATAGCTGGTCTATAGTGTGGGACCGATTAACCTTGGTATTAATATGAAGGGACTTGGCTTTCTTTGTCGCCTTAGAAGCTATATGCATTTAAGGCATGGACAATAACGATAGTTATCCACTGATTATTTTAAAGAGCCCCATGGTAAAATAGCTCTGCTAAACTTCCCACTCCAAGTGCACCCAAGAGTAGGGGACCTCCTGGTGATGAAGTCTAAGAAGCCACTCACTTTTTACCACTAAGTTTTTAATGTGCATACAATGGATGGAGATGAAGCCCACCGTTGTTGTTCTCAATTAATGGTTAGTGATGAAATCCAACTTGTTAATGTTAAAATGAAATGTGTTGTGTGGGGTTCTATTTATTTATGCAAAAGAAAGAAAAATAACATAGCATTCCATGCTCTTTCATTAATGCATAAAAATAATGTTTTAAATTAAAATTTCTAAATAATTGATGTTTAATTTTAAGAAACCTATTAAGATGCAAAAACCTATATGAGTAGCCTGTGGTCAGGCAACAAACAATCAAACCAAAAATTAATAAACAAGGGTTACTCTCACACAGAGATGACTTCAAATAGGGACCATCTTGCACAGGGATGATCACTTTCAAGGGGCCATATCACACAAATACAGTTGCAGATATGGGCCATCTTGACTAGAGATGGTCATAGACAGAGGTCCAACACTTATGATTCCTGTATCTAAATATCTACAACCTAATTTTTAATTTTTACACATAAAAATGGAGAGATAGAATATACGTACTCACCTTGAAAGTATACATTTGACGAAGATCCAATTATTTGTTTTTTTTTCTCTCTAATATGAGGTCATATTTATGAGGGACGGTTGTCAAATAGAGGTCATATCTATAGCAGATGGTAAAAAAATAAGGACTATCTCTATGGCAAACGGTCAAGCTTGCAACTTGCAAATAGAAAAAAAATAGTAATTAGCCAAATGGATAACAATCAAGGACTAGGTCCCATCGTGATCGCCACTAAAGTACAAAAATAACCATACATCCAAGTAATGAAATACAAGATAGATAACCATGATGATAAAGCAAAATATAGAATAATGGTGTCCTTTTTATTAATAACAAAATTGTTTCACAATAGGTTACAATATGATCCCTCTGAGGGATGCTACCCATATTGATACAATGATATACAATAAGAATATTTGGATGTAATACACAAGATATTCATACTCATAAACCGTCTTGAAGTGAGTTTTCATGACCGTCGTAAGGGGTGATGATATTGAGTTCTTGTGTTCTTCCTTCCTCATAGAAAACCTGTAGTCTACACACAAGGAAAACAAAGATATTAGTAGCATATGTGGATGTAATGATAAATGAAAGTGATGAATGACTGAAACATGATAAATGTATATGTAAAATAAATTCTAATTATGCTAAATAATAAATAGAAATGTTGCTAAAACTTATCATGCAAAGAATTATGAAAATATATCTAAATCCATGTGGGATGACCGTACCAATAGGCCATCTTTGAGTGAGACAACTTCTAATCTATATGTCCTTTTCTCAAAGCTGATGCGAGAGTGACTCTAGGTACAATTTGTGGTATTTTTGGTAGATTGGTGCACTTTGTGGAAGCGACTTGATGGGTTCTATCAGTAGTAAAAGCAAGAATATTGGATCATGAGGAGGATGTGAACACAGTTTAAATCTCTAAAGTGATCCCTTGCCATAGCTTTCAAAAGTGAGAAGGTTTGAAGATTCAAAATCATAAACCTTTCAGATGCAAAATCTCGTGGTGAAAATCTAGCAATACTTTATTGCTTGAAAACTCAAGAACTCTATATATTTTAAATTAGGGGTGAGTTCTATTATATATATTCCTTGAAAATAATCTAATAATAGTACCACCCTACACATGAAAAAGTGAAGAGGCAGTTTGCATTAAGAAAAGTGAATGCTTTTCTCTGAAATCTCATGTAAAATAGTTTTGTCATGCAATTGTTCTAATTCGGGTTCATGCACACACTGATTACGATGCAAATTCATGCACGAGTTTAACTGGTAGTTTTGGTTTCTAGTTATATCTCAATATTTTTTAATTCTATTTCTAACATGATCATCCCGGGGTGGGATGACCTTGATTGGGGGTCATCCCTTGGTAGGACGGCCTCTAGAGGTCATCCCTTGGAGGGACAACCAGGGTTGTAAAGGGAAATATCCCTTGTTTGAGTGGTGAAAACCACTATTTAAGCCCTAGGGCTGCCCAAGGTGGGTCATATGGTCTTCAGGGAGTCCATATAGGTAGTCTCCTCAATATGACACGTTTAGGTGTCTATACATTCATTACAATAATGTTGTCCAACAAAAGTCTAATTTAAAGAGTAGAGTAGTCTTCTAAATTTTTCAAAAGGATCTTTATAAATAAGGGATCAACTCATATTTATGGTAATCAAAATCTAACACAAACCCTAACTATAGTAAAGAAATATTAACTCTAGCTAACATAAAATAAGAATAAAAATTCCTGAAACTTAGATGGAAAAGTGGTTGCTCATCCAACCAAATTTACCATAAAAGATTTTGTATATGCACTTTAGTGATGCTTTTTTCTCCTCCAAGTCTATTTAGTAGTAAATACTATGACTTAACCAAGTAACTAAATTGGACCCTATGTCACTTTGACCATTTGAATGGTCATGTTGACACATTCCTAGGCTTCAAATTAGTAAATTAGTATCATTTTGCTTATATTTTTATCTAGTAGGTATCCCTTGGATCTATATTTGGTAGCAAGTCATTGCTTATTCAAAAAATGGTGTAATTAACAATTGGTGTAATTAAAAAGATTGATTTGAGTTGGTGCCATCCTGCTTGATTCTTGACAACTTCCACATTGGAAGACCTATCTTGTTTAAATTACACTCCTTCACATGGTAATAAATGGTTGGTTTATGGTTCATGGTTTGTGAAAATGGGTGTTTAATCAACTTTCATTTTGCCTAAATGAATCAACACTATAGATGACATGATCGTGATGTCATTTTTGGGATGAATTCATCTAAGTGGACGATGGTCCCTCATATTATCCTCTTATGCTATTTAAGTATTCTAATTGGTCAATCACTCTTCATCATAACATTATTGATATGCTGATCTTTCTTGGAAAATTGGTGTAGCAACTTGAATTCCTACATGCCTCCTAGTTAGCGAATTGGTCACCATGTGACAGATCAATAAACATGTAGCAAGTTAGAAACCATGCAATAAGTTATTGGGGAGTAAATTGGGATGACCAATGTATTAGTATTTTCCTTTATTTCTATTCATGATATCTAATTTGACCATTCCATGTGCTTTATTTTGGAGCTTTATTGATTCAATCTAGACCTTTCATATTTTTATGATGGATCTATAATTTGATGCTCATGAAAGTGGATTGAAACACTGTAATTTTTGCAACTTGAAGGTACACCATGCCTACTTGGAAATAAATCATAATCATTCTTTAATTATTGGGCAAGGAGTCCTAAAAAATAATAAAATAAGGATGAAATCAAAAGGATCTACCTAATTTTAAGGGGATGTAATCCCTCTTAATTACAACAATACAAGCAATGTGGCATAATATACCATAGAAGGAATCTCTATATATTTTAGCACCTTAAAGGCCACTTCCAATCCATTTTCTTGATATTTAAAGAATTTTTGCTTATTAATGGTTATATATATAACACCTACTAGCAATTTGTCCAATTGACTAATCGATGTAGTGAGCATATATTTA
This sequence comes from Wollemia nobilis, assembly GCA_028583015.1. NCBI lineage: Eukaryota > Viridiplantae > Streptophyta > Pinopsida > Araucariales > Araucariaceae > Wollemia > Wollemia nobilis. Next base: position 3,259,334 of record JAQPPZ010002341.1, on the reverse strand, counting down.
GATTATTTGGCACTTTATTTGTACTATAATTTATGCATATATTTTTTCTCACTATTACCACTCCTTAGTTGCATAGTGGGTTTGACAAGTTGCTACTCACTTGCTATAAAATATCTTACTTAGCTTCATTAGCTGCTTTTCTTAGGCCATCTAGGAAATAATGCATTCCTAAAGTCTTTGTTGCTTAATTTTTTAGATTCATTAGTAGTTTTCCTTATTGAAGCTTTTCATCCACCTTATCATGCAAAATATTCATAATGATAGAGTTGATTTTCTTATCATACAAATTAAGTTTTTCTCCCTTAGTGGTAGTGTTAACTTTAACAATGAGATCATTATATTTATATAGGTATAAGATAAATTATTTTATTCTCTTTATATTTGGGTGGACTTAACCCTAAAATGAATTTGTGGCTACTTGTGCATCATAATTACTCTTATACTTTTCCTCCTACAATTCCTTCTTCAATCTCTTATTTGTGTCTTTAGAAATTTCCTTATTCTTCTTATCTTATCATATCTACCTCTTTCTTGAGCTGCTTCAATTGCCATTATATATTTTATTTTTCCTTGATCTTCCTCTAGTTGTTTCTATAGATTCTCCTTTTCTCTCTTTTTGACCTCCAAGTATTTTAGGAATCGATCAATCTAGTTTGTCTTGGCATTGATTTCTACATATTGTTTTGTGAATACATTTGTCATATTTTTTATCTTTTTCTTGTACTTCTCCAACTTGTATGATGTTAATTTGTGCTCGATGTGTATGAATTTATATGTATTTATACTAACTCTACTATATTTTCTTGTAAGACTTATTCTAGATCTAAGGTCAATGTTTTGAAGACATAATATAATGGTGATGTTATTAGTTTATTTGGATCTATAGGGACTATTTGTGTAAATAACAATGCTTTTCCTTGCCCACTATATATTTGTATAGGTGAGGAGGTATCTCTAAAGGCATATTAATTTTATTTGTAGTTTATTATTTTATGATATCATTAGGCTTATGGATCTAGTCTTTGATATTTTTTATACTTAACTTTTCATACTTCTTAAGAGTTGATAGGGTGATTGACTAAATTGGGGAAGAGATCCAAACATTGGACATTCTTCCAATAGTAATCTCCTTATCCCTAGTAATATTGTTGTCATAGTCCCTGCGCTTGAATCATGACTATGATGCCTAAATATTTAGGACTAGTGGAAGATGGGGTTACAAAATATGAGGTATCTAATGATGCCATGATGGATTATATTGAGGTAAAATAAGTAAATAATGGAATAATATGGATGACTATGGATGGTGGGATGGGTGCGGTTATTTTAGATGAAAGTAAAGTAGTGGAAGATGAAATGGTGGATGAAAATGATGATTATGAGGTAGCAAATGCAACTAACATCAAATTCATGTATGATTCTATCATCATTGCTATCATACTAATTGTGTCAAGTGATGGTGAAGCGGATGCAAATGAAGAAAAATATGGGATCAAGGAATCAAGAGTAGTGTAAGTGGGAGAGGTTGTGAAAGAAATGTTTACCTCAAAAGCTATACCTTCCATGGTTGTGGCTTCTTCATTGGAAATTATTTTCCCTTACATTTATTCTCTATTTGTAGTATCAATATATTATTTATACTCTTGGTATGACACAAGGTATAGATGAGGCATACAACTTAGATGTCTTCCATATTTCCTTGCTTAAGCTATCCATGGTGTCTCTTTTCTTCTACATATAATTCTTGCTTATAATATTGTTTATCCATGCAAATATTTATATAAGGGTATAGTTCCATAACCATACCAAGTTGTTCTCTAAATTATTCCTCCATTATGATTTTTTATTTATTTTCTACTAGGGGATAGAGTCCTCAAATCCTTGGTATTATAAATTTGAACATGATTCCATATTTTTACTTAGTATAAATGGATAGAATTATTTTATCTTATGATTTTTTCTACCCACTAATCCATGGAGTTGTCAATGACATTGTTAGTTGTGTGGCAATTGGAACTATGACCTGGTGATACACATCCCATTATGTAGATAAAGTGATGTCTATGTATTATTACACGATCTTATATTTCTCTATTTTTGTCTTAACTCTCATGTAGATCCATGAAAAAATATTATATTGCTTTTATTGATGTTTTCCTTTCAATTATTTTATCTTATAATGGTTGATAATCACTGCATTTGGATCATATGTGTTCACCTTTGTGTAAAAGGAGAACCATGGGAAGGATTCTTGCTACACAATTTTAAACTAACCTTTTGATTCCTATTGTAAGTTGAGATACTGCATGGCTAGATCCTCTTCTATGTTCTCTTTCTGTATACCTACTTATTCTTTGTGTATATAATATGTGTTTATGATAAATTACTTTAACTTCCTAAAGAAGATCTTTTGGATTATACAGATAATAAAATTCTAATTTCTTCATCCTAGATGGTTCGAATATTTTATTTAATGCATGAACACACTTCTTGTGTTATGGAGTTAATGATTAATATTATATGTCAAGTTCATGGAATGAAAATTTCTTCTTGCTAGAGAAGTGTTTTTGGACTATATAATATGTCATCCTCATGAATTTAAAACAAAATATATGATCCAGATGAAGGCTAGCAGGATAAGGGAAAAATCAAAAACCCATAAGCTAAAGAAATATCTCCTTCATCCCAAACACTAATCACCCTGATGGCAATATTGTGTTCTTAGAAGAAACTATCTAATAAATAACAACCTTGGTATTGGACCAACTACATTCCTCATTATTGGTATATAAATGTATTAATAAAAATTATAGTCCTTATCATATATTTCCTTGCTAGGTGCCTATGTGTAGTCCATCACCAATAGTGTATGTCTATCTTCTCCACCTTAATTCAATTATAATGACTAAAAATAATGATTTTTCTAGTTAATGATAAGTTATACCAGATATGCCATATAATTGAATATATATATGATTGTATAGTTCATTAATTTGTATTGCATTATCACTATTATGTATTCTAAATTTTTGAGTGCCTTAGGGAGGTAACTATCATAGATTTTAATGGCATATAGTATAACCAAGTGCCTTTCATGCACATTCTTATCAACCTTATCTCCTAAAATAAAGATAATACCTAAAAAACAAATTTTACCTCCTCCTTGAAATTGTAGTTTATTGCATTCATTATGTCCATTAATTATTACAATAGAAAGAGGATCCACTTAGGATTGCTAATCTTCCATTAGAATTCATACCATGCCTTTGGGGAGTCTAATATTTGACAAATGTCATTAATACTTGCAGTTAAATATTATCAAACCAAGGTGGTGTCCTAAGGTTGTATGCATTAGAGGTCTAAGAATTGTGTTTTGGATATTGGGTTACCTAGATTGATTTATGAAAACATGAAATTAAAACATCTTTGAAACACTCTTAAATAAAGCACATTGAATTTCACACTTTGCTAATATAAGAAATCCTAGCATCAGTTGTAATCTATAAAATAATTTAAATAATAATCCTTACTTGAGCTAAAAAGAACCAAGCAACATTATATTGAAAAAAGCATATTCAATAGTTGAAACAAAATAAAGTTTAATAGAAATCATAATGCAGTAAACAAACTAGAACAAAAATACACACTTGTAGGAAATTAAAACTAAACTAAAGTAGGTTATGTAATTAAATAAAAGTAGATTTTAATAAACTTAGGATGAAAGAAAAATCGTAGTCATATTTAATACAAAGAAACACTATCATGTTTACTAGAATAAATAACATAAAGAAACTAATGTAGAAAACCTACAACTAAGCTAATATTCCTTCCATTGTTCTAGAGAGTGGGCCCTTGCTCCAAGGTTCAATGGGAGGTAGAATATTCAACAAAAAAACTAATCTATGAAGTCAAAGTCATGCATGCAATAGGACAAAATGTTCCCAAGTTTGGATAATATTTTAAAAATCAATTTCTTATTGCAAATTCCAACCGACCATTGCCCCTTAGGCATACATCATTATTTTTAGCAATTTGTTTAAATATTTTGCTAAAGAATAGACTTTGATTTATAGATAATTATGGCAGAAGTCTATCTAGTAATTTATTACAATAGTCCTATGCATTCCAACTATCCAATTAGATTGCAACAATAGATTTTATTGGATAGGATGTCCAAACATTTATTTAAAACAACAAATCAATCCTTTCTTCATTTATGTCATTGATTTGTTATAACTTTGAAATCCTTAGCATCTTTTCTTGCTTTTGGGTTATGCGTATCTGGATCCTCATTACATGTGTGGTTGAGCTTATTCTAATGCTATATAAAATCAAGAACTTTGGTACTTCTATTGGTCAACACCTTCAACCTCATACAAAATCAGCAAATTTAATCCCAATGCTAAAAACAGTTAACATTAGGAAAAATCACATGGTTTATGCCTTGAGCATTATTCCCTGAAGCGGGTTGATCATCGATTTATCATGATAGCTTACACAATTATTTTGGAGCAAATGTATCATATTGCTATTATGATGTGTGAGTACTTGTGGCATATACCTAGTGCTCATATTATTTTAGCACATAACTGGCATCTAGATTACTCTGGTTCTTCATAATTTTGGTATGGAAAATTGACACAAAGGGGTTCCATCATAGTAGTTCGTAAGGTATTTCAACACTAATGGTTTAATCACATAATCCTACAAATTTATTAATATATTATTCTATCCTTCAATAAAAAATAAAACATGTAACTAGTCCCTTACGAATACACAAAACCATTTTAGAATAGATAAATAAACCATTCTCTTTTATTTACTATATCCATCGTTAATATCAACATAAATATAGATTAATCCTTGGCATATATGTTGGACATTTTGAGTCAAAGTTGTCATTGATGTCAAGGAATAAGCTACCGTTGATGTCAAAATGTCAAGAGGAACAATGCACAGGTTAAAGGCAAAAAGCTTCATAATATTTTTAATATTATGTGGAAGCATAAGTCAGAAGGGTTTTTATTAAAACCATGGGTGAGCGAAAATAAAAGGTTTTTCATAAAAGCCCAAGGGAGTTTTAATATTTATTTTATAAAATATTTAAATTCAAATTGAATTTAAATTTTATAAATAAATATTATTTATACAAAGTGGTAAAATCAAAAAGGCTTTAATAAAGCCAAAGGGATTTAAAAAATTAATTTATAAATTTTAAATTCTAAAGAATTTAAATAATTTATAAATTAATAAGTTTGAAGGAAAATCGAAGTACCGACGTTTAAGTTTGAAGGAAAATCGAAGCATCGATGTTTATGTTTGAAGGAGGAAATTGATATAAAAACAATATGCCTTAGAGGTATTTAATTATCCTTTTGCTCGAATGATAAAAGTGTGCAATCGTGTGTGTAAGAACTCATGCGAAGAAAGAGACAAGTGTATTGTTTTAAGTTCCAGCGAATAAGGATAAAATCAATGAGCACCAAAATTCAAGAGCCATCTAGGTAGCGTGGCCTAGTGGCAAGTGGACAGAGGCTAGAGTACTAGGCACAAAGTGACCTACGATCGAATTGCGGTGGCAACATTATTTTGTTGGTAGTGTTGGAAACGTCGAAGGAAGCGGCATACATTTTTGCTTAGGTGCACTAGAGGAGCATTATAGAGCACGTGGTGCTCTTTACTCCCCAAGTGAGTGCCTAGCTCATGCGACGGTTGGAGCCATGGCTAGGGTGCTGGTTGAGGCTGCATCATGAGTTCGAGTCCCACCAAGGCAAAGGTAATAAATTTTGAATATAATTTTTATGATGCCTAAGGTTTGACATGAGGTCTTAGGGAGTTAAAAGGGTTAGTTGAAAAGGTTTTAATTGATAATTGTTTTTTGGTAAATTGGAGGAATAAGGAGTTAGCTTTATTTTTTAATAAAATATTTGTGTCACATTGGTCTATTGGAGATTTAAAGTGTTGAGAGGACTTATTGCATTGAGTTATTTTGAAAAGGAGAGTGTATTGATATTATTCTTGGTATTGAATATTATTTTAATTGGGAGATTATAAGGTGTATTTGGCCAATTATTTTTATATGTTGATGAATGTTTTCTTAAAGATGGAGTGATAAGGTGTATGTGTGTTTTGATATTTACATTGTATTTTTGAGGGAGTTTATCATATTATAACTTCTTTGAGCTTGGCAAAGAAGTGTTTGTGGTTGTGGCAGATTTATGAGATTCCTTCATCATCAAGAAAAAGGTATGGGCACATTCTTCCATAGTTGAGTTGATTGGTTGGTTTTCTGGAAAATAATTTTGGAGTGAAAAGGACTTGATTAGGGTTTCCTTTTTGAGTGTGTTGAGTTAATGCTTCAAGGTTTTTTGAAATAAAGAGTTGTTGTTAAAACCTTGTTTTATAAGCATTGTTGTTAAAGCCATTGGTTGTGTGAAGAACTTGAACTAGGGTTTGAAAAGAACATGAGTATCATTGTTATGTGAAGATTTTTTTATAAGCATTTTTTTTGAAGTGAGTTTTTGAGTGAAGAACTTGAACTAGGGTTTGAAAAGAACATGAGTATCATTGTTATGTGAGATTGGTTGTTGAGCATTGTTGGAAAACATTTTGAGTGAATGTTCATATGCTTGGACTAGGGTTTGTAAGTAAGGATTGTTTCATTGAGTGATTGGTTGAGTAGAGTTGGTTGAGCCTAGTCAAGTGGATGTGTGAAGTGATTGTTCAAGTTCCATAAAACAAAATATTCTATATTCTGAATTGATTTGAGAAAGTGATTGAGTATTGAGTTGAATTTGAAGCATATTGAGTCTCTAACAATTATCTGTATGTTTCTAAAAGAGTGATTGAAAGTGATTGAGCATTGTGATGAGTATAGAGCATATTGAGTCTCTAACAATTCTCTTTATGTTTCTATGAATTTGGACAAGTTCTAGTGTGGACTTGTTGAGCATATTTGAGGTAAGTCTTTGAGAAGACTTGTGGATATATTTGGGTAAGCTTTTGTGGAAGCTTACAATATAGATTGAGAGCAGATTTGGATAAGTTCTTGAGAGAACTTATTGAGCATATTTAGACAAGTTCTAGTGAGGACTTGTTTGGGGGGGTTTTTGGGCCTTGTGGTGGGGTGAGAATAGATTTGGACAAGTTCTAGAGAGGACTTGAGGATAGATTAGTGTGAGATTTTGTGGAAGCTTACAAGGAAGATTTGAGACAAGTCTTTGAGAAGACTTGAGAGCAGAGTTGATTGATTGATTTGTTCAAACCTTGAGTTAAGGTTTGGGGCAGATCTAGCTGAGTTGATTTGAGATTGAGTCAAGCTTTGAGTTAAGGCTTGAGGATAGAGATTGAGGATAGATTTTTGCTAGATCAAAGGACTATGTTTAGTACAGATCAGAGGATAGAGATTAAGCAGATTGGTGCTAGGCCGAAGGACCATGTTTAGTATTGAGAGCTAGCTTTGGAGGTGACAAAGTATAGAGGACGATAGTCTCTAGTGGATAGATATCCATTAGCTAGACCAATGAGGACAAGAGTATTTGATGGATAGATATCCATTAGCCAGTGCAATGGAGGTAGCAATTCTTATAGAAGATCACCAACCAGAGCAGAGGAGAAATGAGTTCTACTATGGACAAAGATCCATAAAACAATAGAGGAGATTAGTGTCTCCTATGGATAAATATCCATGAAATTTGATTAGGGGATTGGTGTCTCCTTTGGATAGAGGTCCATAAACATTGTAATAGGGAAAGGATTCCCAAGAGATTTATTGAGAAAATATTAGTGAAATATTTTCTCCGTGGAGTAGCCCATATTGGGTGAACCACGTTAAATTGGTGTCTCTATTGTGTGTGATGATTTGTGCATTGCTTTGGTTACTACTATTGATATTGCCATTGATTATATTAGATAATATTATTTGGGAAAGAAAAGTAAAAAGTGGTCTTATACTGTTCACCCCCCTCTCAGTATAAGCTTGTGTTCTTCAATTGGTATCAGAGTTGGTTCCTTCGGAAAGGGTTTAACAACTTGAAGGAAGATCTTACAAGAACACAAATGGCAAAGAAAGGCAAAGGTAAAACCATGAGACACAAGAAGAAAAGAACACACATGGTCATGAAATAAAAAGAATATGAGTTTGATATTGTTGTGTTGGGAGGAAAAATGGAAATAGATTCAAAAGATGAATCAAGCAGTGGAGAAAATATCAGATTGATAAAGTTTTGTACTAGATGTAGGAATACAGGTCACCATGTAGCTTATTGTCCACAAGAAGGTGAAGAATGCTTTGTTTGTGGTCAACTCGGTCATGATGCAAGATATTGTCATGGGTTCAGCAGTAGTGAAGATGAAATGGATCTAAATGATAATAGGGACAGTCAAAATAGGTATGAAGAAGAAACTCTACTTTTAATAATAGAAGAAAAAGGAGATGCTCCTATAGAAGATCAAAGAAAGAAAGAAGAGGAAAATTTAGAAAAAGAAAAAGAGGAAGCCACTCTTAAGGAACTTGCTGAATTAAAAAGAGAGAATTTAGAATTGAAGGCTCAAATACAAGAAGATGAGAAATGTAAGACAAAGCTTCTACAAGATCTCTCTGACTTGAGAGATAAGGTTGAAAAGGCAAGGAGAGCTGAAAAGGATATGGTTGAACAATCAAAGGTAAAAGAGCAAGAATGTAAAAGACTTAGTGTTGATCTCAAAGAATTAAAAAAGGAGAACTCAGGATTAAGGATTCAAGCTCAAGAAGATGAGAAAACAAAAACAAAGTTTCTACAGGAACTCACCAACTTCAAAATCAAGGTTGAAGAGGTAAGGAAAATTGAAGAAGGTATGACCAAAAAATTAAAGACAAAAGATCTAGAGTGTGAAATATTAGAGCATGAGATAGTTTCACTAAGGATGGAAGTAAAAGGTTCTAAGGACAAGCTACACAAGTTTGAGGAAAATTCAAAGACTTTGGACAGGATTATCAATGCACAAAGATCATCAGTCACCAAAATAGGACTTAGTTCTGAAGAAGAACAAAGGAAACAAGAAGCAAAAAAAGGAGAGTCAAGCTCAAGCACCAAAAAGGAAGAAGATTTAGAAAAGAAGAATGAAATAGAAAGTGAGACTTCTAAGGATAAGTTGGAAAATAGAAAGATCAATAGGGAAAGGAACAATGCACAAATGAGAAACATATGGAACAAGAAACAACACAAGGAAGAAGAGACTAAGAGACCAATGGGGTCAAGGAAAGGAAATTTCAATGGAAGATGCTTCTCATGTCACAGGTTTGGGCACATGGCTTCACAATGCAGGACACATGAAAGACAGGAAAATGGGAATTTTAGAAATAGATAACTTTTTCATGGGTATTGCTACTCATGTAATCAATTTGGTCATAAGGAAATGAATTGCAGGGTTCATGACAGAAGAGGATATGGCTTCACTAGGAGAAATACTAAGACATTTGCACCTCCAAGGAATAATAACATTCAATGTTATAAGTGCAATAATGATGGACACACAACAAAGTGGTGTAGAGCAGACATTCCAAAATCAAGTAGGAACATGAACATGGATATGAACATGAACAAGAATAGAAAAGGAACATGGATATGAATAGGAAAAGAAAAAGGAACAAGAATATGGATATGAAAAAGAACATGGATATGAACAAGAATAGGAACAAGAACATGAACAAGAATATGGACATGGATAGGAACATGGACATGGAAAGGAACAATCAGAGGAATCAGAAGGATCAAATAAGAAGAAAAGAGGATAAAGGTAAAGAACAGTGCTTGCTGGGAGTAGAAATACTCCCACCCCAGAATTAACCACCTCAAGAGGAGGTGGGGGAGGGGCTAAGCTAAGAGGCTCATTCTTAGCCCCGAGCCCCAAAGGTGACCCTTTGCCATTGATGTCAAAGGGGGAGAGATTTGGTATTTGAGTAAAGAGGAGAGATTTGAAAAGAGCATTGAGCCAGGGGGAGCAGAACAAAGAAAAGGTTAAGTTTCTAGTAAAAACAATTTGGGTTGCCATCAATGACAAAGGGGGAGATTGTTGGACATTTTGAGTCAAAGTTGTCATTGATGTCAAGGAACAAAGTTGTCATTGATGTCAAGGAATAAGCTACAGTTGATGTCAAAAGGTCAAGAGGAACAATGCATAGGTTAAAGGCAAAAATCTTCATAATATTTTTAATATTATGTGGAAGCATAAGTCAGAAGGGTTTTTATTAAAACCATGGGTGAGCAAAAATAAAAGGTTTTTCATAAAAGCCCAAGGGAGTTTTAATATTTATTTTATAAAATATTTAAATTCAAATTGAATTTAAATTTTATAAATAAATATTATTTATACAAAGTGGTAAAATAAAAAAGGCTTTAATAAAGCCAAAGGGATTTAAAAAATTAATTTATAAAATTTAAATTCTAAAGAATTTAAATAATTTATAAATTAATAAGTTTGAAGGAAAATCGAAGTGTCGATGTTTAAGTTTGAAGGAAAATCAAAGCATCGACATTTATGTTTGAAGGAGGAAATTGATATAAAAACAATATGCCTTAGAGGCATTTAATTATCCTTTTGCTCGAATGATAAAAGCATGCAATTGTGCATGTAAGAACTCATGCAAAGAAAGAGACAAGTGTATTGTTTTAAGTGCCAATGAATAAGGATAAAATCGATGAGTGTCGAAACTCAAGAGCCATCTAGGAAGTGTGGCCTAGTGGCAAGTGGACAGAGGCTAGAGTGCTGGGCAAAGAGTGACTTGCGATCGAATCGCGGTGACAACATTGTTTTGTTGGTAATTTTGGAAACGTCGAAGGAAGTGGCATACGTTTTTGCTTAGGCACACTAGAGGAGCATTATAGAGCACGTGGTTCTCTTTACTCCCCAAGCGAATGCCTATCTCATGCTACGGTTGGAGCCGTGGCTAGGGCGCTGGTTGAGGCTGCGTCGTGAGTTCGAGTCCCACTAAGGCAAAGGTAATAAATTTTGAATATAATTTTTATGATGCCTAAGGTTTGACATGAGGTCTTAGGGAGTTAAAAGGGTTAGTTGAAAAGGTTTTTAATTGATAATTATTTTTTGGTAAATTGGAGGAATAAGGAGTTAGATTTATTTTTGAATAAAGGATTTGTGTCACATTGGTCTATTGGAGATTTAAAGTGTTGAGAGGACTTCTTGCATTGAGTTATTTTGAAAAGGAGAGTGTATTGATATTATTATTGGTATTGAATATTATTTTAATTGGGAGATTATAAGGTGTATTTGGCCAATTATTTTTATATGTTGATGAATTTTTTCTTAAATATGGAGTGATAAGGTGTATGTGTGTTTTGATATTTACATTGTATTTTTGAGGGAGTTTATCATCTTATAACTTCTTTGAGCTTGGAAAAGAAGTGTTTGTGGTTGTGGCAGATTTATGAGATTCCTTCATCATCAAGAAAAAGGTATGGGCACATTCTTCCATAGTTGAGTTGATTGGTTGGTTTTCTAGAAAATATATTTGGAGTGAAAAGGACTTGATTAGGGTTTCCTTTTTGAGTGTGTTGAGTTAATGCTTCAAGGTTTTTTGGAATAAAGAGTTGTTAAAACCTTGTTTTATAAGCATTGTTGTTGAAGCCATTGGTTGTGTGAAGAACTTGAACTAGGGTTTGAAAAGAACATGAGTATCATTGTTATGTGAAGATTGTTTTATAAGCATTATTGTTGAAGTGAGTTGTTGAGTGAAGAACTTGAACTAGGGTTTGAAAAGAACATGAGTATCATTGTTATGTGAGATTGGTTGTTGAGCATTGTTGGAAAACATTTTGAGTGAATGTTCATATGCTTGGACTAGGGTTTGTAAGTAAGGATTGTTTCATTGAGTGATTGGTTGAGTAGATTTGGTTGAGCCTAGTCAAGTGGATGTGTGAAGTGATTGTTCAAGTTCCATAAAATAAACTATTCTATATTATGAATTGATTTGAGAAAGTGATTGAGTATTGAGGTGAATTTGAAGCATATTGAGTCTCTAACAATTCTTTGTATGTTTCTAAAAGAGTGATTGAAAGTGATTGAGCATTGTGATGAGTATAGAGCATATTGAGTCTCTAACAATTCTCTTTATGTTTCTATGAGATTGGACAAGTTCTAGTGTGGACTTGTTGAGTAGATTTGAGGTAAGTCTTTGAGAAGACTTGTGGACAGATTTGGGTAAGCTTTTGTGGAAGCTTACAATACAGATTGAGAGCAGATTTGGATAAGTTCTTGAGAGAACTTATTGAGTAGATTTGGACAAGTTCTAGTGAGGACTTGTAGAATATATTTGGACAAGCGCTAGAGAGGACTTGGGATAGATTAGTGTGAGATTTTTTGGAAGCTTACTGTTGAGTGGTATTTTCACCCAATTGTGAAAGTACACTCTCCCTTAGGATTTGGATTCCAAATCCCCTCTTGCAAAGAAGTTAAACAAACAACTTCTCCAAGGTCTCCATTATATTAGCATTTGCATATGTGCATTAGTAATCTCAAATAAAGATATTCAATTTAAATGCTTGGAACACCTTAGTGATTGCAAGTAACTGTAAACAAGGGGCAATGTTGGTTTATTTTACCATGAAACTTTAATGATTGTTCATTGAACCAAAATAAATCAAATGTGAGTTGGCCCTCATATGACCACGATGTAGTGCTTTAATTCCTTTTATCTTGATGGTTTTAAAATGGATTTTATCTTGCATTAAATCCTCAATGATGAATAGAATCTTCAAAATGTCACTTTAACTTATCCCTCTTAAATGAAATCAAATTTTCATCAAGATGAACAATTAAGTGCTTTAAGGCAAAGACCTTCAATATAATACTCAAATTATCCCCCTTTCGTAAAATTGGAATTTTTATGAAGAAAGGATAATTTTAGGCCCGAAATGGAAATTTGCGAAAATGCCGTAAAACATAACTCCTTCAATGAAATTGGAATTTTCATGAATGGAATGTCATCATAGGCTCATGAATGCAAAACAAAACTGGAAAAATGAAATTTGACCTTAAAATGGAAAATTTCTATTTTCGGATTTTTAAAATCTGTTACAAAGCAGCAACTTCGGTGAATTTTAAAAAATACTAAACAACTCCGAAAATGAAATTTCAAAGTGCGTAATGGAAATCTGAATTATAATCTACGCAATGGTGAAATTATTTTTGGATTTTGAAAATTTTTAAATGTTTATTTTAATGCCTAAAAATAGGAAAAAATTCTGAAATTAAAATTTCTGAAAACAGAAAATTCAAATTTTGCATCAAAATAATTTCTGGAAATGCAGCAATGCAAAAGCTCCTTCAGTTTGATGCTCAAATTACCCCTCTTTCGTAAAATTGGAGTTTTTATGAAGAAAGGGTAATTTTAGGCCAAAAATGGAAATTTATGTAAATGCCATAAAACATCACTCCTTCAATGAAATTGGAATTTCCATGAAGGGAATGTCATCATAGGCTCATGAATGCAAAACAAAACTGGAAAAATGAAATTTGACCTTAAAATGGAAAATTTCTATTTTCGCATTTTTGAAATCTGTGACAAAATAGCAACTTCGGTAAATTTTAAAAAATACTAAACAACTCCGAAAATGAAATTTCAAAGTGCGTAATGGAAGTCTGAATTACAATCTACGCAATGGTGAAATTATTTTTGGATTTTGAAATTTTTTTAATGTTTATTTTAATGCCCGAAAATAGGATAAAATTTTGAAAATTAAAAATTTTCAGAACAGAAAATTAAAATTTTGCATCAAGATAATTTCTGGAAATGCAGCAATGCAAAAGCTCCTTCAATTTGATAGCACCCCGTCCTGCAAAACCGAATACGTGAGAGTTTCATACATGCAACCTAGCCTATTTGATCTGTACTACACACAATCAAAGTAAACTAAGTGCTTGACTTCTAGGGTTTAAAATAATTTCCAAATTGCAAACATTCACATGAAATAACCCATCCCATGGCGTAAATTTCACATACAAATCTGAAATTTGGAAGGGGAAAGATAAAACAATTAAAATAGAGCATGCAGAAAATTTTTCATTCTTTCTTGCTAACAAGGCCTGAAATTTCTGAAAAGAAGCTTTCCCATTCAAATTATATTCCTCTTTTACACATCAAATTTTGCCGCATTTGGCCATGCCAAAAGTCCGTCTTCTGTGCATGCATTTCAATGGGTATTTAAAGATTTTCCTCCATGGCTTTTCGTTTTCTCCTCCATGACTTTTAGTTTCTCCTCCATGGCTTTTCGTTTCTCTCTTCCTTTCTTCCATATGCAATACCTTGCAAAAAAAACAAAAAACTAAACTTTACTTAAACCAACATGAAAAAATTAAAAACTAACAAAAAACAAAAAAGCTAAAAATAATCCTATTTTATTTTTATTATTATTTTTTTGTTTTTTTTTTGTTTTTATTTTATGTTCATTTGTTTATATATATATATATATATATATATTATTTTTACTTATTCCCTTTTTCTTTTTTCTTTCTTTTGTTCTATTAATTTATTTATTATTATTTTTTTTTTATTCTTTTTTTTTTTAGTTTATTTATTTTTTTAAACATGAATTAACCCAAAAGTTAATGTTTGAATTACAAACACATTAATAGACAAAAAAAACCACACCAAAAATTTATCAAAAAAATGTGGGTCCCCAAGCTTAGGGGCTAGTTGTGAAATAGTCACAACACTTACAAGGTAGATTTAAGACAAGTCTTTGAGTAGACTTGTGAGCGGAGTTGATTGATTGATTTGTTCAAACCTTGAGTTAAGGTTTGGGGCAGATCCAACAGAGTTGATTTGAGATTGAGTCAAGCTTTGATTTAAGGCTTGAGGACAAATATTGAGGATAGATTTGTGATAGATCAAAGGACTATGTTTAGTACATATTAGAGGATAAATATTGAGCAGATTGGTTCTAGAATGAAGGACCGTGTTTAGTACTGAGATCTAGCTTTAGAGGTGATAGAGTATAGAGGACGACAACCTCCAGTGGATATAGATCCATTAGCCAGAGTAGTGAGGATAGATATTCTGAGTGAGGACAGGAGTCTTTAGTGGATAGAGATCCATTAGCTAGTGCAATGGAGGCAACAATTCTTCTAGAATATCACCAGCCAGAGCAGAGGAGAAAGGAGTTCTCTTATGGATAGAGATCCATAAACCAACTAAGGATATTGGTGTCTCCTATGGATAGATATCCATGAATTTTATTAGGGAATTGGTGTCTCCTTTGGATAGAGGTCCATAAACATTGTAATAGGGAAATGATTCCCAAGAGATTTATTGAGAAAATATTAGTGAAAAATTTTCTCTGTGGAGTAGCCCACATTGGGTGAACCACGTTAAATTGGTGTCTCTATTATGTGTGATGATTTGTGCATTTCTTTGGTTACTGCTATTGATATTTCTATTATTTATATTGGATAATACTATTTGGGAAAGAAAAGTAAAAAGTGGTCTTATACTGTTCACCCCTCCCTCTTAGCATACGCTTGTGTTCTTCAATATAATTATATTAATCGATCAAAAATAGATAAAAATGTATTTAGCTACTAATAATAAAGCAATTTTGTAGCCTCATCAAGATCCATTAAACAATTCTCTCTTCTATCCATAGCATATCGATGAATCAAATTAGGACACTCCCATACCTAGGATACCCATATTATATTGATGTGTACAAATTTTCTCTACGTCATGGATTTGTAGTGACATTTAAATTCATGCCTAACCTTGTGGGGAAGATGTACGTATGTATACTATTATCGCATAGGTATGATTGTACATATTCTCATGCATGGCAACAAACATATTGAATTTCTTCTTCTTTTTCTCTACTATCCAAGACATACTTACCCTAGGTGTCTCTACTTGAGCTTTGGTTAATTCTAACCCTATTAGATCAATAAGTGAGATCATCACTTTGGTCAAGGTCCACAATATTTATAATTTAATATTTTTTCACTACTAGAGGATGCTTATATGGATATGATTTTATGTAATGAATATATGGTTTGATCATAAAGTCTTTGGATTTTTCTTTCTCTTATACCAAGATTGGTCAATCATTATTGCAATAAATTGATATTTCAATCACTAGTTTGTGTAGCAAATTAGTTTAAAGGGGGTCATAAATAATGAGTCAATATGCTCAACTTCTCAAACCAACAAGCTAGTGAGATATCAATAGGTCAAAGCATTATTAGTGGGTTGGTATTATTCTAGCAAGTCAACAAATGGCCAATAAATCCATGATGATTTGATATGATTATTATCATTCAACAAAGCTTGGAGCTATCAATTGGTGCACAAAATACTTGGTGCTACCCCAAAATTTGCATTTTAGCCCCTTTTATTTTCCTTATCTTTATGATGTCATATTATATGGACCTTGTGAGAACTACCAAATAGGGAAGCATATACCTTGTAATTGATAGGATTTCAATATTTCAATCCATGAATCATGAATAACTACTTTGATTTTGAGCTAGAGAAAGTTGAGCAACCCTCTACATTATGTTATTAAATAGGTCCTTAAAATTTTAAAATTTTTATGGTGGTTAAAGGTAAGTTTGGATGAGCATGTAGTGCTCTATGAAAATATTATGCTCTAAAATTAGTCTTCTATGAGGGCATTAGGTTGTAATATTGGAGTTTTATAGATATTTGAGGTACCATTATTTCAATTGATGTACCATAACTCTAAGTGGCAATACCGCTAACCCACTCCACAATCTAACAACTTAGATTTAATGGATCTCATGTGTCATAGGTAATACTTTTTCTTTATTTTTGGTCCCCAACCTTATTTTGAAGCTGTGGGTCTCTCGAATACAAGTACCTACTTGGCATCATGATTTTTCACCTCTATGATTGGAACTCAAGGTTACAAACAAAAAGTGGGTCTCATTTACCATGTTACCTATGTATCAACTAGATTTTTGACGATTAAATTTTGATGCTCTAGCTAATTTGGTATTATTAAAATTTCTTTTTGTTATGCAAACTTATATTTTATATATACCTGTTCTTTTTCTTTTAGGGATTCTTGTGATAATTCATATTGTCATAATTATGATGAAGCTTCTTGTGATAATTCATATTTTCCTCATTATGGTAAAACTTCTAGCATTTCACCTTAGTGGAAATTTTCTTCAACTTTTTATTTTTAATGTTAAAACTTGCTTCTATCATAATACTTTTGTTTCAACATATGAACCTCATGTATTGCCTTATAATAGCTTGTATATCCTCCTTAGTAATTTATGGATGCCTTAAGTTTTGTTCTATAATTTCACACTCTTTATTTGTGTCATTTTATTTCTTGGATATTTTGACCCTTGAATTGCCTACTATGGGTTTCTCTTTTTTGTTGTTTACTAATTTTACATTGGTGCCAATTTAGGAGTGATGCTTTATGTTTGGGAAACCTATTGAGTTTATGGTTGAGGAATTTTACCTATAACATATATTGATGGTCTCCCTCTCCTTAATACTATAGTATGTATCCCCACATCAACCTATATTTTTAAGGTAGGTTGAGGCACAAATTGTTGGGATGGTTTCTCTATTGATTTTTATTTAAATTTAGGAGGTAGCCACTTGGTATTGATAAACTACCTCATATTCTAAAAAAATTCATCTTCATCCTCTCTTGGATTAAAACTAGTAAACACTTCTCCATTGTTGCTCATCACTATATTGTATTAGGGTACCACTAATTGGTTAACCATTGGTTGATTCATAACTTGGAGGTCAACCCTTGTTTGGTTGATCATACTAAGTTAGTTGACTAGTAGTTGAGGCATTGCTATAGCTTGTTGGTTTATTGAATATGTTGATTATATATTACAGTTTGAGATATTTGTATAGCTATGGTGCATTCCATCGAGTTCTAAGGTGCATTACATATGAAACACCATAGTGTTTTTTATTCCATATTCATGTTCACTACTATATTATCATATTATTTTGAGCTTGGTTCATTGCATTAGGAATGTGCATCGACACATTTATCTATTGTGGAACTCAATATTTGGATAAATATGAAGTCTCTCTCCATTGCCATCCTCCATCATGTCTCCTATCATATCTTTGTTGATTATTGATTGTTAATTTGTTAACCATGTATATTATTAGCAAAATCATCTCATCCATTCACACTTTGACTTTGTCTACTCTTTCCCATTCCTATATAAGTTAACTTTGATATATTAGGGGAATAGGTAAGATATTCATGGTTATGATGTAGGTAGTATCCATTGGTGAGGTTTTTTACATGATACTACTTAGCACAACTTATCCTTGAAAAGTCATAGAATATACGATTGAAGGAGTTGTTGTTAGGGACTATTGATAGAAATGTTTATTTGATAGTTGCACATTAGGCAATGTTGTGAGTTGAGGAGGTAATAGTAATATTGACAATAACTATTGATAAGTTTGTATGCTTTGAAAATTAGAACTATTGAGTGGATACTTGAATCACGTTTACTAAGTAGGCCATCAAAGGTGTTAGTGGTATTTTCCCTACCTATATAAGTATCTCATCTATGGGAGCAACTTCTTTGAAAATTGTTGCTACTATGATGTGATTTAATACTCTTATTGCTATTTATAGATCATTGTGATTTAATGCTCTTAATGATTTTATTGCTCTAATTTAATATACCATTGCTTTTTCATTGGATGGATAAGTATTGATTGGAATCTACTATAGCATTTGCATAAATTCAAAGGTAAAAGGTAAAGTAGTTTTTAATTTCCATGAGATAATAGGCCATATGAGAGAACCCTCATAGAAAAATTTATTTACCCAATATGTTTATCTAACTAAACTCTAGTTACTAAGGTATGGTATACAAATCTACCCCTATTATTAAAACCTTGAACCTCCTATTTAGAGTTTTAAAATATTACTATTAGGCCCACTTGACATTGAAACCATAAATGATCTTATTTGAATGCCTAACCATAGAAATTAATTGAAACAATACTAGGTATATGTCAGTCGGATTACCAAATATCCTTATGAATGGGTTTTCTATCATGGACCGATTAATGGCAATTCATCTTGTATACTCATATGCCATATAGTAACCTTTCCTCTTAGTAATAATATTAGCAATCTTACAATAATTTCTTCTTCTTGAATATAATGTATTGATTTTAATATTGACAACTTGCTAAGGTATTCCAATGCTATATTTACATCATCTCCATTAAATATTGATAATGATTTTAATGCTACTTAAGGAATGGGTGAATATATGGGTAGATTCAGAGGACTTTTGTGGTTGCAATCTAGAAAATTATTTTGGGGTGGTACTGACACTAGAATTTTCCCTATGAAATATCCTTCTTTTTTGAATTACATTTGCTAAACAAATTCTCCTATTGATTTAATCATGACTTGATTATTGAACATGATGTTGCATGGCTTATGCATTTCATAATTTTTTTTTAGCAACTTACTGAGCTTGTTGTTATCCATTTTTTCCATTGTGATCTTGTTATCATATGTTTTACACATTTTGGGCATATTGTATCATGTTTAGAACAACTTGTTATTGTACAACATGTAACACTTGTTGCTTGATGAATTGCACTATTGAACCACATGATACATAAGTAGTGTTTATTGAAAAAATAAAACCAGTTGAAGATGTTGATCCATATTTGCAATACAATCAAACAATAAACTAAACTTGTTTATTTATGTTTTGGGTACTATGGATTTTGGGAGCATATTCTCTTTTCCAGATAAAGGTTTTGTTGCTTTTAGAAACCCTATCTCATATTGGAGGTAATTAAGAGAAATAAATAAGTCCTTTGGTCACTTGGGATTTATATATTGTGAGCATAAACTTATGAAACTCTTACTCTCAACATAGTCATTATAAAGTGTGTCAAACTTTACCTAGATGTAGATAGAGAAGGATTTTATTGAAAACTCTATGGGTACTCATACTTTTGTCAAATTTGAAGCATACATTATTAGCTCTAATATTTTGGGTAGTAGATTTGTCAAAACAATACACAAATTTGAATATCCATTTGTTTGATCTTTGAAATTTTCTTAAATTCCATATAAATTTGTGAGATATTAAAAGAAAAATGTAAAATCCTTAAAAAAAAATTGATAAAATTGTAGCTATATAATATTATTGGATTATTTAAAAATAGAGTCATCATGCAAAAATATATTTTAATTATTATGAAATTTTTTGAATGGAAATATAGTAAAACCCTCAAATATCTATGTTAAAATACTAGATCTAATTATATTTAAAGCTTATTCTCCATTTAATTAGTAAAAATATCACTAGGTTAAAAAAAGTTTATGGATGTTGGTAGATATAAAATTTAATTAAATCTCATGTGTATTTATGGTAGTAAAAACCTAATGTCCCACTAGTGTGTCAAAACTATTGAATCAAACATTGGGTTTGATTCTGATTGTGCCCTTACAACATGACTAGCATTGGAAGAAAGGATTTTAAACCTTTTAGGGGCGCAACTTTGTGCTCAAGACTCTATTTTGATCTATTTAATAAGAATTGGAAAAACTAGAGAGAGAACAACATTTTTAATAGGCAACTACCAACAACTTCATGGAAAAATGCTCTAGAGGCCCTCAAAAATGCAAAACAAAATACTTACTAAAAGTAGTAATTTTTTATTTTTAGATTTTTTAAGCCAAAATGCATCCCCCATATTTGAAAAATTACAAATATCTTGTTTGGAGCTTGATATTTTACAAATATATTCAATTCTCATCTCAATTGAGTTGTTATAGCTAGAAACCGACATCAGTTTACATAAGATGTTTGAATTCTTGATTTTCATTTTTTTGATATTTTTCAATTTTATGTGAATAAAAATATTCTAAAATTCATCATCCTTCTTGAAATTTTTCTACAATAGCCTTCACAATACCAAATATTCAACTCTACTATCTATGCATTGCATCTTAGTAGAATAATATTTCCAAAACATTGCACTATCATAGTTTGCTTTATCAGATATGAATTACTAGTTTCCTTCCTGAAGCACAAGTGACAAGTCATATATATATATATATATATATATATATATATATATATATATATATATATATATATATATATATATATATATATATATATATATATATATATATATATATATACTTTCCATTTAATATGCACTTTGTAACTCATGGAAATTGAATCATCACATTTTCATATGGGTGACCTTCTAACTCATGGAAGGTAAACCACCATATTTCCATGAGTGACCTTCCATATTCAATACAATGGATTTCCAATACACCAATTATTGTATAAATATAGATGTTTCCTTAAATATGAAAAACATGAGTAATGGATGCAATTTTAGCATCATATATATTCTTAGAATTACTTGCATTGTATTCTATTTTCTAAGCAATAAAATCATTCTATTATTTTGCTTATATATTTGTATTATGATTTGTTATACTTTGTTATTTTTTAACTACGCTCTTTCATGATCTTACTTAACTCAAACTTATAAGTTTTAGATCAGTGGTATCAAAGTGGTCTATATTTTTAGTGCATGTCAATAAACATGAGATCAAGATATCAAAAGTTTGAGTACTAGACATGAGATCCCTTTGATTACCTCCCTTTTCATTCCAAATGATACTAGGTGAGAACCAAAATGGACAACACTAACACCATTGATCCTTTCAAGGAGATGTTGACCAAAATCCTCATAAAATATAGGAATAAGATGATAGACCAATTTTCTGAATTCTTCAATGACTCCTTGTTATAAATTCTACAACCTCCTCTACACAATCTCTCACTATCCTAATACCATTCAAAAATACCATTTCTTTAAAGGTGTAGGTGAATTTTTATATTTCAACTTTTGATTAATGTTGATGCCTTAGAAATTGGTTGGATAAATAATCATTATATTTCTATATAAATAATTTCATTGATAGTAAGAAAATAATTTTGCACTCTTGAATGCTTCATTGCCTAAATGAAATTGATGGGAAACATATTTTAATAGGGTTACAAAACATAATGAAGATGAAGTAGTGTTCATATGGGATTATTTCATGCATGCTATAAAGGATGAATAATATTCCAAGGGATCCTATAAAGACTAATACATGTTATAGAAACAATTGTGCCAAGGTAAATATTAGTTTGTTCAAGTTTATACTAATGCTTTTGATTCCATGGCAACAAAACTAGGTATTTAATATATTGAGAGGCATCGAATCCTCAAGTATCATGATGGACTACAATGTTACATTCAAGAGGATATGGACCTCTTTGAACTTAATATATTAGGGGAGGCATACATATTTATTGTCAAATTGGAGTATAAGCACAAAAAAAAACTAGAAAAGGAGGATGAGCAAATAAAAAAAACTAGAACACTAAGTACCAACAAAATAAAGACAAGAGCAACTCTCTAAAGAATCAAGAAAAAACATGTTAGACCCAAAATTAGAATTAATAGAAGATAAAATACTCCGAAGAAAATAATCACTTGAAGGCCAAGAGTGGAGAATTATGTAATTATCATAAGAGCAACTAACAATCGAGGGAGGTCTGAGGTGTAGACCAACTGGTTCGGCAAAATATCGTAAGGAGGACGAACATCCAATGGTCAAATATTGGGCCTCACCAGACTG
The DNA here is from genome assembly GCA_028583015.1 of Wollemia nobilis. Classification (NCBI taxonomy): domain Eukaryota; kingdom Viridiplantae; phylum Streptophyta; class Pinopsida; order Araucariales; family Araucariaceae; genus Wollemia; species Wollemia nobilis. The sequence continues at coordinate 3,236,637 of JAQPPZ010002341.1, read as the reverse complement.
GGTGCTTGTCTATATTCTAATGTGTTCCCAATAACGTAAAAGGTTCAACATGAATGAGGCTTAGTGGTTATAGGGGTGGACTACATGGATTACCATGGTGGTTATCGATTCCACTAAGTAAAAAAAAAACTAACAATCGAGGGAGGTGCATTGACCAATTTAGCCATTATTTGTTGAGTTATAACCCACTACATCCACTATACCACTACCTCCATATCCATAAGCTAAGGATATAGAGAAGCCTATCATGGAAGCTAAACCAAATATGTCCAATTTCCATCACACACATTGCACCTAAGGTGTCACAAGAGGAGTAACACATATGTCACTCATAAATATGGATTAGGGGTAAACTATTACATTTCATTATTGATAGTTGGAGTCAAACTAATCAATTTTTTTCAAACAATAAAGGATTTGAATTTTCCTATCATACCATACCCACAACCATATAATGTTGGATGGTTACAACAAGGGAGAGACATTTGTGTCACTTAATAATATCTCTTCTCTTATGCCATCAAACCCTTCAAATATAGTTTTGTGAGATGCACACTTGGATGTTTGTGATATGATTTTGGATCAACCATTTATATAAAATAGGTATGATGTTTATGAGTCTAATCCCCAAAATATCATCTAAATGTTAGTTTTATAGGATACTAGAGGTATCTCCTCCTACCTATGTTTCCTAAATCAGTATTAAACAATGCAAGAATACAATAGCAAGAACAAGGAAATTCATTTTTTGATGATCAAGTTGTAAAGTAGGAGGACCATTGATGTACTAATTGCAAGCCCTATACAACAGAAGCAAATGAATAAGACTGTAGCATAATATGATGACTAGTTCAAGTCACCAATAGGGGTTCTACTTCATTATGTGGTAAAACATTCTATTGATTTAGTTCTTGGTTTTTCTTTGCCTAATGCACCTATTTATCACATATTAGTCCTTGAAAATGATGAAATCAAGAGTTAAATCCAAGAGTTGATTCAAAAGAGGTACATCATACCAAGTGTTACACCATGTGATAGTTCATTTATCTTGGATTCAAAGAAATATGGAAAGCGGAGACTTTTTATTGAATACAAAGATCTAAATAAATCATTATGAAGAATCACTATCCACTCCCTCAAATAGATGACTTGTTGGACTAGATCTATAGTGCAAAGTATTTATTGATCTCAAATTTGACTATCATCAAATACCCATAGACCCCATTGATGTATGAAAGACTACTTTCAAATTCAAGAAGGGTTTATTTGAGTGGTTGGTAATGCCTTTTGGCTTGACCAAGACACCTACCACATTCATGAGGGTGATGCATGACATCATGTTGAAGAGACAAAAATGTAACACCAAATAACAAGATATAAATTGAACTCAAGAGATAATATTGCACAATGAATAATTTAATATTAATGGGGGGATCCTCAAAACTCCATTGTTACAATAAGAATCCTTGAATTCTTTGATACAAATTTTATAATAGCTAGGGTTCTCTAAAACCCTAGCAAAGAATGCTGGTGGTTTTTTAAAAAATGTCTCTACTCCCAACAGAAGTGAGTGGGATTCTAGTTATCCAATGTCAGACCACTCCAGCTTAAGCAGGTATTCAATGCTAATGTAACACTTCCATATCTGCATACAATAGAATAGCAAATGGGTTAGTAGCAACTGTGAGGGCTACACAATATGAGGTCCTCTATAATCAATACAAAAATCCTAGCTATATAATGTAAATAACATGAACATAATTGAAAGTGCATACAATGAAATAACAATAAAAAGATTTACCTTGCTTATTTTTTGTTCCCTAATATGATGTAATATATTGTAGTAGACTAGTGCAGTGATGCCCTAGCATCACCTAGGGGCTAGGAGGACTTTAGAACTCTGGTGTAAAACACCCGTAGGTGCTCGGTGGCTATAGGAAATACCTGTGGGTGCTCAAGAATGGATGAGGGCACCCAAAGGTGCTTGGAGATAGAGGGGAAGTACCCAGAGCTGCTTGGTGGTGATAGAAAGTTCCCAAGGATGTTCGACGACTAAGGGGGAAGTCTATAGAAGCAAATTTGACTGGGTGAGAGGGATGGCGATGGATGCATATGATATGTCAAGTGAGGATGGAAGGTGAGAGTACTCAAATGCAAGAATGGAACTCAGGTAACCAAGGACTCAAGGATTTCCAGGGAACTCTCCAGGATTCAGGGGTTGAGCCATCAGAATGGCTCCTATTAATAATCCAACCTAAGGCATACTAGGGTTTCGATAACACTAATCATGTGGCTAAGACAAAAGAATATTGGAGGGTAGATATTAAATATAGGGTGTGTCAAGGATTGATGTAAATGGATGGATAGAATTAAGTGGAATCGGATGGTTGGGATTAATTCACTTATATAAATATATATAAAATATTAATATTTAAATATATAAAATAAATATATATAAATAATGGGTGGAAATGGTAGAAAAGTAGGTTGAATGACAAGTGGCTAGGTTTTGGTGTCTACAGATACCTCTTTTTGTACTGCATTGCATGAAACACAATGCAATGCAAAAATACAAGACACCTATTTGGGTGAGGTGCAGAAGCAACTTTCTCTTGGGATGTGAAACACGAGCTTGGAGACAAAAGAATGAAATAATTTAAAATTTGCATAGCTTACCCCCTTAATTGGTGAATGAGTTTGCAGATGAATCTCATGATCCAAATGAATAATGCAAATGTGATATTGTTTTGCCCCAACGGTATGAAGAGGATTTGTGAAAAATGTGAAATGATGTGTCTATTTTTGCCCCAATAGATGAAGGGTTTTGTGAAATATGTGATGGAAAATGTGTCTATTTTTGCCCCAAAATATGGAGGTATTTTTTCCAAGTGTAGATGTCATGATCATGTAAGATGTATCATATTGTGGGAAAGTTAAAACCACATGTGGTTGACCCAAATTTGGGGTGAATAGATGTGGTTGAAGAATTTGCCTTCCGACGTCATTGATATGCAAAGATGAAGATGCAAAAAGAAAAGTAGTCAACTTTGTAGGGCCAACTAGTGATTGTCAGATAATTCCTATGATAAAAACCAATCACCCTAGTTAAGGTCAGTCGCCATGATTACTGTCAAGGATATGTGAAATAATGATATGTGTTTTTTTCCATGTTTTAAGCCCCATGAACTAGGCCATCAATGATAGCTTTTGTGAAAATTATTCTTGGCAAGGTTTCACTCAAAAGGTGAAGCACTAAATATGATTGTGATTTTAAAATATGAGATATGGAATGATGAAATTGACCAATATTTCTTATGGTAGGCTCTTCATATTACCAAATTGCATGGATGAAAATCATTGCAATCGCCAAGTATATAGAAAACCCACTAGATACAAGACTCACTTGCATGTTGTTTGAACTTGGAAAATATGCAAATGATGATATGGAATGATTTTGATGATGATGTATGAATTATGAGAGTGATGATTGTGATTATTTTGTGAAGATTTGGATCATTTTGGAGTGCTTTTGTAACTTGTTAAGTGGATTTGAAATTTGTGGTCGCAAACAAGAATTATGCATCTAAAGTCGCTGGAATCTTCACAAAACTTGATAAAATGATGGAATAGATGCACAGATGCAATATGGATTGAATTGGTAGGGATAAGCCACTATTTTGTAAAAAATGATATTTTGTCAAAATTTAAGTCGAACACCAGTTGGTGCTTTAAGCCTGCACAAACACCTGCTTGTGTTTGGGCTCTTCTAAAAACACCCTGGTGTGCTTCAATGCACCAGGAAACTCCCATGGGCATTTGAAGGTGCCTGAAGTAGCTATAAATAGCTGGAAGGATGAGAAATGAATCTCATTTGTGCATTTTAGATTTTGAGAAGCTACATTTGGGAGAGTGGAGTGAAGTAACGTGAAGTGACTTGGGTGCGGAAGCTATGGCAGTAGAGGGAGTGGGTGCGAAGGTCAGGACTGAGGATATAGTTTAAGCTGTTGAGGTAACTTTCTTCTTTGTGTAAAAGTTTTTATGATTTTTTTAAACTTGTAAATGATAAATGTTTTATGTTGTGCTACAGCTTAGGATTTTGGAGGCTCGACATTGATTCTCATCGTACATTCCTAGGATGAGAAATACGATGATGGACGATTGGTATTTGCTAGAGGTAATGGGGCTAGAAAAATTAGCCCATATTGATGTGGTGAGGGTATATGGGGTGTACCTCTCTGCTTTTTTGGAGAGGTGGGATCAAAATAGGGTAAATTTCTAGATTCCTATTAGAGAGGTGACTCGTACTTGAGGATGTATACTACATCCTCAAGGTTCCGGTGGAGGGGATTCATGTTGAGGTTGAACACGATCATGGGAAAGAGATGAAGAAAATGTTTAGTGATGGTTGGTAGGGTGTGAAGGTGGAGAGTGGAGGTATTCCCTACTTGTCCATGTATGTGGACAAGGATTTGGATGCTCTCCATACCTTGGTTATGTTCATGTTGGCCAACATCGTGGTCTCAAAAATAATTGAGTGTAGGTTCCCTTGGAACCTAATAGGATTAGTGAGCAATATGCTCACTAAGAAACATGTGTATGCATGGGATTCTACATTATTAATGTAGGTGTACCAAGATCTCTATGAGGTGACGATGTGGGGAAGGGATTAGAATGTAGCTTGTTGCTATAATGTTGGGGATGGGAGCACTTCAACATGGCTCGATCAAAGGGCTTACCAATAGTAAAATTGGGTAGGGAGCAGCCCTATGCCATGAGATGGGTTATGGTTAGGGAGGTATAGCCTATGTAGATGAGCCAATGGTACTAGGATTTTTGGGCTAGACTAACATACACCCAAGTGATATGGAGATCTTGGTGAGGTAGCAGTTGGACCTGATATGGAGAGCATCTGTGATGGGTACGATAGGCTAGGTGGGTGGTTGGGAGATATTACAATGAGGTTGAGTATTTTTAGTTCTCAAAAGTACTTTGATAGTTCAGTTTGAGGTAGGAGGTCCTGGATGAGCTGATGCACTATAGGAGGCATCGAGAGGAGATAGGCCTACCATGTGTGAAGCCATGGAGGTAGGAGTATGAGGATGATGAGGAGATAGATATCCTAGATGTGGATGATGTGGGTACTACCACAAAGTATGAGGTATGGTTCATTGCAAAACCACCATGGGCACTACCTTGAGTAGTGGTTGGCAGAGGTGGGGATGAGGCTGAGGGTGATGATGAGAGGACCCATGAGCCCACCAAGCAACAATGGTGCCTTTTATCAAATAGTCGAAGGAGGAGGACTAAGGGTGTAGCTTGGCAGGCTCATGAGAGTAGGGGAGACAATGGATTTGGGGATGATGTGGAGGCAACTATGGATGGGCCTCTAGATCACGGTAAGGAGGATCGAGCAAGGTTAGAGTAGTAGGTAGCAAGGCGGGATGCAATGATGACAACTTAGGATGAGATGATCGTGAGGATCCAAGAAGAGCTACTAGAGAGGGAGCGTCATCATAATGTCGACATAGCATAACTTTGGTATTGACATAGGTATATCAAGGCATTAGAGGATAGGTTGATGGAACATTAAATTCCACTTCTCGATATTCCAACCTCATCTATATTCAAGGCTACTAGGCATAGTGAGTCTAGGCATAGCTCTAGGTCTAGGGCTGCTTATAGGTCCCAGGGGTCTTCTTCAAGGGTGTAGCTAGTGTTTAGATGTACTTTTTGTATATGAGTCTTGGTGCTCCATTGCATGTAGTATTTTGGCACTCATTGTACATGCAATATTTATACATATATATACATGGATTTTACCTTTTGTGTTATATGTGTTTGTGTGAATGGTTTTTGTGGAATGCATGTTTATATGGATCATTAATGTATATAATATGTTATGGATGATTAATGCAAGGTAGAATGTAGATGTTCTAATGGTCATTCATAGTTTATATCTTGCTTGGCCATGTTTCTAGCATTGTTTAATCAGGGGTACCAAACTTGGTGGTATGTGGGCTAAGTGACTCATGAATTGACATGGATGTTGACATGGAAGAAGATATGGATGTTGATATAGAAGAAGATATGGATGTTGATATGGAAGAACTAATTGTTTTGCAAAGACTTAGACATACTAGTGATATAAAAAAACTCACCAAAACTGCCAAATCCCTCTAGAACAAAATGTGTGTGTAGTGAATTCATTTACCGAATCAAGAGTATGGTAATGAATCAAGGCAATAAAGAACCAATGTGTGTGCAAGTGAGTTCATTAACTCATCTTGAGTAAATTGGGTATGACCTATTATGGATGAGACCAAGAATCTAGCTTGTACTTATGTGCAGTCAGAGATATTTTTAAAAGAGACGTGTTGCCATGCATGAGCATACTTCACTACCAATCAAGCATCTATAACTTCGATGAAGGCTAAATCCATAGTCCATAATTTGTATTTTTGATCTCTTACATTTTGTGGATGACTACCTAACCATCTGACTAGAAATATGATCCTTACAACCCAATGATCAATGGTGTGTTATGTAAAATATTTAAAGTTTTGGGGAATCATATTCTCAACCTAAGTGTGATGATAATTGTACCCTATCCTTACTACTCCATATTTTGGATTTGGAAGCAATTGTGATAGTGGTAAATACCACTATTATTATGGACTATGTTGCATTATGGGACTAGCAAGGATGAACCTTTTCACTTTGAGGTTCATACCAAGTATGTTGTTATCTCTCTTTGACACGATGTTTTTATGATGTGAAATTGTGTTTGGTTCGAGAATGTTTTGGAGTCAATTTATAAAACTCAAGATTTTCTTAGTGTATATGTGTGATGGTCCTAAAAATAACTTGCCATGTATTTGGAGGTTGCTTGAAACACTAAGATTGGTTGAGTGACCGAAAACACCTAGGAATTTTGAATGTGTGGTTTGCAAATGATGATTTGGCTTGGTGGAAAAATGGATGATGATGTGAAGGTGCCCCTGATTAAGGCAACATGAATTTATTGGACCGATAAAATATTGAACTTAAGAAATTATCCCTAATATGAAATGTGCAATGTGGTGAGGGTGCAAAGTGGTAAAATGAAATTTGTGCCAATGCAACGTTTTGAATGCAATGTGTATACAAATGAAATGCAATGTTGTGAATGAAATGTATGCAAATTGTTTTGTGTATTAGCCATGTATATATACATATATAAATTAAATTATGCATAGAATACTCTCAAGTGTATAACATTAAGTGGTTCAGACTCTTCCTCTCTCTCTAGACTAGCAAGCCTATAAGTACCATTACCCACTTTTTGAGTAACAATATATGGTCCTAACCAATTAGCTATGAATTTATCACGAAGATACGATAATGCATTGGTGTTTTGTTGGTTCTTTTTAAGGACACGATATCCAAATTGAAATTCATGTAATTGAACTTTGGCATTATAAGCATGCTTTAGGTAGTCTTTATAAACTTGTAAATACTCTAATGCATTGACTCACCTCTCATCAAGAAGTGTGATTTGGTCAAGACGTGCTTGTCTAGCAGTATCGTCATCTATGAATTACTACAAAGAAAATCATAAGGAGGGTATCTCGAGCCCAAGAGGTATGATTTCTTCGGTTCCATAGACTAATGAAAATTGCATTGTCCCTGTAGGCATACAAATGCTTGTTTGATAAGCCCATAATGCCAAGGGAATTTACGTATGTCAATATCTATGATTTTCTTTGGCAAGTTTCTTGAGAATAACAATAAAGTTATTGTTGGAAGCTTCAACTTATCCATTTGCTTGTGGGTAATAAGGAGTTGATAAACTATGTTGAATGTTATATTTATTGCAAAGTTCTTGAACATTCTTGTTCTTGAAAGACTTGCCATTTTCAGAGATGATTTTTGAGGGGATGCCAAAATGATTAATGATGTGATGAAGTATGAAATCCACAATTCTAGGTCTTGTCGTATTGGTTAGAGGAATTGCCTCAACCCACTTTGTGAAGTATTTAGTGGCTATGATGATGAATGTATGTTTTATAGAGGAAGGAGGTGAAATTTTACCAATTAGATCTAGACCCCATTGTGAAAAGGGCCAAAGGATTTGAATAGGTTGTAAAGCTTGTGATGGTACATGAGTTAAATTAGCATGTTATTGAATTTTCTTGTAATATTTAACATAAGTGCAACAATCACATTCCATTGTGGGCCAATAATAACCCATGCATAAGATATGCAATGGCCATTCCACTAAAATGACCACCATAAGTACCATCATGGGCTTCAACTATGGCTCTTTATGCCTCACTAGATTTGAGATAACAAAGGACTCCATTGAAACTAAATATATACAACACATCCCCAAATAGAACAAAATGGGCTACATTTTGCTTGAAAGTACATTTGGTAGTTTGAGATATATCAGATGAGAGTGTTCCAAACTTGAGAAAGGCTACTATCTGGCTTGAGCAAGGCTCATATGGATCCGAATGGACAAAGAAAATATCATTTTTGTCTTAGATTCAACACAAATAATTGTATATTTAGAGGCCATTGAAATTATAAGGGGTTGTACCTCTCCAAAGGAGTCTTTTGGGATTAATGATCCAAGGGAGGCCATCGCATCTGCAAATCTATTAGTTGAATGTGGTAAACTATTGATTTCATACCAATCAAACTTAGAGATCAATTTCATTGCTACTTCATGGTAAAGCTTAATGGTAGGTTATTTGCATTGGTATTCTCTATTAATTTGCTTAACAACAAGTTGATAATCACCAAATATCCTAATATGCTTAATGCTCATAGCTATAGCTGATTGAAGACCTAAAATTAAGGCTTCATACTTTGCAGTATTGTTTATGCATTAGAAGTCAAGTTTGAATGATAAGGGGATAGGTACCCCCTGGGGTGTATGAAGCAGATTCCAACACCTTGAACTTTTATGAACTTAGAGCCATCAAAGAATAGTGTGATATCGACATATTCATTAAGAATGATATTTTATTCTTGTTTAGTGATGACAAATATTGAATCATATAGGAGCTCAATAATCAAATGATGATCACTAGGTAGTGGAGCTTCTGCAAGCTAATTGGCTATTACCTGATCTTTAATGGATTTTTGGCTAATGAATTCAAGGTCAAATTTAGTAAGGAGCATTATCCATTTAGAGGTGTGGGTGTTGTAAGTGTGAGACATCATATAACGTAGAGGAGTTTCTCTAGCTATGACATATGTTGTGTGACTAAGCATGTAATATCAAAGTTTATTAGTGGTAAAAACACTACTAGCATAATTTTTTGACATAGGCATATCTGGTTTCATAGCTTACCAATTTTCAACTAATATAATAGATTAACTTGCTCTCAATTTTCTTCATTCTTTTGTGTAATGACCCCTATATGAGGAGGAGCTAAGATTGATAGAGAAGCTAGGTATTGCTTAATATCATCGAAGGCTTTTTGACACTCATATATCTAAGATAATGAAACTCCCTTTGTAGTAGGTGATTGAATGGCCTACATTTCTCAAAATATTGCACAATGAAATGATGGATCGATTGAATATTTCCTTGTAAACTATGCAATTATTTTAAGTTAGTTGGGGGAGGTATCTCCATGATGGCCTTGACCTTGTTTGGGTCCACCTCAATGCATATTTTAGAGCCAATGAATCCTAGAAATTTGCTTGAGGTAACACCAAAGACATATTTCTTGGGGTTCAACCTTACATTATGCTCTAGGAGTCGGCAAAAAACTTTCTCCAATACACCAATGTGCTCTTGTCGAGTTTTAGATTTAGCCAAGAGATCATCCACATAATATTCCATAATCTTATGTATGTAGTCACAAAAAATATATGTAATGGAATGTTGATAAGTGGCACCTACATTTTTAAGGCCAAAGGGCATCACCTTGTAACAAAAAGTTTACCAAGGTGTAGTGAATGTTGTTTTGTGTATGTCATTAGGATTTATTCGAATTTGGTTGTATCCTAAGAAATCATCCATGAGAGAAAGCATTTCATGGCCAGTATAGGTGTCGACAAGAGTGTCAATGTTTAGAAGAGGAAATTCATCCTTAGGACATGCTTTGTTAAGATCTCAAAAGTCAGTGCAAACACGTATCACCCCATTAGGTTTTTGAATGGGTAACATGTTTGAAATCCACTTAGGATAGTCGATAGGAACTATGAATTTCACATCTAAGGGTTAAACCTTTGTTTTTACCAAGAGGGCCATGGTAGGATGCATTCTCTGATACTTTTGTTTAACTGGCTTAGCATCAGGCTGTAAGGTGAGATTATGGACAACCAAACTAGTGTCGATACCAAGCATGTCCTTATAAGATCATGCAAATATGCCCTTCTTCCTCTTGAGGAGAGAAATTAATTACTCTTATTCTTTGGGTGATAAAATTTTACCAAGTTTGATAATTTGGGTATTGTACTTGTCTGAAATAAGGTCCACATAAATAGTATATTCAATGGACATGTGAAAACATTCCTTAAGTTGATGGGGCATAGGGATAAAATGAATGTCATCTAAGATTTCATCAAACTCTTTTGGCTTATATTTATCAATTTTTTCCTGGAAAACCTTAGGAGTCAAAGGTGAAGGTGAAGGTAAAGGCGGAGGAGATGGAGGAATGTAGTTGGTTGAAGCCCTTAACAATTCCTTGAACAAAAAAAACTTGAAAAAGGATGGAGGTGAGGAAATATGGTCCATATAGATAAGACTTATGTCAATTGGAATTGGTTTAGCCAGATCGTATGGATTATGGAGTAGTGTGAATAAATCAATAGGATTCATGTTGAATTATGGGCAAAGGGGATAAGGTTGGATGGAAATGATGGAACCTAAGAACCAGTTCTAGGAGCCTTTTTAACCTAGGCAACAACAAGCAACACAAATAAATGCATTTAACTAGATGATATATACATGCAATGCTGAGAAAAAAGTTTATTTTTTGTTGATTTTTTTTTTGGTAGTGGTGAAAACCACTATTTTTGTGTTATGTACATATGTTACAAGTTGGCTTATGAAATGACTTAATGGAATGGAGGTGGTGGCTCACCGGTAGGTGTGGCTCACTCTTGTGGAAGAAGCAATTGAAATATGGAATCATGGATGGGGAACATGTTGAGATAAGACTCATCTTGTTCGATATGGGGAATCATGGGCTACAATTATTCTTTAGATTAATCCAAAATTATCGACAAAAGTTGGAATTATTCATAGATTTCATCATCATAATCATCGATATGGAGGGTTTCTTCTCCTGAATTGAGATTAAGCCTTTAAAAGGCTTGTTCATGAGAAGAAGTGGTGGAAAGTGTATGATAACCTAGAACTGAATGGTCGTGCACTTCTTGATATTGAACATCAATAGGCTACGATACTCCCTGTTCATGCAATCCTAGGCCATGAACTTGCCAATTGACTATGTGAAAATAGTGAGATGGATTTCCTGACATGTTTGGAATATTGGTAAGTGCTGCTTCTTTGGGTTATTCTAGGGGAGGTAGATTTGATGATGAATCAATCCCCCCATATACAAAATTTATACTATTTGGAGTTGAATCCATATTATATACTGCTCCTTTGGATAAATGTGGGCCACATGGGTGGACGAAATCCTTAGCATTAGGAATGGTGAGCAGTGTGACGGTGATGTATTCAACCACATATTCACCAATACTAGGATTAGTAAGGTGGACCTCAATTTGGGATGATTTTGAAGGACCATGATTGGATGATGGCTTGGGGCATGGTGAAGATGAAGACATCTCATAATCCATCAATTCAACTTGTGAAACATTGGATGATGACAATAGATTGGATTGAGAAGGTTGTTGAGTGGACGATGATGATGTGGATGGCAAGGATGTGGACCAATTTTGACCACATGTACATCTAGTCAATGATGACGATTATGGGGGTGTGGAATCTTGATAGGGATTGGTGATAGGGAGATCCTCAATAATGGGAGATTTTGATGAGGAAATTGGTAGAGTGGTAGATGGATTGTCTGATGGTGATAGAAAAATGTGGGTGGAAGGAAGCATGGACTCATATGAATTTGAGATGAAATTGCAATAGTTAAATGGCTTGATGTCTACCAGAATGTAATGTAACTATCCTTCATGAATGTATTTGAAATATTGGTGTAGTATTGAAGGAACACATCTCATTTCCCTCATCCAAGGTCTTCCAAGGAGTACATTATACACCATGGATCCTTCCAAGATGTGAAACATAGTGTGCAACATTTTGACCCCTAATTCAATGGGTAAAATAATAGTACCAATTATGGAACATAAAACATCGTTGAATGTGTCGAATGGTAAAAGGAGCAAGGAGGCGAATGTGTCACGATATTGTGACATGTTGCCTTTTTGGGTCCAAATGCAAAAAAATAGTACAAAGATGCAGAAGTGTTGCAATGTCACGACATGTCACATTTTCAACATGTCACAGTTTCACGACGATCCAGAGCAAATGAAGGAAAAGACTCAAGGACGACGTGATTTTGTGACTTGTCGATTCTTTGCGCCTGGAAGCGGCAAGAGAACAAAATGGGAATCGAATGTCACAATTTCATCACATGTCTTAGTTTCACGATAGGTAGTGGCAAAGGAGCAGAACTAAGGCAGATTTTTGCAATTTTGCGACAGGTCTCATTGTCGCGACATGTCGCATTTTCATGACTATCCAGAGAAAATGAAGGAAAAGACTTAAGGACGTCGCAATTTCGTGACATGTCGCACTTTCATAGATGGAAGCGGCAAGAGTACAAAATGGGAGATGAATGTCGTGATTTCGTGACATGTCTCATTGTCACGACTTGTTGCTTTTTTGTGACATGCAACGGCAAAGGAGCAAAACGAAGGCAAAATGTCATGATTTCGTGACATGTCTCTTTTTCATGACAAGTCACATTTTTGTGACTATCCAAAGTAAAATATGGAAATGACTTAAGGACGTCACAATTTTGTGACATGTCGCATTTTCGTGGCTGGAAGCGAAAAGAGTGCAAAATGGGTGATGAATGTCACGATTTCACGATATGGCTCATTTTCGTGACATGTCGCATTTACACAACTTATAGCAGCAAAGGAGCAAAACGAAGGCAGAATGTCACGATTTCATGACATGTCTCATTTTTGTGGCATGTCACCATTTCATGACTCTCCAGATAAAATGAAGGAGAAGACTTAAGGACATCACAATTTCGTGACAGGTCGCATTTCCATGGCTGGGGCAGCAAGAAAGCAATGCGGTGGGCCACTGCCTGTGTTCTAAGGTGTTTGTAAATATGGGTAAGGGGTTGTGCTCTTTCTTGGTAGGGTGGCCTCATAAGGGTACTCATAGTGAAGGAAATATTGTCCCTATTGAGGTTTTGATCCGTAATAACATAGTGCTGATTTTTGTAAAAGGTTTTGGGTCAACCTGGAAAACCTGGATGTAATGAATTTATTCCTTAATTACCAAAAATAAAAATAAAACATCGTTGAATGCTTTTAGGGTAAATTATGACTTGGTGATATGATATGGAGGAAGGTTCAAATTATGAAGAGCAGATGTGGTGATGATATTTATAGAGGAGTCGGTGTCAATTAACACTCTTTTAAAAGGATTCTTGTCAATTAGAGCCATGATATACAATGGAGGGTCTACTGAGTCCAATGAGATTGGCTTAATATCAAAGTAATAGAATGTAATGTAAGGCTCCATGCATGTTTGAATTCTCCCTAAAACAATTTTGAAGGCATTAGAATCTTGAGATTGTAGTTCAATGGATTTGAGAATATCTATTAATGCCTCGTGATGTAGGGAAGATTGCTAAATTAACTCGTAAATTGACAATTTGGTGAAAGCCATATTTAGACTTGTGGTTAACCAGTTACTCAATGAGATGATTGGTCATGGTGGATGATTGATGGGTGGATTTGGAGGATTTTATTGGCTAGGGATATGGATTGGCAGTAAAGGATTGGGGGAAATTTGAATCGGTGGTGATGTGGGAGGTTGTGACACACTTGCTTGAGGTTGTTGCCTTGCATTTTATTTATTATTTCTTTGACCTCTAGTGACCACATGAATGGCACCTACAAACCCTTGGTATTGATTGATAGGGATACTGTATGGAATTAAATAATATGCCTTAAATACATTTTTATAGATAGAGATGAGGGATATTAAATATTATTGTGCATATTAAATGCACCCTTATCCTCTTATTCGCACATGGTATTGAGCCCATGGTTTGACTCATACCATGGTATTGAATATGTATTTCAGGCCTATAAATTGGCATGTTTTATGAATACAAAATAATCTAGAGGTTTATCCTGTAATTTCGTATCATTTGGTATCAGAGCATTCGCTTCTATCCTATGAGGGGAATTTCCTCATGGAAATTCCCCCTTCTTCTGCATTTCTCTCTTCTTAATTTTATTCCAATTTTCATCCCACTGGTAGAGGTGTTGCAATCACTGTAGATCGATAAATGCTAGTGCATGCAAATTGTGCATTTCCTAACATCATGGCTGCAAAAATGGGCTCATACGCATGGGATATACATATCAATAATTTTCAATGTTTTCTATGATTTCCTGCTTGCTGGCTACTCCTGTCTCCTCTAGTGTTTTTGAGTGATCATACCGATATTTTAGTGATAATTTATCTCTTTGACATTGCACCACACTATGAGTACATCGATCTATGCATGCATTTTCAATGGCCTTGATGTCCATCCCCACTTGTGTGCCCACTATTTTCCATAGATAAATGACAATGGATGACAAAGCAACCTGATATTTTTAGCATCAATCACTTCCATGCATCGTATTATTGTAGATCCTCATACTGTCCTATCACTCTTGTCTACCATGTAGGCCCTACCTGATCTACCCACTATGTGTCTACACCCTACAAGATTTCTGCTCTGCCCATGTTTGAGTCTTATTTGCACTGCACCAAAGTGTGATAGACATCATGGATTGCTTCATCAAAGTATTCATGTTGGCATTCAAATCTCGAGCACATCTGTGGAGGATTAATTTTTCCACATAATGAGGCTCTAAGGAGAAATCACTGGGGTGGATGCTCAACTATAGAAAATATAGTGTGTGAGGACAATTAACAATGCCATCACAACACATATTCCCACCTTGTTTGTATAAGCCCCACTATTCATTGCATACATCCATATTGGGCTTATTCCTAAGATCAAGAGAAATTATTTACAAACATAGATACAACAAAAAACTATGCGATGATCTTAGAGTATTTTATCCATGGTGCAAGGAGGACTTCAAAAACCCTCATTTACATCCCCTATGTTGTCTTCCCACATGGTACCCTTTTTCATCAAGATATGATGATTGATAATCATCACATGTGGCATGATCGAGGAGGCAACATTTGAAGGAGTTTTCCTAGAAAAAATTTATCCCATATTCAGTGGACAAATAGTTTTCACCACCTTCATAAGAGCAATCATGCCCTTTATAGAATAGCCAACATGCGCTGCTATGTGCTCGCTGGATCTTGAGTGACCTACCACTTGAGTGATAGTTATTTATGTGTATGCCACATCACACTTGTTGCATCTGCTGCTTCATATATTGTTTCAATGATGCCACCATGCTTTGACTTCGTTCGTGGCCCATTGACCCCACTTTTTGTGCCACTAGACTCTAACTACCTGTCCATTTGGCATGATTTTTGGTGTGATTCGACCATTTGGAATGATTTTTAGAACCACTTCTTGCTAGATCATCGTGAGAAGAATGCCCTATTTGCTAGAATATTCCTTGAGCATATTTCATGTTTCAAATTTGTTAAATGGGTAAAGTAATCCTTTTTATTTTTGCTCTTGAGAGCCTTGTTATTTTTCCTGCAAATTGATGCTCTATTCAAACACAAACATAGCCTTATGTATAGTCATTGGAAAGCTCTTTCTATGATGGATCCAGTAGAAGCATTCAATTTACATTTTTTAAAGGTCTGCTTTGACCTACGATGCTCTGAATTTTATGTTTTTAAAAATAAATTTTAACAATCCATGTTGTATTACAGAGTGCACTTTCGGTTGAACCCGATACTCCTCAATACACATTCATTTTTAGAGACTCTTTTGGAAGTATATTTATTCTCCAAACCATGACCTTTGCATATAGGTAATCCCCACTAATGGGATTGTCTCAGATATGTTAACGACCATGGCACTTCTTATATGATCCACATCTATCACATGGGTATTCCTTCCTCACTTTCAGAGTTGTCGTTCTCTCTTCCTTAAATAAATTAAGGCCCTTTCTTTGTGATCCCAGTCATCATATGGGTCTTCAACCTCTCGTGGAATTTAGTACTCCTAAAAATTAAAGTTTGTTTAGCCCTCTTGTGGCTTTTCTCTTAGTGGATTTCAACAAATTAGCTTTTCGTAGCTCAGCACATGTCTTCACCAACAAGACACATCAAGAAACACTCCATCAGTTCTTTGGCATTAGCTTCTACATTGAATTTCTTGGATCCTTAGCTTCATTTTGCTCTTGTTATCTTCTCTAAATTTCCTTCCTTGTTTGTATGAATTAGGGACCAATGCATCTATAGTGGGGAGGAATGATAGGGATACGGTATGACATTAAATAATAAGCCTTAAATGCATTTGTATAGATAGATATTAAGTATATTCAATATTATTGTGCATATCAAATACACCCTTATCCTCTTATAAACACATGTTATTGAGCTCATGGTTCGAATCATACCATGGTATTGAATATGTATTTCAGCCCTATAAATTGGCATGTTTTATGAATACAAAATAATCTAGAGTTTTAGCCTGTAATTTCGTATCATTTTTGGATGTGATTGACTTGATTAGGAGAAGTTAAATGTTAGCCCCTCCTATATTTGGTTGCACTTCATCATGGTGAGGAAGTGGTATTTGAAAAATACCAAGGTTTTAGTTTTGTTGAGCAAGGGGATTGTCAAGCTTGATTGCCCCCAAGTCAATTAGGTCTTGAACGATATCTTTGAATGTATGATAATTGTTAATGTCATACCCATTTTGCCTATGATAAGGAAACAATAAATATTCCTGATAGTGTTTACTATGTTTAGCAAGATCATCTGGTCTGATTTCAGGTAAAGCAAGTTTTTTTGTATCATAAAACCTTAAAAAAGGGAAGCATATGACTTGACTAAGGGGTGTATTGGCGATTTTGTCAGACATATTATCACTAGGGATGGTTTTCTACAGTTGGTACTATGTTTTGCATGGATTGAGTTTTTGAGGGTCCTACATGAAAAGAAATTTATTGTGGTGACTATTGCACTGATGGTTGTTGAACCATTACCGGTTGGCTCATGACCACTTGATTAATGTGATTGGTCTAACTAGATGGGGTAGCCTATGTTGATTTTGATTGGCTAGAAGAGTTTTTTTATATTGGCCCTTGTTATACCATTCCTTTTTCTTAGGATTAAGTATGCCCTCTTGGATTTTTATTTCCTTTATGACACTAGCCTAAGCTAAAGCTTCTTCAAATGAATGATAAGTTTGTAGTTTAAGCATCCAAGAGATAGGTTTTAAGCAACTCTTGGTGAATAATTTGATTAGCTCATCCATTGGTAGTATGAATGGCAACTTGGTAATAATAACCCTCCAACATTTTCCAAAATCATAGATGGACTCATCATC
The DNA here is from genome assembly GCA_028583015.1 of Wollemia nobilis. NCBI lineage: Eukaryota > Viridiplantae > Streptophyta > Pinopsida > Araucariales > Araucariaceae > Wollemia > Wollemia nobilis. Next base: position 3,218,917 of record JAQPPZ010002341.1, on the reverse strand, counting down.
ATGTTGTATTAAAGCATAACCATAAAACAATGAGACTTTCTTTCTAACATTTAGGATAAAACACTTAAAGAATTGGTCAATCAATTGCTCAAAAGTATAAATACTATGACTGGGTAATTGATTATACCACTCTATGGCATCTCCTAATGTTTGAGGAAATATTCTAAGCATGAGAGAATTATCATTTTGAATTCTAAAATAGGCATGTACAAACATGCTCACATGCTCTTTGGGATCCTTAGTTCCCTTGAACTTGTCAAACTTAGGCACTGTAAAATCTACCAGATATGATGATGATGGTACTGAAGGATGAATGGGTTGATTGATCAATTGACGTAAAGTTAGCTTTTGGTTTGTCAAACCAGGAGTATGTTGTATCAATTGATCTATCTGTTTTTACATGGTATTAATTTGAGGGTCTTCTTAAAGAATGTGGAAGCCCTAAATTACCTGATTATTTTGGGATGGGGTGGAAAAATGTTGTGGGGTGACTAAATGATGCTGAGATTGGTGATGATGACTAGTTGAATTTGATGGAAATTGATGAATGGGATATTGATGATGAACAGATGGAAAATTTTAGAATTAAGTTGATGCATGAGGGTTATGACTATGTTGGCCAATGGGAATAGGATGGGTACTGGTATAACTTGGTGGAGGAATGGGGATAGAAACCACAGAAGACTATGGTGTCCATGATGGACCCTGGTTAATGAGGATAGTATGAGTAGAGTTTGGTAAAGGTTTAGGGTTCACTTGCACTTAGTATTGAGTATTTTGATGTTGCCTAAGTAATTTGTTCAAGTTTTCCTATGCCTTATTAATTTCTCTATCAAAAGTGGAAGGTATGGAAGCAAATTGTATGGAATATGTGGTTGGAGAACAAGTTACACTTGGTATGGTAACTTGTGAGGCTGAAACTTGTGAAGTAGCATTTACATGTGCTTCATAAAAGGGGTTAGTGTATGTGGATGTGTATGAAGTGCTAGAAGCACATGAGGGTTGGGAAATGGACATATGAGAGGAAGGTGCAACTGATACCTCAAAAAGAGGGTTAGTGTACACATCGATAAAGTTGGATGGTGGCTAGAAATAAACAAGCTCCTACTGTAAAGTAGGATCCTATCTAGGTGAGTTGGGGACTTACTCTAAGACATAGTTAGAAGACTTCATAAGAGCTTCTAATTGTACCATATCTATGTGGGTAATGTGGTGATCAATGGTTGGTGAGGTTGATTGTACTTGAGAAATAGCCATATGAAAGGTTATGGGTGACAAGGAATGTGAGGGACCTTTAGACATATATGCCTGTGTCAAATTTAGGGAATCTACCACATAAGTGGTGGGGAATGTGGATGAAGGTTCCATTGAATTGTATTGATTTAATGCTTTCTTTTGTTTTATTTTTAAGACCATAAAGCAAATAAACCAAAATACAGATTCTACACTAAAATGAAACACAAAATTTAAATTTCACAAGAAAAATAAAAAATCAATGCTAAGTTTGTTGAACACGTGTGTCTTACCTCATTCATTGATTATCTCCTTTTAATGTGAATTCATTATCTTAGGTTTTAATCTTATGTGTTTCAAATGTTCTAATCTAAATCAATCAAAGAAAGGTAAAAACTATAGCTAATATGGGATAGTGAGATTCTTTCTTGTGATGAAATCAAACAAGTTTTCTTGGGGGTGACCTAAGGTTTCTAAGGGCATAGATTTGTGGATGGAGATGAAAGCCATCATCACCAAATCTCAAGCAATGGCTAGTGATGAAATCCATCCAGTACTATTAAACGTGAATTGTGCAGTGTGTGATTATTTTTAAAATTTCTGATTTGCTATTGTGTTCATACAATGTTAGAAAGATAATTGATTTTGATAGTCTAAATTAGAAGCCACTACCCAAAATACCAATTTTTCCAAAGGATGTAGAGTACATTGCTTAAGACCTGCTCTAGATAGTTGGGGGGTTTGTCTACTCCTTCGTATGGAATCACCCAAGTACGGGGATAATTTTGGTATTTGACTAATTTTCGTACTTAGACCTACAAAAATGGGAATCCCTAACCCTATAATGTAAAATAATTATGCAATTTTTCAATTTACATGAAATTAGAATGGAATATTTTTTCAATTTGTGAATATAGAAAAAAATCAAAAAATTCAAACAGAAAGTGTGGATGGATGCATATACCTAATCTAAATCCTAATATGTAAGCTAATATGAATGTTTTTCCCATATTAATTAATGACATTCCTTTTGGATTAGAAACCTAAAAAAACTTAAGATTCCTAGAATACGTAAACATAAAAGCTAGGGTTTTAATAGTAGACTTACAAAATAGCCTACATCTCTACCCTAAATCTCTATAAAAAACCATTGGGTATTTCTGAATCATACTTGGGAATTTATGGATAGCCTTTGAGCATCGTTGGGCATTCGTGCACCTTATGCAACTTCTTGGAAGTCTTCAAAAACCCTAACCAACAAAAAATACACGATTCGTGCCTCTAAAAATCTTGCAAAATAAGATAGAAAAACAACAAATAAATTAGCAAAGTAAATCATAAAATAAACCTTTAATGGGTGCCACCATGATCACCATTTGAAGAGATAAAAACACAACATCAAATAACAAGATATAAATTGAACTCAAGAGATAATATTGCACAATGAATGATTTTATGTTAATTGGGGAAGCCTCAAAAATCCATTGTTACAATAAGAATCGTTGAATTCTTTGATACATTTTTTATAATAGCTAGGATTGTTCAAAACCGTAGCAAACAATGCTGGTGGTTTCTTAAAATGCGTCTCTACTCCCAATAAAAGTGAGTGGGCTTCTAGTTATTTGATGTCGGGCCACTCTAGCTTTGAAGAACACAAGCTTATACTGAGAGGGGGGGTGAATAGTATAAGACCTCTTTTTACTTTTTCCTTTATACCTCAAAACAGTAAAGCAATATACCCAAAGCAATATCAAAGCAATGCACAATATCATCCACAAAGTGACACCAATTTTAATGTGGTTCACCCAAAATGGTTGGGCTACGTCCACAAAACTTTTCTCTAAAAGTTATCTCAAAGTTCTTTGGGAATCCTTCCCAATTACAATATTTATGAGCCTTGGAACAAAGGAGATACCTTCCCCTAATCAGAATTTATGAGCCTCTACTCAAAGGAGATACCTTCCCCTCTGCTCTGGAAATGATCCCTCAGAAGATCAACTACCTCTACCTCTTGCCAGCACGTGGAACTCCTTTCCACCGAAGACATCCTGTCGTCAATGCTTAGCCTAAGAGACCTCCGCCTTCTATGATCACATCCACGACGAGCTCAACAACCTGTACCAAACACAGTCAATCGATCTAGTACCAGTCTTTCTCTGTTTGTCAGATATGTCCAATGCTTGAACAAATCAATCCTCTACACACAAGCCTTCTCAAAGACTTGCCAAATATTTCCTCAGGTTCTTCTCAAAGAACCAGTGCACCTCTGTCCTCAAGTTATCTGATAGAACTATCAAACTCAGCTCACAAGTCCTTTGCTAGGACTCGTCCAAATCTGCTCACAAGTCCCCACCAAAACCTGTCCAAAACTGCTCACAAGTCCCCACCGAAACCTGTCCAAAACTCAGCAAGCTCACCAAGAAAAAACTTTCTTAGTAGGAAATCACAAAGGTGAATTGTTAGAGACCCAATGTGATTTTTCAAACTCATATAAGCATAAAGAGAATTGTTAGAGACTCAATATGTTCTATACTCAACTCCCAATCTCAAAACTCAACTCAAATCAACTCAGCTCAAACTCAATCTCAAATCTGAAAACTCAACTCAATATCTAAAATGGATAGGATAGACTTTCTTTCAAGAACATGAAACCCCAACAATTGCCAACTATGCAAAGAATCACATAACAATGATACTCATGTTATTTTCACCATCAATTAGGGCTTCAACAACAATGCTCATCAAACAAGGTTCAATCAACACCATTCAGCTCAAAACACAACCTTGAAGCATTTCACAATCAACATTAGAAAAGGAAACAAGTAGAACTCCTTTTCTCTCCAATATTGTTTGAACAAAAAGCATCCACCAACTCAAATCAACAAGAGCACACACAAATTTTCAAATCATCAACAAAGGAGTAAGCCCAACACTTTAACCAAGTAAAGAATAGCTTGATTATTACCAATTTAATGAAAGCAATTGTCAATCTCAAAGCTGCCCACTTAAGGTTTCACAACTTCACACAAGAAGCAATTTTAACCTTAAAACATCATGCTTTCATTTCCATAATCAACCAAAAGCACTCTCAACATTACAAGAAAAATTTATCCCTTATACACCTTACTTCTCCCTTATAGTCTTATCAAAAATAAAATTTATCTCTCATAAGAATGCAATAAGATATTTCAAACAACACCTTCAAAAGAATCTTTTATCAAAATAAAACAAGCTTTAAACTCCTTATAACTCCTAAGCTGTTTTTCCATCTAACAAACTTCCTCCATCCGCAAAATACACTTAGCAAAAATTAATTTCGAAAATACCTTGGCCAACATAAAAAATCGCGCTATGGAGAAATTGCACACGAATTCTAACACCACCCGCCAAGTCCACTTCACGATGAAAAACCCTTTCACGTTATTCGAATGCGGAACCTCTCATTCGGGTAGCATGCCAATAGCCTAGCCGCTATCGATGCGCCAAAGGCACTCGGTGAGGTTTAAACCTCATGCTGGTAGCCTTGTTCCTTCTATGCCAGGGATTAAATAAAACAACAGTGCCTCCCTTTCTTCTAACACGAACATGAAGACGAAAACCTTACGACGGATTTATGACAAACGACGAGTATAATAAATGAACAACGGATTCACAAAAATGGTGAAGAAACAATCAAGCGACGGGTTTACAAAAACGGTGAAGAAATCTGAACAGCAGATCACGAAATCACAGCGAGGAAGAAATCGAACAGCAGATCACGAATTCATAGCAAGCAACTCTTTTCAAAATGCGGATTGGCTAATTCTTGATTTTCATCGAGGGAGATTTATATGCATTTTTACCATAAGCTCTTGACGTCGGCAAGGAGTTTAACATGTTGGCAAAGGTCTTGGCTAGCACCCACAATCTTAAAACATAACGCCCACATAGTTAAGACATTTGCGCCATGGGTTAGGAGAACCCATTGCAAACAATAATTTAATATTTATTTAAAAATAATTAAAGGGAACCTTAACAAGGTTTTTAATTATTTAAATAAATACTTCCTTCTGGACCCAAATGCATTAAACTAATGCATCCACCTGTAATCTTTAAACCCGCCAACTTGGGGTTTACAAAAGACCTTTGAAACTGTCATGCCGTAACCTTCATCAAAACAAATTATTAGACATCAAATCAAATTCCTTCAAGAGCTTCTTGACATCAATGACAACTTATACACTTGTGCAAAGGCAATGTACCCAAAGTACCCAAAATTGCCAACAAGCTTAAGCAGCTATCCAATGCTAATGTAACACTTTCAGATATGCACACAATAGAATAGAAAATGGGTTAGTAGCAACTGTGAGGGCTCCACAATGTGAGGCCCTTTATAATCAATACAAAAATCCTAGCTATATGATGTAAATAACATGAACATAATTGAGAGTGCATAGAAGGAAATAATAATAAAAATATTTACGTTGTTTATCTACCATTCCTTGATTTGATATAATTTATTGCAGTAGACTAGTGCGGTGATGTCCTATCATCACGCAGGGGCTAGGAGGACTTCAAAACTCTGGTGTAAAATGCTTACGGGTGCTCTACGACTATAGGAAATACCCGTGGGCACTTGAGAATTGTGGAGGCTGTCCAGAGGTGCTTGGAAGTGGAGGGGAAGCACCCAAAGGCACTTTACGATGATATAAAGCACCCAAGGGTGTTCGACTATTGAGGGGGAAGTCTACAGAAGTATATTTGACTAGTGAGAGGGGTAACGATGGATGCAGATGATATGAAAAGTGAGGATAGAAGGCAAGAGTACTCAAATACAAGAATGGAACTCAGGTAACCAAGTACTCAAGGATTTCCAAGAAAATCTCCAGGATTCAGGGGTTGAGCCATCAAAATGGCTCATATTAATAATCCAACCTAGGACATACTAGGGTTTTGATGACATTAATCATGTGGTTGAGATAAAAGCGTATCAAAGGATGGATATTAAATCTAGGATGTGAAAAAGATTGATGTAAATGGATGGATAGGATTAAGTGAAATAGGATGGCTAGGATTAATTCACTTATATAAATATATATATAATATAATATATAAAATATTAATATTTAAATATATATAAAATAAATATATAAATATATATGAATAATGGGTGGAAATGGTGGTAAAAGTAGGATGGACAATAAGTGGCTAGGTTTTGGTGTCTACACATGTATTACTACATTAAATCATTTATGGTAGTCTACTTAGATGACACTCTTATCTACAATACAACATGGGAGGAACATATGTAACATGTTTGATAGGTACTTCAAATTCTTCAAAGACACAAGTTATATGTTAATTTAGAGAAGTGCTCATTTGGCTTGATGAAGTTTTGAGTACCTTAGGTTTATTTTTGACAAAGAGGGAGTCCATGTTGATCCTAAGTAGATTTAAGTAATTAGAGATTAGCCTACCCCAAATATTCTAATAGATCCTCATAGTTTTTTGGGTCTTGTTGATTTCTATCAAAGATTTATATTGCAGTTCTCATAGATGGTCTTGTCGTACTGGTTAGAGGAATTTCCTCAACCCACTTTGTGAAGTATTCAATGGCTCTGATGATGAATGTATGTTGTCTTGAGGAAGGGGGTTAAATTTTACCAATTAGATCTAGACCCCATTGTGAAAAGGGCCAGAGGCTTTGAATAGGTTGTAAAGCTTGTGATGGTACATGAGTTAAATTAGCATGTTCTTGACATTTCTTGTAATATTTAACATAAGTGCAACAATAATGTTCCATTGTGGGCCAATAATAACCCATGCATAAGATATGCAATGGCCATTCCATTAAAATGACCACCACAAGTACCATCATGGGCTTCAGCTATGGCTCTTTGTGCCTCACTAGAATTAAGATAATAAAGGACTCCATCGAAACTACATTTATACAACATGTCCCCCAAGAGAACAAAATGAGCTACCTTTTGCTTGAAAGTATGTTTGGTAGTTTGAGATATATCATATGGGAGTGTTTCAAACTTAAGAAAGGCTACTATCTGGCTTGAGCAAGGCTCATATGGATCCGAATGGTTAAAGAAAATATTCTTTTTATCTTAGATTCAACATGAATAATTGTAGATTTAGAGGTCATTGAAATTATAAGGGGTTGTACCTCTCCAAAGGAGTCTTTTGGGATCAATGATCCAAGGGAGGCCATCGCATCTGCAAATATATTAGTCGAACGTGGTAAACTATTGATTTTATACTAATCAAACTTATAGATCAATTTCATTGCTAATTCATGGTAAAGCTTAATGGTGGGTTCTTTGCATTGGTATTCTCTATTAATTTGCTTAACAACAAGTTGAGAATCACCAAATATCCTAATAGGATTAATGCTCATAGCTATAGCTTATTATAGACCTAAAATTAAGGCTTCATACTTTGCAGTATTATTTGTGCATTAGAGTTCAAGTTTGAATGATAAGGGGATAGGTACCCCCTGGGGTGTATGAAATAGGCTCTAGCACCTTGAAATTTCATGCACTTAGAGCCATAAAAGGATATTGTGATATCGACATATTCCTTCAGAATGATATTTTATTCTTGTTTAGTGACGACAAATATTGAATCATATAGGAGCTCAATAATCAAAGGATGATCACTAGGTAGTGGAGCTTCTGCAAGCTAATCGGCTATTACCTGATCTTTAATAGATTTTTGGCTAATGAATTCAAGATCAAATTCAGTAAGGAGCATTATCCATTTAGAGGTGCGGGTGTTGTTGTAAGTGCGAGACATCATATAACGTAGAGGAGTTTCTCTAGCTATGACATGTGTTGTGTGACTAAGCATGTAATATAAAAGTTTATTAGTGGTAAAAACCACTACTAAACACAATTTTTTGACATAGGCATATCTAGTTTCATAGCTTACCAATGTTCAACTAATATAATAGATAGCTTGCTCTCAATTTTCTTCATTCGTTTGTGTAAATACCCCTATATGAGGAGGAGCTAAGATTAACAGAGAAGCTAGGTATTTCTTAATATCATCGAAGGCTTTTTGAAACTCATATATCCAAGATAATGACACTCCCTTTGTAGTAGGTGATTGAATGGCCTACATTTCTCAGAATATTGCACAATGAAATGATGGATCGATTGAATATTTCCTTGTAAACTATGCAATTCCTTTAAGTTAGTTGGGGGAGATATCTCCATGATGGCATTGACCTTGTTTGGGTCCACCTCAATGCCTATTTTAGAGATAATGAATCCTAAAAATTTGCCCGAGGTAACACCAAAGACACATTTATTGGGGTTCAACCTTACATTATGCTCTAGGAGGCAGTCAAAAACTTTCTCCAATACACCAATGTGCGCTTGTCGAGTTTTAGATTTAGCCAAGAGATCATCCACATAATATTTGATAATATTATGCATGTAGTCATGAAAAATATATGTAATGGCATGTTGATAAGTGGCACCTACGTTTTTAAGGCCAAAGAAAATCACCTTGTAACAAAAATTTTACCAAGGTGTAGTGAATGTTGTTTTGTGTAGATCATCAATATTTATTCGAATTTGGTAGTATCTTGAGAAATCATCCATGAAAGAATGCATTTCATGGCCATCATAGGTGTCAACAAGAGTATCAATGTTTAGAAGAGGAAATTCATCCTTAGGACATGCTTTTTTAAGATCTCAAAAGTCAGTGCAAATGCATTTAAAAAATTCAAACAGAGAGTGTGGATGGATGCAAATACCTAATCTGAAGCCTAATATGTAAGCTAATATGAATTTTTTTCCTAGATTAATTAATGATATTACTTTTAGCTTAGAAACCTAGAAAAACTTAAGATTGCTAGAATACGTAAACATAAAATCTAGGGTTTTAATAGTAGACTTACCAAATAGCCTACATTTCTACTCTAAATCTCTATAAAACACCCCTGGGTATTTATGAATCATACTTCTGGATAGCCCTCGAGCATCGCTGGGCATTCGTGCACCTTATGAAACTTCCTACAAGTCTTCAAAAACCCTAACCAAAAAAAAATGCTCGATTCGTGCCTCTGAAAATCTTGCAAAATAAGACAAAAAACAATGAATAAATTAGCAAAGAAAATCATAAAATAAACCTTTAGTGGGTGCCACCATGATCACCATTTGAAGAGATAAAAACACAACACCAAATAACAAGATATAAATTGAACTCAAGAGACAATATTGCACAATGATTGATTTTATATTAATGGGGGAAGCCTCAAAAATCCATTGTTACAATAAGAATCCTTGAATTCTTTGATACATATTTTATAATAGCTAGGATTGTTCGAAACCCTAGCAAACAATGTTGGTGGTGTCTCAAAATGTGTCTCTACTCCCAACAAAAGTGAGTGGGCTTCTAGTTATTTGATGTCGGGCCAATCTATCTTAAGCAACTATCCAATGCTAATGTAACACTTTCAAATATGCACACAATAGAATAGCAAATGGGTTAGTAGCAACTATGAGGGATCCACAATGTGAGGCCCTTTATAATCAATACAAAAATCCTAGCTATATGGTGTAAATAACATGAACAAAATTGGGAGTGCATAGAATGAAATAATAATAAAAATATTTACCTTGCTTATCTACCATTCCTTGATTTGATATGATTTGTTGCAGTAGACTGGTGCGATGATGTCCTAGCATCACCTAGGGGCTAGGAGGAATTCAAAAATCTGGTGTAAAATGCTTGCAGGTGCTCTATGACTGTAGGAAATGCTCGTGGGCACTCAAGAATGGTGGAGGGTGCCCATAGGTGCTTGGTGGTGGAGGGGAAGCACCCAAAGGAACTTTGCGATGATAGAAAGCACCCAAGGGTGTTAGAAGATTGAGGGGGAAGTCTACAAAAGTATATTTGACTGGCAAGAGGGGTAACGATGGATGCAGATGATATGGAAAGTGAGGATATAAGGAAAGAGTACTCAAATACAATAATGGAACTCAGGTAACCAAGGACTCAAGGATTTCCAGGAAACTCTCTAGGATTTAGGGGTTGAGCCATCAAAATGGCTCCTATTAATAATCCAACCTAGGGCGTACTAGGGTTTTGATGACACTAATCGTGTGGTTGAGATAAAAGCATATCAAAGGATGCATATTAAATCTAGGGCGTGGAAAGGATTGATGTAAATGGATGGATAGGATTAAGTGGAATCGGATGGATGGAATTAATTCACTTATATAAATATATATATATAATATAATATATAAAATATTAATATTTAAAAATATATAAAATAAATAAATATAAATATATATGAATAATGGGTGGAAATGGTGGGAAAAGTAGGATGGACAATAATTGGCTAGGTTTTGGTGTCTACACATGTATTACTACATTAATTCATTTGTGGTAGTCTACTTAGATGACACTGTTATCTATAGTACAACATGGGAAGAACATATGTAACATGTTTGATAGGTAATTCAAATTCTTCAAAGACACAAGTTATATGCTAATTTAGAGAAGTGCTCATTTGGCTTGATGAAGTTTTGAGTACCTTAGGTATATTATTGACAAAGAGGGAGTCCATGTTGATCCTAAGCAGATTTAAGTAATTAGAGATTAGCCTACCCCAAATATTCTAATAGATCCTCATAGCTTTTTGGGTCTTGCTGATTTCTATCAAATATTTATATTGCAGTTCTCATAGATTTCTTAGCCACTACACCAAATGACCAATGGAGGTGGCAAATCCCATTTCCATTAGGGAGATACTCAATATAGGGCATTGGAGAGGTTGAAGGGCCAATTGTGTTTAAATCCTATAATTTACCTCAATTTGCATCAACCTTTTAAGGTAATTATCGATGCATAAGAATACACATTGGAAGCTATTCTCACACAATATAGGCTTCCAATTTTCTATCATAGTGAAACATTCAATGAAGCAGTTTGAAAATGCCCCATATATATGAAAGAGATCTATACCATTGTACAAGCATGTAAATAGTGGAAGCACTACATCTTGGGTAAGGAAACCATCATCCATATAGATCATAGAACTTGGGAGTTCATTCAGACATAGATTAAGCCAAGGAATAAGAGATATCATAAATTTACCACATATTCACAATAATTATATTTGATCATCAAGCACAATAAAGGAAGCTCCAATTCAATAACATATTTTTTAATTCAACCTCCAATAATAGCATTCACTTTTGGAAATTTGAGTGATTTTATGTTGTCATTGATGTCACATGGATCACATTGAGTTTTGGTAGCCAAAGCATTTCATAAATAAGCATTTATGATATTTTGGAGAGGATGGATATATATAGGGTTTTTTGTGAAAACCAAGGAAGGCAAAATAAAAGGTTTTATTTAAAACCATGGATGGCATATTTGAAATGGGTTTTTCTTAAATCCCAGGTTGGCTTTTCGTTTCGTCAAAAAATGTACCCCGGTGATGGAGATATTTAATTTTAAATATTTAAGTTTAAATTTTAAATTATTTAAAATTTAATTTATAGCGCCGACGTCAAAGAAAGGAAAAGGCATAAAACTAATATTTAAATTATAAAACCGATGTCAAAGGAAAGGAGGAGGACATATATATATATATATATATATATATGCCCAAAGTTTTGATTTATTTATCTAAGTGCTCGATTTGATATTTGGATTTGAATGGTAAAAGAGCATGCGCATCGTGTGTCGAAGTGTGTGTGAAAAGGGTTTTAAAAGGCTTACAATTTTTTCGTTAGTTGAAGAGACTATTGTGGAGTAAAGCTAAATGTATAAGCCTCCTTGGCCTAGTGGTTCATGCACTGTGTGTGAAATAGGAGGTCATGCGATTGATTCTTGCTGGAGGTGTTTTGCTATGTTGAAATGTGTGAAGCACGTTTTGTTTTCGAAGGGCGTAAATATTCACGACATAAGATTTTGTTGTGTGCTCCTTTTGAGCATGTGAGGGCGTGTGGCCCAACGACAGGTTGGCTGTGGTTAAGGCACTAAGCAAGGAAGGTCACGAGATCGAATCCCGTCAGGGACAGAGGTAAGTTAATAATTTTTAGATATATTTTATTTTCTAAAGTTGCCCTAGGAGGAATAAGGGTTAAGATGCATGTTTAAAAAAGGAGAGATTTTTGGTGATTTATTTTTAGAAGTATATCATATTATATATCATTGGAAAGTTTATTCCGAGGGATATTTGATTAACTTGATTAGAGGGAGAAATAAATTGTGTGTAAAGAGATATTTCTTATTTTGTAAAGAGGTTCAAAAGTGAAGGTTGCTTTGTTATTTTTCAAAAGAGATTAATTCATTTATGAAGTGACATGGTCTATGTTATTGAGTAGGAGTAATGAGGTGTTATTTGGATGTTATTGTTGTGTTATTAATCAATATATCTAACCCTTGTTGAAAGTTGAAAAAGCAAGTGTGTTGAGTGAGACAGATTTTGTGGACAACCAAAAGACTTCTTCATATTCATAAAAGGTATGGGCACATTTTGCTATTGATTGTTTATGGTGGTTTATTTTTGCAATATCATTGGAGAGAAAAGGATTCATTGTGGTTTCCTTTTTTAAAGTAGTTGGTTGAATGCTTCAAGGTTTTCTAGGTTGATAGTTGCTATTAAATATTGTTTTATAAGCATTGTTGTTGAAGCCATTAGTAGTGTGAAAAACCTAAGATAGGGTTTGAGAAGAACATGAGTATCATTGTTATGTGAAGAATGTTTTATTAGCATTGTTGTTGAACCCATTGGTTATGCAAAGAAATTGAACTTGAAAAGAACATGAGTATCATTGTTATGTGAGATTTGTGGTTGAGCATTATTGGAAACATTTGAGTTGGTTGATACATGCTTGGACTAGGGTTTTTAAGAAAGAGTTGTTCCTTGTGGTAGTTGGTTGAGAAGAGTTTTTTGAGCCTAGTCAAGTGATTGTGTGAAGTGGTTGTTCAAGTTCCATGAAATAAATTATTCTATATTATGGATTTAAATTGAGATTGATATTTGAGGATAGAACATATTTAGTCTCTAATAATTCTCTTTATGCTTCTATAAGATTGATTTGAGTTGAGATTGAGATTTGGGGATAGAACATATTGAGTCTCTAACAATTCTCTTTATGCTTCTATAATATTGATTTGAGTTGAGATTGGGATTTGAGTATAGAACATATTGAGTCTCTAACAATTCTCTTTATGCTTCTATGAGATTGAATTATTGAGCAAGTTCTTGGTGAGCTTGATAGAGCAGATTTGAGCAAGTTCTTGGTGAGCTTGCTAGTGTAGATTTGGGCAAGTTCTTAGTGAGCTTGCTAGTGCATATTTGGGCAAGTTCTTGGTGAGCTTGCTTGAGAAGATTTGGACAATTTTTGTGTGAGCTTGTTGAGAAGATTTGGACAAGTTCTATGTGAGCTTGTTGAGAAGATTTGGAAAATTACTATGTGAGCTTGTTGAGCAGATTTAGACAAGTTCTATGTGATCTTGTTGAGCATATTTGGACAAGTTCTATGTGAGCTTTCTTGAGAAGATTTGGTCAAGTTTTGTGTGAGCTTGTTGAGTAGATTTGGACAAGTTCTGTGTAAGCTTGTTGAGCAGATTTGGATAAGTTCTGTGTGAGCTTGTTGAGCAGATTTAGACAAGTTCTATTTGATACATTCTAGGACTAGGGTTTGTAAGAAAGAGTTGTTCCTTCTGGTAGTTGGTTGAGAAGAGTTGTTTGAGCCTATTCAAGTGATTGTGTGAAGTGTTTTTTCAAGTTCCATGAAACAAACTATTCTATATTATGGATTTATGTTGAGATTGAGATTTGAGGATAGAACATATTGAGTCTCTAACAATTCACTTTATTCTTCTATAATATTGATTTGAGTTGAGATTGAGATTTGAAGATAAAACATATTGAGTCTCTAACAGTTCTCTTTATGCTTCTATAAGATTATTTTGAGTTGAGGTTGGGATTTGAGTATAGAACATATTTAGTCTCTAACAATTCTCTTTATGCTTCTATGAGATTGAATTATTGAGAAAGTTCTTGGTGAGCTTTCTAGAGTAGATTTGAGCAAGTTCTTAGTGAGCTTGCTAGTGTAGATTTGGGTAAGCTCTTTGTGAGCTTATTAGTGCAGATTTGGGCAAGTTCTTGGTGAGGTTGCTTGAGTAGATTTGGACAAGTTCTATGTGAGTTTTTTGAGAATATTTGGACAAGTTCTGTGTGAGCTTCTTGAGCAAATTTGGACAAGTTTTATGTGAGCTTGTTGAGCAGGTTTTGAGTGAGCCTATTGACAGAGCTTTTGAGGTGACCGAGTATAGGGGACATAGTCTCAGTGGATAGAGATACAACAACCAACACAATTGAAGATAAATATAAGTGAGGAGTCTTCAAGTGGAGAGAGATCCACCAGTCAGTGCAATAGAGAGACAGAGTCTTCTAGAAGATCACTAGCCAGAGTATAAGGGGAAAGAGTTCTCCTATGGAAGAGATACACAAAATTGAGATTAGGGGATCAAAATCTCCTTTGGAAAAAGATCCATAAACATTATAATTTGGAAGGATTCCCAAAGAAATTTATTGAGAAAGTTTTAGTAAAATATTTTCACCATGGAGTAGACCACATTGGGTGAACCATGTAAACTATGGTTTCTCTATTGTGTATGTTGTTTTGTGCATTACTTGATTACTACTATTGATACTATTGTCTATACACTGCATACTATTGAATTGAAAAGAAAATTAAAAAGTGGTCTTAGACTCAGATTTTACTCAGAAGGTTTTGAGATTACTTCCCATGAAGTATGATGCAAAAGTTTAAGCAATAGGAGAAACAATGGATATCAACAAGCTAACAATGGAATAACTACAAGGAACACTCACAACTTATGAGATGAGGAGAATTAAGCATCAGGTTCCAATAAAAGAAATTGCATTCAAGGCCTCAGAGAAAAAGAAAGGGAAATTTCTAAAGACACATAGAGATTCAAATAATAATGAGGAAGCTAATTTCATCAAAAGGAAAAAGGACTTAAGAAATTACAGGGATATGAAGAAAGTCAAATGCTACAAGTGTGGTGATTTTGGTCACTATGCATACAAGTTTCCACATAAAGAAAATAGTGATGATGAAAATTAGGTTCACAGAAGAAAAGAATATGGAAAGCATCAACATGATAAAGATGATAGATACAAGCAAAACAAGTATGATAAGAAGAAATTTTTTTGTAAGACAAAGAAAAATTTCTACATTGAAGAAGCAAGTGATAGCTTAGATCATAGTGATACAGACAAGTCAAATGATGAAAAGGAAGAACATCTATTCCTAGGAATAGAATGTGAAAGATAACAATGCTTTGTGTGTGGTCAAAGAGATCATAGATAAGGATATTGCAATGGCTTCAGTGATAGTGAAGATGAGATGACACATAAAGGAAATAGGTATGATCAAAGAAATCTTGAGATTTTTTTTGCTATAAAATATTATAATGATCTTAGTGACAGTGAAGATGAAGAAGGGTTTTTCTATGGGATAAAAGAAATAGAAGAAGAACATTCACTCCAAACAGAAGAAATCCCACTTTTGGAAATATAAAAAGAAGAAGTTAAACAAGATAATATTGTGATAAATACAGATGTCTCAGTTGATCTAAAGGAAGACTTCAATGATATCCATGAGCAACTACAAGAGGTTAAGGAGAATCTAAAAGAATTGAGATGTTCCCTACTTGAGAAGTTTGATCCATCACATGACTCAAAAGGTCAAGATATTTTCACTAAGAAGGAAACATGTATTTTAGAGACAACAAAGATGGATGCCAATTTGCTATTTGACACAAATGAAGAGAAATAAGAGGAAGGTTCCAAAGCACCAAAGGTCTCATATTTCAGGTCTGGGAAATCACACTCAAAAGGAAAGGAAGTTATAAAAGATGAAAGAAAGGAAGCACCCAATATTTATGAAGAAAGTTCTAAAGTTCCTATGGCTCCAAACATCTAGTTTGGATCTTGTTTTGAGATAGGTGAATACAGTTCAAAAGGAAAAGAAATTCTTGAAGAGGAAAGCAAGGAAGAAATTAATGAAGAGGATTTATATGCTACAAAGAACATTAAAGGATACAATGCACAAGTCAAAGATGATTACAAGGATAATGATCAAGAAAGGTATGAGGAACCAAGGCATGAAAAAAGGGCTTTTCAAGGACATTTTTTTTCTTATAATGGATCTGGACACATGGCTATACACTACAGGATCCATGGATCAAAGAAGTTTGATTTTTCTAGAAGAAAATTCAAAGGAAGAAGGTATGGTTTTCAGGTACATTGCTTCTTATGCAACAATATTGGTCATAGAGCTTATCAGTGCAAAGAAAATGAGCAACATGGTTTTGGTTTTAGATCTACAAAAATCAGAAGTCATGGTCATAATAGTCATGAAAAAGAAACTTCACAATACAGGGTTCAAGAAAGGAATGGATATGGAAATTATTTCAAGAAAGAATTCAGGATATGGGCACCATCCGAAGGCTACAATATCATGTTTTTTAATTGCAATAACTTTGGACATATTGCAAAATGGTGTAGGACTCAATTCCAAACAATTTCAAGACAAGAAGGCCGAACAAGTTCAAGACAAGAAGGTTAAGCAGTTTCAGGGCAAGAAGGTCAAATAGATTCAAGACAAGAAGATCAAGTAATTCATCAAGAGAAGTATATCAAAAAAACATGGAAGGAATTTGATAGAGGAAATAAACAATGTAATATGGGAGTAAAAGTACTCCCACCCCAAATTTAATCACCTCAAGAGAGAAGGTGGTGAGGGGGCTAAGCTTAAGAGTCATATCTTTTAGCCCCATAGGTGTCCCTTTTGGAATTGATGTCAAAGGGGGAGATATATGAGTAAGGGGGAGAGCATTGAGTTAAGAGTAGCCTCCAAAGAGAGCATTGAGTTAGGGAGAGCAGCCTCCATAGAGAGTATTGAGTCAAGGGGAGCATATTTGATTCTCAGAGATGGTTTTTACAGTGATTGTGGTGATTTACAATAGAGGTTTTGCCATCAATGACAAAGGGGGAGATTGTTGAAAATTTGAGTGATTTTAAGTTGTCATTGATGGCAAAACCTCTATTGTAAGTCACCACAATCACTGCAAAAACCATCTCTGAGAATCAAAGTTGCTCCCCCTGACTAAATACTCTCTATAGAGATTTATCTCCCTAACTCAATGCTCTCTTTGGAGGCTACTCCTCTTAACTCAATGCTCTCCCCCTTACTCAAATATCTCCCCCTTTGACATCAATGGCAAAAGGGACACCTATGGGGCTAAGTTGTCATTGATGTTACATGGATCATTGATGTCACATGGATCACAATGAGTTTTTGTGGCCAAAGCATTTCATAAATAAGCATTCATGATATTTTGGAGAGCATTGATATATACAGGGTTTTTGTGAAAACCAAGGCAGACAAAATAAAAGGTTTTTATTTAAAACCATGGATGGTAGATTTGAAATGGGTTTTTATTAAAACCCAGGTTGGCTTTTTGTTTCATCGAAAAAGGTACCCCGGTGATGGAGATATTTAATTTTAAATATTTAAGTTTAAATTTTAAACTATTTAAAATTAAAATTAAAATTTAATTTATAGTGCCGACGTCAAAGAAAGGAAAAATGCATAAAACTAATATTTAAATTATAGCGTTGACGTCAAAGTTTTGATTTATTTCTCTAAGCGCTCAATTTGATATTTGTATTTGAATGGTAAAAGAGCCTGCGCATCGTGTGTCAAAGTGTGTGTGAAAAGGGTTTTAAAAGGCTTAAAATTTTTGTGTTCATTGAAGAGACTATTGTGGAGTAAAGTGAAATGTATAGGCTTCCTTGGCCTAGTGTTTCATGCACTGTGTGTGAAGCAGGAGGTCCTACGTTCGATTCTTGCTAGAGGTGTTTTGCTATGTTGAAATGTGTGAAGTGCGTTTTATTTTCGAAGGGTGCATATATTCTGGACATAAGGTTTTGTTGTGTACTCATTTTGAGCACGTGATGGCATCTGGCCCAATGAAAATTTGGCTATGGTTAAGGCATTGAGCAAGGAAGGTCGCGAGATTGAATCCCGTCAGGGACAGAGGCAAGTTAATAATTTTTAGATATATTTTATTTTTTTTAAGTTTTCCTAGGAGGAATAAGGGTTATGATGCATGTTTAAAAAAGGAGAGATTTTTGGTGATTTATTTTTAGAAGTATATCATATTATATATCTTTGAAAATATTATTCCGAGGGCTATTTAATTAATTTGCTTAGAGGGAGAAATAAGGTGTGTGTATAGAGATATTTTTGATTTTATAAAGAGGTTCAAAAGTGAAGGTTGCTTTGTTATTTTTCAAAAGAGATTAATTCATTTATGAAGTGACATGGTGTATGTTATTGAGTAGGAGATATAAGGTGTTATTTGGATGTTATTGTTGTGTTATTAATCAATATCTCTAACCCTTGTTGAAAGTTGAAAAAGAAAGTGTGTTGAGTGAGACAGATTTTATGGACAACCAAAAGGCCTCTTCATTTTCATAAAAGGTATGGGCACATTCTCCTACTGATTGTTTATGGTGGTTGATTTCTGAAATATCATTGGAGAGAAAATGATTAATTGTGGTTTCCTTTTTTAAAGTAGATGTTTGAATGCTTCAAGGTTTTCTGGGTTGATAGTTGCTATTAAACCTTGTTTTATAAGCATTGTTGTTGAAGCCATTAGTAGTGTGAAAAACCCGAGATAGGGTTTGAGAAGAACATGAGTATCATTGGTATGTGAAGAATGTTTTATTAGCATTGTTGTTGAAGCCCATTGGTTATACAAAGAACTTGAACTTGAAAAGAACATGAGTATCATTATTATGTGAGATTTGTGGTTGAGCATTGTTGGAAACATTTGAGTTGGTTGATACATGCTGGGACTAGGGTTTGTAAGAAAGAGTTGTTCCTTGTGGTAGTTGGTTGAGAAGAGTTGTTTGAGCCTAGTCAAGTGATTGTGTGAAGTTTTTGTTCAAGTTCAATGAAACAAACTATTCTATATTCTGGATTTGAGTTGAGATTGAGATTTGAGGATAGAACATATTGAGTCTCTAACAATTCTCTTTATGCTTCTATAAGATTGATTTGATTTGTAATTGAGATTTGAGGATAGAACATATTGAGTCTCTAACAATTATCTTTATGCTTTCATAATATTGATTTGAATTGATATTGGTATTTGAGTATGAACATATTGAGTCTCTAAAAATTCTCTTTATGCTTCTATGAGATTGAATTATTGAGCAAGTTCTTGGTGAGCTTGCTAGAGCAGATTTGAGCCAGTTCTTGGTGAGCTTGCTAGTGTAGATTTGGGCATGTTCTTGATGAGCTTGCTAGTGCAGATTTGGGCAAG
The DNA here is from genome assembly GCA_028583015.1 of Wollemia nobilis. NCBI lineage: Eukaryota > Viridiplantae > Streptophyta > Pinopsida > Araucariales > Araucariaceae > Wollemia > Wollemia nobilis. The sequence continues at coordinate 3,199,291 of JAQPPZ010002341.1, read as the reverse complement.
TTATTGGTGAGCTTTCTTGAGAATATTTGGACAAGTTCTATGTGAGCTTATTGAGTAGATTTGGAAAAGTTCTGTGTGAGCTTGTTGAGTAGATTTAGACAAGTTCTGTGTGAGATTGTTGAGAATATTTGGACAAGTTCTATGTGAGATTATTGAGCAGGTTCTAAGTGAGCCTATTGAGCAAGTTCTGAGTGAGCCTATTGAAAAATATTTCGAGGTGACAGAGTACAAAGGATAGAGTCTCAGTGGATAGAGATTCAACAATCAACACAACTGAAGATAGATCTAAGTGAGGACTCTTCAAGCGGAGAGAGATCCACCAGTCAGTGTAGTAGAGAGACAGAGTCTTCTTGAAGATCACTAGCCAGAGTAGAAGGGGAAAAAGTTCTCCTATGGAATATATCCATGAAATTGAGATTAGGGGATCAACATCTCCTTTGGACATAGATCCATAAATACTGTAACTGGGAAGGATTCCCAAAGAAATTGATTAAGAAAGTTTTAGTAAAATATTTTCTCCATGGAGTAGCCCACATTGGGTAAACCACGTAAAATATTGTTTCTCTATTGTGTATGGTGTTTTGTGCATTTCTTGATTATTGCTATTGATACTACTATCTATACACTGCATAATATTGAATTGAAAAGAAAAGTAAAAAGTGGTCTTATACTATTCATCCCCCTCTTAGTATAATCTTGTGTTCTTCAATTGGTATTAGAGTGGGTTCCTTTAGAAAGGCTAATAGCTTGAGGGCAGATTCTATAAGAACACAAATGGCTTCACAAAATGGATCATCTACAAGTAAGGCTCCACTGTTTGACGGTAACAATTATGGTTTCTTGGAGCATGAGAATGAAGAAATGCTTGATATCACAAGGACATGAGGTATGGAATATGGTTGCAAAAGAGTATAAGGTTGAAGGTGATCCCGAGGTAGATAATTCTATCAAGAAATTCGTTGAGATCAATGCAAGGGCAATGAATTGTATTTTGAGTGGGCTACGTGAGATATATTTTGCAAAGGTCATGGTATGTAATTCAACAAATGAAATGTGGACCAAGTTGTGAAATACCTATGAAGGAGATTCCAAGGTAAAGTTGGCAAAACTACAAACTCATAGAAAAAGATTTGAGGAATTGAAAATGGAAGATTTTGAAGATATTGCACAATTTTTACTTTGAGTTGATGAGATTGCTAACACCATGAGAGGTATAGGATTTGAGATGAAAGAATCAAATTTTACTTAGAAGGTTTTGAGATTACTTCCCATGAAGTATGATGCAAAGGTTTTAGCAATAGAAGAAACAATGGATATCACCAAGCTAACAATGGAAGAACTACAAGGAACACTCACATCTTATGAGATGAGGAGAAGTAAGCATCAGGTTCCAATAAAATTAATTGCATTCAAGGCCTCAAAGAAAAATAAATGAAAAGTTCCAGAGACACATAGAGATTTAGATAATGATGAGGAAGCTAACTTCATCAAAAGAAAAAATGACTTAACAAATTACAAGGATATGAAGAAAGTCAGATGCTACAAGTGTAGTGATTTTGTTCACTATTCATACAAGTGTCCACATGAAGAAAACAATGATGATGAAAATTAGGGTCACAGAAGAAAAGAAGATGGAAAGCATAAACATGACAAAGATGATAGATACAAGCAAAATAGGTATGAGAAGAAGAAAATTTTTCGTAAGACAAATAAAAATTTCTACATTGAAGAAGCAAGTGATAGCTTAGATCACAGTGATAGAGACAAGTCAAATGATGAAAAGGAAGAACATCTATTCCTAGGAATAGAAGGTGAAAGAGAACAATGCTTTGTGTGTGGTCAAAGAGATCATATATAAGGATATTGCAATGGCTTCAGTGATAGTGAATATGAGATGACACGTCAAGGAAACAGGTATGGTCAAAGAAATCTTGAGATTTTGTTTGCTATAGAAGATTATAATGATCTTAGTGACAGTGAAGATGAAGAAGGGTTTTTCTATGGGATAAAAGAAATAGAAGAAGAACATTCACTCCAAACAGAAGAAATCCCACTTTTGGAAATATAAAAAGAAGTTAAACAAGAGAATATTGTGAGAAATACAGATGTCTAGGTTGATCTAAAGGAAGACTTCAATGATATCCATGAGCAACTAAAAGAGGTTAAGGAGAATCTAAAAGAATTGAGATGTTCCCTACTTGAGAAGTTTGATCCATCACATGACTCAAAAGGTCAAGATATTTTCACTAAGAAGGAAACATGTATTTTAGAGACAACAAAGATGGATGCCAATTTGCTATTTGACACAAATGAAGAGAAAGAAGAGGAAGGTTCCAAAGCACCAAAGGTCTCATATTTTAGGTCTAGGAAATCACACTCAAAAGGAAAGGAAGTTCTAAAATATGAAAGAAAGAAAGCACCTAAGATTTATGAAGAAATGTCCAAAGTTTCTATGGCTCCAAACATCCAGTTTGGATCTTGTTTTAAGATAGGTGAATCGAGTTCAAAAGGAAAAGAAATTCTTGAAGAGGAAAGCAAGGAAGAAATTAAGGAAGAGGATTTATATGCTACAAATAACATTAAGGGATACACTACACAAGTCAAAGATGATTACAAGGATAATTATCAAGAAAGGTATGAGGAACCAAGGCATGAAAAAAGGGCTTTTCAAGGAAATTTTTTTTCTTATAATGGATCTGGACACATGGCTATACACTGCAGGATCCATGGATCAAAGAAGTTTGATTTTGCTAGAAGAAACTTCAAAGGAAGAAGGTATGGTTTTCAGGGACATTGCTTCTTATGCAACAGGATTGGTCATAGAGCTTCTCAATGCAAAGAAAATGAGCAACATGGTTTTGGTTTTAGATATACAAAAATCAGAAGTCATGGTCATAATGGTCATGAAAAAAAAACTTCACAATACATGGTTGAAGAAATGAATGGATATGGAAATTATTTCAAGAAATAATTTGGGATATGGGCACCATCTGAAGGCTAAAATATCATGTGTTTTAATTGCAATAACTTTGGAAATATTGCAAAATGGTGTAAGACTCAATTCCAAACAAGTTCAAGACAAAAAGGCCGAACAAGTTCAAGACAAGAAGGTTAAGCAGTTTCAAGGCAAGAAGGTCAAACATGTTCAAGACAAGAAGATCAAGTAAGTCATCAAGAGAAGTATATTAAAAAAACAAGGAAGGAATTTGATAGAGGAAAGAAACAATTTAATATGGGAGTAAAAGTACTCCCACCCCAAATTTAATCACCTCAAGAGAGAAGGTGGTGAGGGGGCTAAGCTTAAGAGTCATATATTTTAGTCCCATAGGTGTCCCTTTTGGCATTGATGTCAAAGGGGGAGAGATTTGAGTAAGGGGGAGAGCATTGAGTTAAGAGGAGTAGCCTCCAAATAGAGCATTGAGTTAGGGAGAGCATCCTCCATAGAGGGTATTGAGTCAGGGGGAGTAGCTTTGATTCTCAAAGATGGTTTTTGCAGTGATTGTGGTGATTTACAATAGAGGTGTTGCCATCAATGACAAAGGGGGTGATTGTTGGAAATTTGAGTGATTTTAAGTTGTCATTGATGTCACATGTATCATTGATTTCACATGGATCACAATGAGTTTTGGTGGCCAAATAATTTCATAAATAAGCATTTATGATATTTTGGAGAGCATGGATATATACAGGGTTTTTGTGAAAACTAAGGCAGACAAAATAAAAGATTTTTATTTAAAACCATGGATGGTAGATTTAAAATGGGTTTTTATTAAAACCCAGGTTGGATTTTTGTTTCATCAAAAAAGGTACCCCGATGATGGAGATATTTAATTTTAAATATTTAAGTTTAAATTTTAAACTATTTAAAATTAAAATTAAAATTTAATTTATAGTGTCGACGTCAAAGAAAGGAAAAGGCATAAAACTAATATTTAAATTATAGTATTGACATCAAAGGAAATGAGGAGGATATATATATATATATATATATATATATATATATATATATATATATATATATATATATATACAAATATATATATATATATATATATATATGTATATATTCCCAAGGTTTCGACTTATTTCTCTAAGCGCTCAATTTGATGTTTGGATTTGAATGGTAAAAGAGCCTGCGCATCGTGTGTCGAAGTGTGTGTGGAAAGGGTTTTAAAAGACTTAAAATTTTTGTGTTCGTTGAAGAGACTATTGTGGAGTAAAGCCAAATGTATAGGCCTGCTTGGCCTAGTGTTTCATGCACTATGTGTGAAGCAGGAGGTCCTACATTCGATTCTTGCGAGAGGAGTTTTGTTGTGTTGAAATGCGTGAAGTGCCTTTTATTTTCGAAGGGCGCATATATTCTCGGCATAAGGTTTTGTTGTGTGCTCCTTTTGAGCACGTGAGGGCATGTGGCCCAACGACAAGTTGGCTATGGTTAAGGCACTGAGCAAGGAAGGTCACGAGATCGAATCCCGTCAGGGACAGAGGCAAGTTAATAATTTTTAGATATATTTTATTTTTCTAAAGTTGCCCTAGGAGGAATAAGGGTTATGATGCATGTTTTAAAAAGGAGAGATTTTTGGTGATTTATTTTTAGAAGTATATCATATTATATATCGTTGAAAATCTTATTCCAAGCGCTATTTAATTAAATTTCTTAGATGGAGATATAAGGTGTGTGTAAAGAGATATTTTTGATTTTATAAAGAGGTTCAAAAGTGAAGGTTGCTTTGTTCTTTTTCAAAAGAGATTAATTCATTTATGAAGTGACATGGTGTATGTTATTGAGTAGGAGATATAAGGTGTTATTTGGATGTTATTGTTGTGTTATTAATCAATATCTCTAATCCTTGTTAAAAGTTGAAAAAGAAAGTGTGTTGAGTGAGACAGATTTTGTGGACAACCAAAAGGCCTCTTCATTTTCATAAAAGGTATGGGCATATTCTCCTACTGATTGTTTATGGTGGTTTATTTCTGAAATATCATTGGATAGAAAATGATTAATTGTGGTTTCCTTTTCAAAAGTAGTTGGTTGAATGCTTCAAGGTTTTCTGGGTTGATAGTTGCTATTAAACCTTGTTTTATAAACATTGTTGTTGAAGCCATTAGTAGTGTGAAAAACCTGAGATAGGGTTTGATAATAACATGAGTATCATTGGTATGTGAAGAATGTTTTATTAGCATTGTTGTTGAAGCCCATTGGTTATACAGAGAACTTGAACTTGAAAAGAACATGAGTATTATTGTTATGTAAGATTTGTGGTTGAGCATTTTTGGAAATATTTGAGTTGGTTGATACATGTTGGTACTAGGGTTTGTAAGAAAGAGTTGTTCCTTGTGGTAGTTGGTTGAGAAGAGTTGTTTGAGCCTAGTCAAGTGATTGTGTGAAGTGGTTGTTCAAGTTCCATGAAACAAACTATTCTATATTTTGGATTTGAGTTGAGATTGAGATTTGAGGATAGAACATATTGAGTCTCTAACAATTCTCTTTATGCTTCTATAAGATTGATTTGATTTGAGATTGAGATTTGAGGATAGAACATATTGAGTCTCTAACAATTCTATTTATGCTTCCATAATATTGATTTGAGTTGAGATTGGGATTTGAGTATGAACATATTGTGTCTCTAAAAATTCTCTTTATGCTTCTATGATATTGAATTATTGAGCAAGTTCTTGGTGAGCTTGCTAGAGCAGATTTGAGCAAGTTCTTGGTGAGCTTGCTAGTGCAGATTTGGGCAAGTTCTTGGTGAGCTTGCTAGTGCATATTTGGGCAAGTTCTTGGTGAGCTTTCTTGAGAATATTTGGACAAGTTCTATGTGAGCTTATTGAGCATATTTGGACAAGTTCTGTGTGAGCTTGTTGAGCAGATTTAGACAAGTTCTGTGTGATATTGTTGAGCATATTTGGACAAGTTCTATGTGAGCTTGTTGAGAAATTTCTGAGTGGACTATTGAGAAGGTTCTGAGTGAGCCTATTGAAAAATATTTCAAGGTGACAAAGTATAGAGGATAGAGTCTCAGCGGATAGAGATTCAATAGCCAACACAACTGAAGATAGATCTAACTAAGGAGTCTTCAAGTGGAGAGAGATCCACTAGTCAGTGCAGTAGAGAGACAGAGTCTTCTTGAAGATCACTAGCCAGAGCAAAATGGGAAAGAGTTCTCCTGTGGAAGAGATCCATGAAATTGAGATTAGGGGATCAACATCTCTTTTGGACATAGATCCATAAACATTGTAATTGGGAAGGATTCCCAAAGAAATTGATTGAGAAATTTTTAGTAAAATATTTTCACCATGGAGTAGCCCACATTGGGTGAACCATGTAAACTGTGGTTTCTCTATTGTGTATGGTGTTTTGTGCATTTCTTAATTATTTCTATTGATAATACTGTCTATACACTGCATACTATTGAATTGAAAATAAAAGTAAAAAGTGGTCTTATACTGTTCACCCCCCTCTCAGTATAATCTTGTGTTCTTAAATTGGTATCAGAGCGGGTTCCTTTAGAAATGCTAACAGCTTGAGGGTATATTCTACAAGAAAACAGATGGCTTCATAGAATGGATCATCTACAAGTAAGGCTCCCCTATTTTATGGTAACAATTATGCTTTCTAGAGCATGAGAATGAAGAACTACTTGATATCACAAGGATATGAGGTATGGCAGATGGTTGCAAAAGAGTATAAGGTTGAAGGTGATCCTGAGGCAGATAAGACTATAAGGAAATTGGTTGAGATCAATGCAAGGGCAATGAATTATATTTTGAGTGGGCTACGTGAGATATATTTTGCAAAGGTCATGGTATGTAATTCAACAAATGAAATGTGGACCAAGTTGTGAAATACTTATGAAGGAGATTTCAAGGTAAAGTTGGCAAAACTACAAACTCATAGAAAAATATTTGAGGAATTGAAAGTGAAAGATTATAAAGATAATGAACAATTTTTACTTTGAGTTGATGAAATTGCTAACACCATGAGAGGTATAGGATTTGAGATGAAAGAATTAGATTTTACTCAAAAGGTTTTGAGATCACTTCCCTTGAAGTATGATACAAAGGTTTAAGCAATAGAAGAAACAATGGATATCAATTATCTAACAATGGAAGAACTACAAGAAACACTCACAACTTATGATATGAGGAGAAGTAATCATCAGGTTCCAATAAAATAAATTGCATTCAAGGCCTTAGAGAAAAATAAAGGGAAAGTTCTAGAGACACTTAGAGATTCAAATAATGATGAGGAAGCTAACTTCATCAAAAGGAAAAAGGACTTAAGAAATTACAGGGATATGAAGAAATTTAGATTCTAAAAGTGTGGTGATTTTGGTCACTATGCATACAAGTGTCCACATGAAGAAAATAGTGATGATGAAAAATAGGGTCATAGAAGAAAAGAATATGGAAAGCATAAATGATGAGGAAATTTAGACCTAGGGGCTAATTTATTTTTAGACCTAGGATATTTTAATTAGGCTGTCATAAGAATAATCAACGTGAGTTGTTTGTTTCCTCCATTGAATAGTCTAGGTCTAGGTGTTTTTCTTTTCGACATTTTAGGGCATGCATCTTTAGCCTTTCCTTGATTTTGTACGTAAATCCTTGGAGCAGTTGATGATTTCCAAGATTACGGTTTTATTTTTGGACTTATTTAAAGTCCTATGTTTTCAATAATAATTAGCTTCAATATTTCCATATCATTGGTATCAGAGCGTAGGATTTTTGGAGATTTTGGGTTATTTTCGATCTCCATAGGGTGGTTTGGATAGTTATCCACCTTCGTTCCTGTTTGAAGCTCAGGAGAAATTGCTGCAAATTTTGCTGCCATATTTTGCAGCAAATTGCTGTCAATTTCTTTGTTGTCAAAAATTGCTGACAAATTTTGTTAAAAAAAAAAAATTGTCGTCGACAAATTTGTCATTTTGTGAAGTATTCTGTTTTCATTTGGAGGGCATCGTATGTCTCTGCGAGAGTTCCAGAAACTTGCGTGCAGCAAGTTGCATCGGTATTCTACGAATTCCTGGAGCCTTCGGATGACCGTTCGATTTTTATAAAAAAAAAAAGTTGTTTTTGACGTGCGACGGCTGCGTCGGATATCTGCAGCACCTTCGGTCATTTTTTTTTTTGGATGCCATGACAGCATCCATGTTTTTTGATGCCCATCAGACGTCCATGTCCTAAACGTCTTACGATTTTCGTAGCTCCGGCCATTTTCGTCCATATCGTGATGAATTTCAGCGTTTTTCGATGTCGTTAAATAACACTCCTTCTGCAGATCCGTTTCGTATCCGCTTGGTGCCAGCTATCTGAAACCTTCGTTCTACCATCTCGACCTGCATGCCTGCGATCAATTTGGTCTCTGATTGTTGCTGTGAATGGGATGTTTCTTGCATCTCGCATTTGGTGCAAATATCTGTCGAGAGCCAAAGGACAGTCGAAACCTAGTCGAAATTCAACATCAGCGGGAGACGGTGGCATTCAAATGCCTGCAAGTTATATGGGAATTTGCAGACTATAGGTCATGGCAGGCAGCTATTATCTCTCTGCAGCCTGCCAATCGAACTCTACAGCCTATCCCAAATCGCGGTCAAAACCTGTAGATCAGTGAGCTGACAAAGAGATCCTTTGAAGCCGAGTAGTGTTTTTGGCCTACGTGTCGGCCTCTGCCCTGTGCATCCGATGCCAACGTGCTTCCCAGATCTGTCAGGGAATGCTCTGTGTTGAATTTTGCTCTACGTGAGGACCTGTTCGTCACCACGCTCATCCCTACAATTTGCCGACAACCTGCAGGCTGCTACCACCAACCTTGGCCCGTGTGCTTGAGGAAAACAAAACTTCTGTGTCGTTGACCCCAGCAACCTTCAGGTATTCTGTCACTATTGGGTGACGCGTTTTCGATCCTGATGTGTTTTTTGGCTATTTGTGGACACGTGGACAAGATTGTTGGTTCATGGATAGTTTGTTGTTCGTGGACTTTGCCAATTGTGGATAACCTTTGTTAGCTATTTGTTGCCTAGGTTTGCTAGGCTTTTATTTCTCCATTAAAGTTGGCACCTCATTTAAAAAAAAAACCAAAGAGGATATTTAATTTAATAAAAAAATAAATAAATAAATAAAATTTCCTTTTTGTTTTTACAAGTCAATTTGACTATTTTTAGAAAGACATTGTGCAAGCATCTATTCGCACCATTGTGCAAATTTTTATTTTGCCCTTCCATTGTACATTTGCAATTTTTGCAAATTAATTTGGGCACTTTTTATTTTGCACATTTTGTAACTTGTCTTTTTGTGACAATTTTTGTTGGCGATCACTCGGGGTCAAATGGCTTTCGAATTAGCCGATAAGTTGGCTCAAGTAACCCAACTTGTCAACGTTTTTCCTAATAAGGTTACTTCTAATGAAGTGCAACAACAATGTGAGGTTCCCATTTACACTGGTTCGCGAGATCCAGAGGTCCTCAACAGTTGTATTTTGGACATGGACAATTGGTTTGAATATACCAAAATAGCAAAGGATCAGCAGGTTAACTTTGCTAAGTTGAAGCTTTCTAGCATTGCCAAGGTCCTTGTCACTGATCGACTATAGACCCAAAATCCCATTGACACGTGGGATGAATTGCAAAGAGTTTTGAAGAATAATTTTTATCCTTCAAACTATGCCATGGAGCTTGACATCAAGTGGCTTCGTCTTCGACAAACCTCCAATATGAGTGTTCATGACTATATTTTTCAATTTAACAAGTTGCAAATTTTGAATTCTGTCCAGGATAATGCAGCACAACTTGTTAACAAATTCAAAAGTGGCTTGCAGGAACCCATTTATAGGAATATGAAATACAAGTTGATTGTTAACATTGACATGGCTTTCAATCAAGCCCTTCTTGCTAAGGAGGAAATAAGGGAACAATCGCATGGGACTCACTCTTCTACGTCAGGAGGAAATCAGAAGGCTTCTCCTCAACCTTCTAAGGGAGCTAAATCTTCTTCTCCTTCTCCCTCTTCTTCATCTTCCCCTTCTTCTTCTTCACAAAAATCTTCTTCTAAGTCACCTTTGATTTGTAATTATTGTAAAAATCCAAGACATACTCAAAAGAGGTGTTTTAAGTTGCAAAATGTGAAGAAACAATCCCTAGTTGTAAAGCCTTCCAATGAGGACTCACAAGAAAGTGCCATTGAGGCTACAAGGGAATGTAAGACTTATAAGGAATTGGCATGGTTAAACAAATTGACCCTTATGAATAATTCACAAGGTGATCGCGATAATTTGTTTGTGACTACGGTCCATCTCAGTGACACCTTTATGGTTGATTGTATAATCGATAGCGACTCACAGAAAAATCTAATTGCGAGGTTCATTATTGACAAACTGAAGTTACCGATGAATCCTCATCCTCATCCTTATCCTTTGGGATGGAAGGACAATGGGATTACATCCGACATCACACACACTTGCACTGTGAATTTTTCTTTCAGTCCTTTTGTGGACTCGGTTGTGTGCGATGTAACTCCAATGGATTGTTGTGGTTTGTTGCTTGGAAGACCCTATTAATACAATAGGAGGTCTATACATGATGGGTAAAAAAACACATACACTTTGCATAAAGACAATAAAGCATTCATAATCAGAAGTACACAACAAACTCCACATAATTTGATGTTGAGTTGTAGACAAGCACGCAAAGCTGTAAATCAAGCAAAGAAATTAGCACTCATCTTCATCAGACCAATTCAAGAAGAAAAGCAAGCACCTAAGCACACTAATAATAGGAGTTCTTCAGTTAATTCAATACTTCAATCATTTTTTGATGTTTTTCAAGAACCCACAAGTCTTCCTCCCGAAAGACAGATTAATCATAGTATTGAGATTGTTCCTGCATCTTCTCTTCCTAATTCTTCAATGTATAGATAATCAATAGTGCAAATGGAAGAAATTAAAAAGCAAATTCAAGAATTGTTGCATAAAGGGTTCATCAAACCCAGTACTTCCCATTGTGCTTCTCCTATCTTGCTTGTGTTGAATAAGGATGGCACATGGAGAATATGCATTGATTTCAGGGCACTCAATAAGATTACAATCAAGAATCGTTATCCACTTCCTCGCATTGATGATCTTTTGGACCAATTGCAAGGTGCAAAATTCTCCTCCAAAATTGATCTCAAAAGTGGATATCATCAGGTGAGAATTCAAGCATAAGACACTTGGAAAACAACATTTAAGACCAAAATGGGGCTCTTTGAATGGCTTGTCATGCCCTTTGGCCTTACAAATGCTCCAGCTACATTCATGCGGCTGATGAATGAAGTATTCAAAGATTGTTTGGATCTTTGTAATCATCTATTTGGATGACATTCTTATATATTCTTCTACTTTGGAGAAACATTTGGAACACTTGGAAACGGTTCTTCAAACTCTTCGAAAGAACCAATTGTATGCAAATTTTCCTAAGTGTTCCTTTGGGCAAACATTCATTGCCTATCTTGGATTTGTAATTAGTGAAAAAGGTGTGCAAGTAGATCCTTCCAAAGTTGAAGTTATCTTCTCTTGGCCAACTCCTACTTCAGTCATGGAGTTAAGGAGTTTTCTTGGACTTGCTAATTTCTATCACAAGTTCATTGGAGGATATTCTTCTATTGCTGCACCTTTACACTATTTAACAAAGATCAAAGTTTAGTTTCAGTGGACAAAGGATAAAAAAAAATCCTTTAACACATTGAAACAAAAATTAAGTACTGCACCAGTTCTTGTTCTTCCTGATTTATCTCAACCATTTGAGATAGAAACTGATGCTTCGCAAGTCGCACTTGGAGCTGTGCTCATGCAGAATGGCCATCTAGTGGCCTACCATTCAAAAATATTTTTAGATGCCAAGAAGAATTATTCTACATATGATAAGGAGTTCTATGCTTTGGTTTAAGCAATCAAGTATTGGAGGCATTATCTCTTGGGAAAAGAAACAATTGTTCATATAGATCACATGCCCCTTAAGTTTCTTCAATCTCAAACAAAAATTGAAGAAGTTAGGCACATGAAATGGGCATCGTACTTGCAATAATTCCATTTGGTAATCAAGTACAAGAAAGGACGAAACAATGCAGTGGTTGATTGTTTGAGTCGTCCTCCTTCTACTCTTGTTTTGAAAATTGTCACTACTTCTCATATTGGCTTCCAAACTTGGCCTACACAGTATCCTATGGATCCAGATTTTGGCAAAGTTTTCTACCAACTTTCCAATCCTTCTTCTTCAAATTTGAGAGCTCTTCAGGACTTTCATATTCAGGATGGACTGTTGTACAAATTGGACAAACTTTGTGTTCCTCATGGGAATAGGGAGTCTCTTCTGAAGGAGGCTCATTCCACATTCTATGGGGGACATTTTGGTAGGTAGAAAACTCTCTCCATTTGAAGTGTGTTTAAAGATGATAGATACAAGCAAAATAGGTATGAGAAGAAGAAAATTTTTTGTAAGACAAAGAAATATTTCTACATTTAAGAAGCAAGTGATAGCTTAGATCGCAGTGATAGAGACAAGTCAAATGATGAAAAGGAAGAACATCTATTACTAGGAATAGAAGGTGAAAGAGAACAATGCTTTGTGTGTGGTCAAAGAGATAATATATAAGGATATTGCAATGGCTTCAGTGATAGTGAAGATGAGATGACACATCAAGGAAATAGGTATGGTCAAAGAAATCTTGAGATTTTGTTTGCTATAGAATATTATAATGATCTTAGTGACAGTGAAGATGAAGAAGGGTTTTTCTATGGGATAAAAGAAATAGAAGAAGAACATTCACTCCAAACAGAAGAAATTCCACTTTTAGAAATATAAAAAGAAGAATTTAAACAAGAGAATATTGTGAGAAATACATATGTCTCAGTTGATCTAAAAGAAGACTTCAATGATATCCATGAGCAACTACAAGAGGTTAAGGAGAATCTAAAAGAATTGAGATGTTCCCTACTTGAGAAGTTTGATCCATCACATGACTCAAAAGGTCAAGATATTTTCACTAAGAAGGAAACATGTATTTTAGAGACAACAAAGATGGATGCCAATTTGCTATTTGACACAAATGAAGAGAAAGAAGAGGAAGGTTCCAAAGCACCAAAGGTCTCATATTTTAGGTCTGGGGAATCACACTCAAAAGGAAAGGAAGTTCTAAAATATGAAAGAAAGGAAGCACCTAATATTTATGAAGAAATTTCCAAAGTTCTTATGGCTCCAAACATCCAGTTTGGATCTTGTTTTGAGATAGGTGAATCAATTTCAAAAGGAAAAGAAATTCTTGAAGATGAAAGCAAGGAAGAAATTAAGGAAGAGGATTTAGATGCTACAAATAACATTAAAAGATACAATGCACAAGTCAAAGATGATTACAAGGATAATGATCAAGAAAGGTATGAGGAACCAAGGCATGAAAAAAGGGCTTTTCAAGGACATTGTTTTTCTTATAATGGATCTGGACACATGGCTATGCACTGCAGGATCCATGGATCAAAGAAGTTTGATTTTGCTAGAAGAAACTTCAAAGGAATAAGGTATGGTTTTTAGGGACATTGCTTCTTATGCAATAATATTGGTCATAGAGCTTCTCAGTGCAAAGAAAATGAGCAACATGGTTTTGGATTTAGATCTACAAAAATTAGAAGTCATGGTCATAATGGTCATGAAAAAGAAACTTCACAATACAGGGTTCAAGAAAGGAATGGATATGGAAATTATTTCAAGAAATAATTCAGGATATGGGCACCATCCAAAGGCTACAATATCAAGTGTTTTAATTGGAATAAATTTGGACATATTGTAAAATGGTGTAGGACTCAATTCCAAACAAGTTCAAGACAAGAAGGCCAAACAAGTTCAAGACAAGAAGGTTAAGCAATTTCAAGGTAAGAAGGTCAAATAGGTTGAAGACAAGAAGATCAAGTAATTCATCAAGAGAAGTATATCAGAAAAACATGGAAGGAATTTGATAGAGGAAAGAAACAATGTAATATGGGATTAAAAGTACTCCCACCCCAAATTTAATCACCTCAAGAGAGAAGGTAGTGAGGGGGCTAAGCTTAAGAGTCATATATTTTAGCCCCATATGTGTCCCTTTTGCCATTGATGTCAAAGGGGGAGAGATTTGAGTAAGGGGGAGAGCATTGAGTTAAGAGGAGTAGCCTCCAAAGAGAGCATTGAGTTAGGGAGAGCAGCCTCCATAGAGAGTATTGAGTCAGGGGGAGCAGCTTTGATTCTCATATATGGTTTCTACAGTGATTATGGTGATTTATAATAGAGGTATTGCCATCAATGACAAAAGGGGAGATTGTTGGAAATTTGAGTGATTTTAAGTTGTCATTGATGTCACATGGATCACAATGATTTTTTGTGGCCAAAGCATTTCATAAATAAACATTTATGATATTTTGGAGAGCATGGATATATACAGGGTTTTTGTGAAAACCAAGGCAAACAAAATAAAAGGTTTTATTTAAAACCATGGATGGTAGATTTGAAATGGGTTTTTATTAAAACCCAGGTTGGCTTTTCGTTTCATCAAAAAAGGTACCCCGGTGATGGAGATATTTAATTTTAAATATTTAAGTTTAAATTTTAAATTATTTAAAATTAAAATTAAAATTTAATTTATAGTGCCAACGTCAAATAAAGGAAAAGGCATAAAACTAATATTTAAATTATAGCGTTGACGTCAAAGGAAAGGAGGAATATATATATATATATATATATATATATATATATATATTGCCCAAAGTTTCGATTTATTTCTCTAAGCGCTCAATTTGATATTTGGATTTGAATGGTAAAAGAGCCTACGCATCGTGTGTCAAAGTGTGTGTGAAAAGGGTTTTAAAAGGCTTACAATTTTTGTGTTCATTGAAGAGACTATTGTGGAGTAAAGCCAAATGTATAGGCCTCCTTGGCCTAGTGTTTCATGCGCTGTGTGTGAAGTAGGAGGTCCTACGTTTGATTCTTGTTGGAGGTGTTTTGCCATGTTGAAATGCTTGAAGTGCGTTTTATTTTTGAAGGGCACATATATTCTCAGCATAAGGTTTTGTTGTGTGCTCCTTTTGATCACGTCAGTGCATGTGGCCCAATGACAAGTTGGCTATGGTTAAGATGCTGAGCAAGGAAGGTCACGAGATCGAATCCCATCAGGGACAGAGGCAAGTCAATAATTTTTAGATATAATTTATTTTTCTAAAGTTGCCCAAGGAGGAATAAGGGTTATGATGCATGTTTAAAAAAGGAGAGATTTCTAGTGATTTATTTTTAGAAGTATATCATATTACATATCATTGGAAAGATTATTCTGAGGGCTATTTAATTAAATTTCTTAGAGGTAGAAATAAGGTGTGTGTAAAGAGATATTTTTGATTTTATAAAGAGGTTCAAAAGTGAAGGTTGCTTTGTTATTTTTCAAAAGAGATTAATTCATTTATGAAGTGACATGGTGTATGTTATTGAGTAGGAGTAATAAGGTGTTATTTGGATGTTATTGTTGTGTTATTAATAAATATCTCTAACCCTTGTTGAAAGTTGAAAAAGAAAGTGTGTTGAGTGAGACAGATTTTGTGGACAACCAAAAGGCTTCTTCATCTTCATAAAAGGTATGGGCACATTCTCCTATTGATTGTTTATGGTGGTTGATTTCTGAAATATCATTGGAGAGAAAAGGATTAATTGTGGTTTCCTTTACGAAAGTAGTTGGTTGAATGCTTCAAGGTTTTCTGGGTTGATAGTTGCTATTAAACCTTGTTTTATAAGCATTGTTGTTGAAGCCATTAGTAGTGTGAAAAACCTAAGATAGGGTTTGAGAAGAACATGAGTATCATTAGTATGTGAATAATGTTTTATTAGCATTGTTGTTGAAGCCCATTGGTTATACAAAGAACTTGAACTTGAAAAGAACATGAGTATCATTGTTATGTGAGATTTGTGGTTGAGAATTTTTGGAAACATTTGAGTTGGTTGATACATGCTTGGACTAGGGTTTGTAAGAAAGAGTTTTTCCTTGTGGTAGTTGGTTGAGAAGAGTTGTTTGAGCCTAGTCAAGTGATTGTGTGAAGTGGTTGTTCAAGTTCCATGAAACAAAATATTCTATATTCTAGATTTGAGTTGAGATTGAGATTTGAGGATATAACATATTGAGTCTCTAACAATTCTCTTTATGCTTCTATAAGATTGATTTGATTTGACATTGATATTTGAGGATAGAACATATTAAGTCTCTAAAAATTCTCTTTATGCTTCCATAATATTGATTTGAGTTGAGATTGGGATTTGAGTATGAACATATTTAGTCTCTAAAAATTCTCTTTATGCTTCTATGATATTGAATTATTGAGCAAGTTCTTGGTGAGCTTGCTAGAGCATATTTGAGCCAGTTCTTGGTGAGCTTGCTAGTGCATATTTAGGAAAGTTCTTGGTGAGCTTGCTAATGTAGATTTGGGCAAGTTCTTGGTGAGATTTCTTGAGAATATTTGGACAAGTTTTGTGTGAGCTTATTGAGTAGATTTGGAAAAGTTCTATGTGAGATTGTTGAGCAGATTTAGACAAGTTCTATGTGATATTGTTAAGCAGATTTGGACAAGTTCTATATGAGCTTGTTGAGCAGGTTCTAAGTGAGCCTATTGAGCAGGTTCTGAGTGAGCCTATTGAAAAAGTTTTCGAGGTGACAGAGTATAGAGGATATAGTCTCAGTGGATAGAGATTCAACAACCAACACAACTAAAGATAGATTTAAGTGAAGAGTCTTCAAGTGGAGAGAGATCCACTAGTCAGTGGAGTAGAGAGACAAAGTCTTCTTGAAGATCACTAGCCAGAGCAGAAGGGGAAAGAGTTCTCCTATGGAAGAGATCCATGAAATTGAGATTAGGGGATTAACATCTCCTTTGGATAGAGATCCATAAACATTGTAATTGGGAGGGATTCCCAAAGAAATTGATTAAGAAAGTTTTAGTAAAATATTTTCTCCATGGAGTAGCCCACATTGGGTAAACCACGTAAACTGTTGTTCTTTATTGTATATGGTGTTTTGTGCATTGCTTGATTACTGCTATTGATACTACTATCTATACACTGCATACTATTGAATTGAAAAGAAAAGTAAAAAGTTGTCTTATACTGTTCACCCCCCTCTTAGTATAATCTTGTGTTCTTCAATTGGTATCGGAGCAGGTTCCTTTAGAAAGGCTAATAGCTTGAGGGAAGATTCTGTAAGAAAACATATGGCTTCATAGAATGGATCATCACAAGTAAAGCTCCATTGTTTGATGGTAACAATTATGGTTTCTTGGAGCATGAGAATGAAGAAATGCTTGATATCACAAGGATATGAGGTATGGAAGATGGTTGCAAAACAGTATAAGGTTGAAGGTGATCTCGAGGCAGATAAGACTATCAAGAAATTCATTGAGATCAATGCAAGGGAAATGAATTGTATTCAGAGCCCATGAGATAGATTTTCCAAAGGTCATGGTATGTAATTCAACAAATGAAATGTGGACCAAGTTGCGAAATACCTATGAAGGAGATTCCAAGGTAAATTTGGAAAAACTACAAACTCATAGAAAAAGATTTGAGGAATTGAAATGGAAAATTTTGAATATATTGCATAGTTTTTACTTCGAGTTGATGAGATTGCTAACACCATGAGATGTCTAGGATTTGAGATGAAATAATCAGATGTTACTCAAAATGTTTTGAGATCACTTCCTATGAAGTATGATGCAAAGGTTTTAGCAATAGAAGAAATAATGGATATGACCAAGCTAACAATGGAAGAACTACAAGGAACACTCACAACTTATGATATGAGGAGAAATAAGCATCAGGTTTCAATCAAATAAATTACATTCAAGGCCTCAAAGAAAAATAAAGGAAAATTTCTAGAGACACATAGAGATTTAGATAATGATGAGGAAGCTAACTTCATCAAAAGAAAAAAAGACTTAAGAAATTACAGGGATATGAAGAAAGTCAGATGCTACAAGTGTGGTGATTTTGGTCACTATGCATACAAGTTACCACATGAAGAAAATAGTGATGATGAAAATTAGGGTCACAGAAGAAAATAATATGGAAAACATAAACGTGACAAATATGGTAGATACAAGTAAAACAGGTGTGAGAAGAAGAAAAGTTTTTGTAAGACAAAGAAAAATTTCTACATTGAAGAAGCAAGTGATAGCTCAGATCACAATGATAGAGATAAGTCAAATGATGAAAAGGAAGAACATCTATTCCTAGGAATAGAAGGTGAAAGAGAACAGTGCTTTGTGTGTGGTCAAAGATATCATAAATAAGGATATTGTAATGGCTTCAGTGATAGTGAAGATGAGATGACACATCAAGGAAACAGGTATGGTCAACTAAATCTTGAGAGTTTGCTTGCTATAGAAGATTATAATGATCTTAGTGACAGTGTAGATGAAGAAGGGTTTTTCTATGGGATAAAAGAAATAGAAGAATAATATTCACTCCAAACAGAATAAATCCCACTTTTGGAAATAGAAAAAGAAGTTAAACAAGAGAATATTGTGAGAAATATAGATGTCTCAATTGATCTAAAGGAAGACTTCAATGATATCCATGAGAAACTACAAGAGGTTAAGGAGAATCTAAAATAATTGAGATGTTCCCTACTTGAGAAGTTTGATCCATCACATGACTCAAAAGGTCAAGATATTTTCACTAAGAAGGAAACATGTATTTTAGAGACAACAAATATGGATGCCAATTTGCTATTTGACACAAATGAAGAGAAATAAGAGGAAGGTTCCAAAGCACCAAAGGTCTCATATTTTAGGTCTAGGGAATAACACTCAAAAGGAAAGGAAGTTCTAAAAGATGAAAACAAGGAAGCACCTAATATTTATGAAGAAAGTTCCAAAGTTCCTATGGCTCCAAACATCCAGTTTGGATCTTGTTTTGAGATAGGTGAATAAAGTTCAAAAGGAAAAGAAATTCTTGAAGAGGAAAGCAAGGAAGAAACTAAGGAAGAGGATTTAGATGCTACAAAGAACATTCAAGGATACAATGCACAAGTCAAATATGATTACAAGGATAATGATCAAGAAAGGTATGAGGAACCAAGGCATGAACAAAGGGCTTTTCAAGGACATTGTTTTTCTTGTAATGGATTTGGACACAAGGCTATACACTGCAGGATCCATGGATCAAAGAAGTTTGATTTTGCTAGAAGAAACTTCAAAGGAAGAAGGTATGGTTTTCATGGATATTGCTTCTTATGCAATAGGATTGGTCATAGAGCTTCTAAGTGCAAAGAAAATGAGCAAAATGGTTTTGGTTTTAGAGCTACACAAATTAGAAGTCATGGTCATAATGGTCATGAAAACATAACTTCACAATACAGGGTTCAAGAAAGGAATGGATATGGGAATTATTTCAAGAAAGAATTTAGGATATGGGCACCATCCAAAGTATAAAATATCAAGTATTTTAATTGAAATAACTTTGGACATATTGAAAAATGGTGCGGGACTCAATTAGAAACAAGTTCAATACAAGAAGGCCAAACAAGTTCAAGACAAGAAGGTCAAGCAGTTTCAAGGCAAGAAGGTCAAACAGGTTCAAGACAAGAATATCAAGTAATTCATCAAGAGAAGGATATCATAAAAACATGGAAGGAAGTTGATAGAGGAAAGAAATAATGCAATATGGGAGTAAAAGTACTCCCACCCCAAAGTTAATCACCTCAAGAGAGAAGGTGGTGAGGTGGCTAAGCTTGAGAGTCATATATTTTAGCCCCATAGGTGTCCTTTTTGCCATTGATGTCAAAGGGGGAGAGATTTTAGTAAGGGGGAGAGCATTAATTTAATGGGAGCATCCTCCAAAGAGAGCATTGAGTTAGGGATAGCAGCCTCTATAGAGCGTATTGAGTCAGGGGGAGCAACTTTGATTCTCAAAGATGGTTTTTTTAGTGATTGTGGTGATTTACAATAGAGGTGTTGCCATCAATGATAAAGGGGGAGATTGTTGGAAATTTGAGTGATTTTATGTTTTCATTGATGTCACATGGATCATTGATGTCACATGGATCACATTGAGTTTTGGTGGCCAAAAAATTTCATAAATAAGCATTTATGATATTTTGGAGAGCATGGATATATACAGGGTTTTTGTGAAAACCAAGGTAGGCAAAATAAAAGGTTTTATTTAAAACAATGGATGGCAGATTTGAAATGGGTTTTTCTTAAAACCCAGGTTTGATTTTTGTTTCATCGAAAAAGGTGCCCCGGTGATGGAGATATTTAATTTTAAATATTTAATTTTAAATTTTAAATTATTTAAAATTAAAATTAAAATTTAATTTATAGTGCCAACGTCAAAGAAAGGAAAAGACATAAATCTAATATTTAAATTATAGTGCCGACGTCAAAGGAAATGAAGACCAAAGTTTCAATTTATTTCTCTAAGCGCTCGATTTGATATTTGGATTTGAATGGTAAAAGATCCTACGCATCGTGTGACGAAGTGTGTGTGAAAAGGGTTTTAAAAGGCTTACGATTTTCATATTCGTTGAAGAGAGTAATGTGGAGTAAATCCAAACATATAGGCCTCCTTGAACTAGTGGTTCATGCTCTATGTGTGAAGTAGAAGGTCCTACGTTCGATTCTTGCCGAAGGTGTTTTGCTGTGTTGAAACGCATGAAACACGTTTTGTTTTCAAAGGGCACAGATATTTGTGGCATAAGGTTTTTTTGTGTGCTCATTTTGAGCACGTGAGGGCATGTGGCCCAATGATAGGTTGGTTTTGGTTAAGGCACTAAGCAAGGAAGGTCACAAGATCGAATCCCATCAGGGACAGAGGCAAGTTAATAATTTTTAGATATATTTTATTTTTCTAAAGTTGCCCTAGGAGGAATAAGGGTTATGATGCATGTTTAAAAAATGAGAGGTTTCTAGTGATTTATTTTTAGAAGTATATCATATTATATATCATTGGAAAGCTTATTCCGAGGGATATTTGATTAACTTGCTTAGAGGAAGAAATAAGGTGTGTGTAAATAGATATTTTTGATTTTGTAAAGAGGTTTGAAAGTGAAGGTTGCTTTGTTCCTTTTCAAAAGAGATTAATTCATTTATGAAGTGACATGGTGTATGCTATTGAGTAGGATTAATAATTTATTTAGATGTTATTGTTGTGTTATTAATAAATATCTCTAACCCTTGTTGAAAGTTGAAAAAGAAAGTGTGTTGAGTGAGACAGATTTTATGGACAACCAAAAGGCTTCTCCATATTCATAAAATGTATGGGCACATTCTCCTATTGATTTTTTATGGTGGTTGATTTCTGAAATATCATTGGAGAGAAAAGGATTAATTGTGATTTCATTTTTGAAAGTAGTTGGTTGAATGCTTCAAGGTTTTCTAGGTTGAGAGTTGCTATTAAATCTTGTTTTATAAGCATTGTTGTTGAAGCCATTAGTAGTGTGAAAAACCTGAGATAGGGTTTGAGAATAACATGAGTATCATTGTTATGTGAAGAATGTTTTATTAGCATTGTTGTTGAAGCCCATTGGTTATGCAAAGAACTTGAACTTAAAAAGAACATGAGTATCATTGTTATGTGAGATTTGTGTTTGAGCATTGTTGGAAACATTTGAGTTGGTTGATACATGCTTGGACTAGGGTTTGTAAGAAAGAGTTGTTCCTTGTGGTAGTTGGTTGAGAAGAGTTGTTTGAGCCTAGTCAAGTGATTGTGTGAAGTGGTTGTTCAAGTTCCATGAAACAAACTATTCTATATTCTGGATTTGAGTTGAGATTGATATTTGAGGATAGAACATATTGAGTCTCTAAAAATTCTCTTTATGCTTCTATAAGATTTATTTGAGTTGAGATTGATATTTGAGGATAGAACATATTGAGTCTCTAAAAATTCTCTTTATGCTTCTATAATATTTATTTGAGTTGATATTGGGATTTGAGTATAGAACATATTGAGTCTCTAACAATTCTCTTTATGCTTCTATGAGATTGAATTATTGAGCAAGTTCTTGGTGAGCTTGATAGAGCAGATTTGAGGAAGTTCTTGGTGAGCTTGCTAGTGCAGATTTGGGTAATTTCTTGGTGAGGTTGCTAGTGTAGATTTGGACAAGTTCTTGGTGAGCTTGCTTGAGTAGATTTGGACAAGTTCTATGTGAGCTCATTGAGCATATTTGGACAAGTTCTATGTGAGCTTGTTGAATAGATTTGGACAAGTTCAGTGTGAGCTTGTTGAGAAGATTTGGACAAGTTCTATGTGAGCTTGTTGAGCAAATTTGGACAAGTTTTGTGTGATCTTGTTGAGCAGGTTCTGAGTGAGCCTATTGAGTAGGTTCTGAGTGAGTCTATTGACAGAGCTTTGGAGGTGACAAAGTACAATGGATAGAGTATCAGTGGATAGAGATCTAGTAGCCAACATAATTGAAGATAGATCTTAGTGAGGAATATTCAAGTGGAGAGAGATCCACCAGTAAGTACAGCAGAGAGATAGAGTATTCTAGAAGATCACTAGCCAGATCAGAAGGGAAAAGAGTTCTCCTATGGAAGAGATCCATGAACTTGAGATTACGAGATCAACATCTCCTTTATGTAGGTCCCGTAAGAGAGAGAGAAAATAATATATTGAATCATTAACCTAATCAATACAATAGTCTATGTTTAAATAATAGACTAATAACCAATAGTGTAGAGAATCTCGCTAACTACCCTCTAACAATAGAATAGGGAGGGAGTTGCGTGATGCTAACCACTAACCTAGGTAGAGAGTTCTAACCATAACACTAACCTAAATATCTGACATAGGATATTTAGGTACTTACCTAGTTTAACCATGAGGTAAAATATCTCATGGTAATTACATAGAAAAGTAAATGTAATAACCCCACGTAGTGTAATGCAATACACTACCTTATTTTACCCTAACATCCCCCCTTTATTACATTACTTTGATATACAAAGTTTGCTCCGAAACAGTTGAAATTTGACACGTCCAAGTGCCTTTGTAAAAATATCTGCAACCTGTTCGTCGGTGGGAATGTGTTGGAGCTTGATTCTGTGCTTAGGAACTTCATCACGAATGAAATGACAATCTGTATCAATATGCTTAGTTCATTCATGATGCACTGGATTCTTGACCAAGTTCAAAACACCTGAGTTGTCGCAAAACATGTGAATGGGAAGTTTCTTTGGTAGGCCCATGGTAGCCAAGATGCGACTTAGCCATATCGCTTCACACACAGCTCCACGTGCAGCACGATATTCTGCCTCAGTTGAAGATAAAGCAACCACCTGTTGCTTTTTACTATGCCATGAGACAGGACCAGATCCAAGATGAAAAACATAGCCTGATGTTGATTTTCTGTCATCTATGGATCCAGCATAATCAGAGTCAGTGTAACTCTATAAGAAGAATGAGTTATTCTTCTTATACTCTAGACCATAATCGGCACTACCCTGAATGTAGTGTAGGACTCTCTTAGCTGCTTTCCAATGGGAGACCTTTGGTTCTTGCATGAACCGTGAGAGATAGTTTACAACATAAGTAATATCTGGTCTAGTATTAGTCAGATAGATGAGGCTTCCAATCATCTGTCTATAAAGTGTTCCATCTACCTGTGGTGAGTCTTCATATCATGATAATCTGTAGCCCTGATTCCATCGGTGTTGCTTTGGGTTTACAATCAGTCATACGATATTTTTCTACTAAAGTCTTGGCATACTTTGTCTGAGTCACCCTAAGATGATTCTCTTTCTGTTCTATCTCAAGGCCAAGACAGTAGTGGAGAAGTCCTAGATCTATCATATCAAATGACTCTTTCAAGTCATCTTTCACGACGTTAATCAAGTTCTCTGAATTTCCAGTGATGATCAGATCATCTACATATAACACAAGAATCACTATCTCAAAACCTGTGTTCTTGATATAGAGATTTGCGTCAGATGGACTTCTCTTAAATCCATGTTGCAGTAGGTGACTATCCATTTTTATGTACCATGCTCTTGGGGCTTGTTTTAGCCCATATAATGATTTGACCAATTTGCAAACATGTTGCTCATGGCCTACCTCTCGTAAATCCAGGAGGTTGAGTCATGTACACCTCTTCTTTTAAGTCACCATTAAGAAAGGCGCTCTTTACATCCATCTGATGTAATTTCCATCCGAACTGTCTTGCCATAGCACAAAGCACTCGAATGGTGGTCATCCTTGTTGTAGGAGCAAAGGTTTCCTCATAGTCAAGCCCTTCCTTTTGAGCATAGCCCTTCGCCACAAGTCGGGCCTTATGCTTATCTATAGTGCCATCTGCCTTATATTTTACTTTGTAAACCCATTTGCAGCCTATGGGTTTCTTTCCTTTAGGCAAATCCACTAGCTTCCATGTTTTATTCTTTATGAGGGAGTTATATTCTGCATCCATAGCTGCCTTCCACTGAGGCAGTCTAAATGCTTCATCAACTGTAGAAGGTTCATTCTCATCACATGCTGACAAGTAAACCCTCTCCTCATCTATTTCCATCTCATCTTCCCTTGGTAA
Organism: Wollemia nobilis; assembly: GCA_028583015.1. Lineage (NCBI taxonomy): Eukaryota > Viridiplantae > Streptophyta > Pinopsida > Araucariales > Araucariaceae > Wollemia > Wollemia nobilis. The sequence continues at coordinate 3,174,739 of JAQPPZ010002341.1, read as the reverse complement.
CTCTCTATCAATAGAAAGATCTTGAAAATCTGCACAAAGATCATCAACTGAAGTGGATGCTTCATTCTTTTCTTTTTGCGTCATGCTTCTTGTCTTTGGATGATTGAGAGTAAGATCAGGTGGGGAAGTGAGTTTAGAGTCTTTCATTGTGCTTGTATACCATTTGGGTGGCTTTTTCTGTTGTGAAGAAGGAATTTGATGTTCCTCCTCATCATCTAGGTATACTGATGTAGTGTTGGGTGTGAAAGCTTCATCAAACACTACATCTCTACTGACATGTATCTTCTTGGTAAATGGGTCTATCAACCGATAGCCTTTTGAAAATTCATCATATCCAAGAAATACACAAGGTAGGGACTTCTCATCTAATTTCTTTCTTTTCTCCTTGGGTATATGCATAAATGCCTTACACCCAAATACCCGTAGATGAGTTATGGAGGGTTTCCTACCACTCCATGATTCCTGAGGAGTCATACCTTCAAGAGCCCTTGTGGGAGCCCTATTCAGAAGATATACTACAGTTTGAACAGCTTCAGCCCAGTAAGTTTGCTCAAGGTTGGCCCCCTTAAGCATACATCGAACCATTTCCATAATGGACCGATTTCTTCTCTCAGCAACCCCATTGGATTGAGGAGTATAGGTTGTTGTTAACTGTCTCTTTATCCCATGTGTCTATAAAAATGAGGAAAATTCTTTTGATGTGTATTCCCCCCTCGATCTGAATGGAGGGTCTTAATAAAGCATCCTGATTCCTTCTCAACAAGCTTTTTGAACTGTTGAAAATAGGAAAATGCTTCAGACTTCAACTGCAAGAAGAAGACCCACATTTTTCGTGAGTGATCATCGACAAACAATTGAAAATACCTTTTTCCTCCACAACTTGTAGACATGGGACCACACAAATCTGTGTGAACCAACTCCAAAGGTACCTTAGCTCAAAAAGAGCTAGGTTCAAAAGGTACTCTATGTTGCTTTCCTGACAAGCAATCAGAGCACACTGGCAAAGTAGATGAAAGAGTAGGCAGTCCTTTCACCATTTGATATTTACTCAACTCTAGTAAATATCCTGAACTCAAATGCCCAAATCTCTTATGCCATAGAGAAGTGGCCTCCTTTGTGGTTACTGCCAATGTAGTATGGGTAGAGGTAATTGCATCTAAGACAAACAAACCATGTTTGTATGAACCTGTTGCTATCTATTTTCCCTTCTTAGTGATAAAGCAACGTTTCTTTTCTTTGTCCACTTTGAAATTGACATTCATGTTATTGTCCAGGATTTGTGGAACTGACAAGAGATTATTTTTCAATCCTGGTACATAAAGAACTTTTTGAATATTACATTCTCCATCTGGAAGGGAGACAAAAACACTTCCTTCTCCTTGAACTCGATAGGTCTGATCATCAGCAATGGTGACCGGTCTACCTTCTCGAGCCTCAAATGTTGCAAACCAAGATTTATCGCCAGTCATATGTTTACTAGCGCTCTGAGTCTATGTACCACATAGAGTCCTTGTGGGAGGAATCTGTATGTGTCATGAGCACTTTGTGTGCTCTCTCGGGAATCTGAACTAGAATCTTCACCTGCAATGTGTCCCTTTTGTTGTTTGTTCTTGTTCTTAGGTTTGCCTTGGCCCTTTTTGTTTCCTTGTTCATTGGGCGTTTTGTTCTTAAACCAACATCTTTTGGTTTCATGAGTGTCTTTGTCGCAAATCTTACAATACTGCTTCTTCTTCAAAATCTCTTTGGCTTTACCCTTTTCTTGATTAGAAGAAGAACCTTTCTGTTGATTCCACTTTTTCTTACCACCTTGTCTTTTTGAGAAAAGAGCATTGTTGGATGCCTCATCTCTTTGGAGTTGATTAGCTTCTTCTGTTTGAAGCATGTTTACCAACTCGACAAAAGTTACTGTCCTACCAAAAACTTGTAGTGAAGTGATCAACATTCGGTAGGAGTCAGGAAGAGCTCTCAAAATGATAGAGTTCAAGACTTGGTCTTCCACTTTCTCTCCTAAGGATAGCAGTTTTGTTTTCAATTCTGCGACTCTGCAGAGGAATAGCTCTACTATTTCTCCTGATTTCATATGTAGAGTATGAAGTTGTGTTTGGAGGTTAAGAATCGTTGATTGATTCTTTCCCTCATAGATGGTATTTAAGGCATCCCATGCTACCTTACCAGTCATAGCTTCACTGATATGAGGTTGGATATCATCAGTAATAGCGAGCAAGATCATTAAGGATAGTTTTTTATCCTTTTTATCAAATTCTCTTTGATCTGCTCCAGGTGATTGAGGTCTAGTGACACTTCCATCCACTATTGACCACAAATCCTCTACAGTTAAGATAGCTTTCATCTTAGTCTTCCAAGCTGAATAATTTGAACCTTTGAGCAGTTGGCTCTCAGTGAGATACTTGTGTATCATGGCCATGGTTTAGGTTTCAAATTTGATAGGACTAAGATGGTTGTATCTTTGCACTATACCCTCAAAAGAGTATATGGAAGTTGTTTTTAATTCGCCTCTATAAGATATTTAATGGCACCTGCCTTAACACCCTGAACAAGGGATGAGAAGTTTGAGGAATTTAAGCCAAACAAGATAGAGCAAATGAAAAAGGGATTGGTTGACAGACTTGTGATTGTTCTCTCTAGGATATTTAATGGCACCTGCCTTAACACCCTTCAAGAAGGATGAGAAGTTTGGAGGAAATTAAGCCAAACAAAGAGAGTTAATCAAGGTGTGTTTTGAATTTTGACCTTTGGAGGGGGTAAGTAAAATTGACTGTTGTTCAACCTGTGCAAAGTGTAGCACATTTTGAGTGAAATATGGGTTTCTAAAAATGCTTCTACCAATGTTGTTTTGTGAATGATTTAAGTGCACATAAGAAACATGGATGTTAGTGCAAATAATAAAAAACATGAAAGCAACCCACATTATTATCACTATAGGTGTCGGGTTCAACCGAGAATGCACCTAGTAAAAAGTCAATTTTTGAGAAAGGTGTCGAGTACAATCGAGATTGCACCTTTCTTACAGTTTTGAAGAATCCCCCCTTGTTCTTTACAATTTTGCAAATAATAGAAGCAACAAAATGACTTCTATCCCCCCTTAATGTTTTACAAAATTGAATAATTTTTTAGCACTCCTTTCAAGACAAGTCGACACACGACCCACGTTTGAAAGGCTTCCAGACCAGTCGACAAACGACTTTGGTATTGTCTTCAACAATGTATCATGTAGGAGCAAAAAAAAAATGGTTTTGGATCTCAAGTTTTGACAACAAAAATATTGCTAGTTTATGTTTTTATGTCCCCTTTCTTGAAGGAGAGAACAAAAGCAATATGTGTTGTGTTGGAAAAAAAATTGAGAGAACCTTTTATGCTCCCTAAATCACTTCAAGCCTTGTGTTTTGCAATAGAAATGTGAAGGTCTATGTCTTCCTAAATGATGATGAAGGAAAAAAAATATAGGCCTTATGAGGAGTTTATTGCACAATGTTGTTGAAGAACACCTTTTGTTTTGCAGCCAAAAAAAAATGCTTTGTCTTTTTATCTCCAATGTTTGAAGAAAAACTAAAGAATTTTAAGGCATTAGTGGCAAAAATGTAAAGTTTTGGCTTTGGTTGTGTTCTTCTTGTTGTCTATTTTAATGTATAAATTTATCAAAAATAAAGATGAATCTAATAATAAAATACTTGTTTTAAACAAAAAACCATTGATTACTAGAAAAAAAATGATTTTTCATTAAAAATTGGTATGAAATTATTAAAAAAATCTATAAGTTTAATAAAAGAATACAAAAAAAATAAAAAACTAAAAAAATACCTTGTTGTCTAGGCGGGGGGGGTTCGATCGCGTGACCTCGCGGCTTCTATGCGGCCGCCTTAGCCAAGCGAGCCACCGGGCTCTTCGAAATAGCAGCCAATGCGCTGCTTTTTATTTCCAGTTGATCCGAGTTAATTTTTTTTTTAAATGTGGGACTTTTATCCCACATGCATCCCGCAGTGGGATGCAAAGGGATTTTTAAGGCGGAGGCCTCCCCTTTACCGTCGATTGCCTTCTGGCAATCGACCAGAGTCGCCTGCCCTTTTGGACGTCGCCACGTGGCGCCAGGGGTAGGCTAGTCAGTCAGTCAGTCCTGTGGCGATGTGCCACCTGTCGGTGTCGTGTCCGGTCAGCGTCGGTCCGGTGGCGATGTGCCACCTGTCGGTGTCGTGTCCGGTCAGCGTCGGGTCCCGTCTGTCTGCGTCATCGTCCTGTTGGCATGTGTGCCATGTGGCGCGAGTTGAGTCGTCTAGGTAGCACCTCGGTGCATGCAGTCTGTGCCACGCGTCGGTCTGGGATTGGAGGGCCTCCTGCCCTCTCAGATCCCTATGTAGGGTCTAGGTTCCATGAGGAGGGGAGGGCGCTCCTACCCTCTCTGCTCTCCCGTGCATGGGCCATGTGGCTGCTTGGCCTACGTGGCTCTGCGGGCCCTAGGCCAACGTGGGAGCCGAGGCTTAGATGCCTCCAGACGTCGACCACGATCGGTCTAGGAGATCGCGGGCCTTGGTCGGCGATGACTGAGTCGGCCAGGTCTGCGGGCCCTTGGCCGGCATCGACCGAGTCGGCCTGATCTATCGATCGAGCATGTCGACTGTTGGCCTAAGGAGGAGCACTGCGGCTGCTCCGTAGGAGTGATTCCGCGTCGAGCACCACGGCTGCTCCGTGAGGGACTCTCCGCATCGAGCACCTCAACTGCTCCGTGGGAGTCCGTCCAGACAATTTGGAATGAGCGAAGCTCGTATTCCCCAAGCGAGTGATACCAATGTAGGTCTCGTAAGAGAGAGAAAATAATATATTGAATCATTAACCTAATCAATACAATAGTCTATGTTTAAATAATAGACTAATAACCAATAGTGTAGAGAATCTCGCTAACTACCCTCTAACAATAGAATAGGGAGGGAGTTGCATGATGCTAACCACTAACCTAGGTAGAGAGTTCTAACCATAACACTAACCTAAATATCTGACATAGGATATTTAGGTACTTACCTAGTTTAACCATGAGGCAAAATATCTCATGGTAATTACATAGAAAAGTAAATGTAATAACCCCACGTAGTGTAATGCAATACACTACCTTATTTTACCCTAACACTTTAGACAAAGATCCATACAAATTTTAATTGGGAAGGATTCCCAAAGAAATTGATTGAGAAAGTTTTAGTAAAAGATGTTCTTTGTGGAGTAGCCCATGTTGGGTGAACCACGTAAACTATGGTCTCTCTATTATGTATGGTTGCTTGATTACTGCTATTGATACTATTGTCTATACATTGCATAATATTGAATTGAAGAGAAAAGTAAAAAGTGGTCTTATACTGTTCACCCCCCCTCAGTATAAGCTTATGTTCTTCATTCACCATCATTATTATTTCTTATTGGCATGATACTTCCAATTGATCCTCCTTGTATGAAGGATTCTACTTTTGTAAATGCATACTAATTCCTTCCATGTAGGTAAGTAGGTTTCTAATTTTTATTTGTACTATAACCTCCTATACCAAATGGGATATATTTGTGTACCACCAAATAAGAACTCAAATATTATTTGGGAATCACACTTCAACAAAGTAGTAGGTCACTTTAGGATGGAAAAACATTGGTATCACTTCAAAAGTACTTCCACTAGCCCAAGATGAGTAATGATGTTAAGAGGTACATCACGTAATTTACCCCTTGCACTATTGCCAAACTAAGTAAAAAGAAATAGGGACTGTATACACCATTGCTAGTACCATTAAATCCTTGGGAATCTATCTCCATAGATTTTCTCTAAGATTTTCCAACTTCTAAGTATGATAATGATTATGCTTTTGTAGTCAATCTTTTTTTAAAAATGGCTATCATGATTCATTCTAACAAACCCATTTTTATTGAGGATATTGCTAAACTTTATTAGTCAGGTGTCTCTCAACTATGGCTTGTTAAAGTCCATTGTATTTGATAGGGATAGCAAATTTTTGAGCATTTTTTGTCCACTCTATGGAGCACGATGGATACCAATCCAACCATGTTCACAACCTTCCATCCTCAGATGGATGGCTTTACTGAAGTTGTGAGTTGATTGATTGTACATATTTTAAAATATATAATTCCAAGCATCCACACACATGATATGAGAGCCTCCCCTACATTCAACATGGGTATAATCAAACTCTACATAGCTCCACCAAACATAACTAATTTCATGTTTGTTTTGGGTTTTAACCCTTAGAACCCATTGATGTAGCTCTCCTTGTGCAAACTATGGAGTACTCACCTCATGGAAAAAAAGCAAAAAAATATAGTATGATTTATAGAACATATTTAACACATCCAATAATAAGTCCATGACCTCTTGTAAAAGATAAATTATAAATACAAGCAACAACATGACCAACACGAGGTCCACATTAATTCAATGTTGAAGATAAGATATGATTATATCTTTAAAAATAAAGAGCTATATGACCCATAGGAAGATAAAACCTCTTCACTCTAGATCTTACATCATCACCAAGAAGGTGGAAGAAAATGCATTTGAATTAGATCTTCCATCGTATCATGGTTTGCATCCATTCTTCAATGTTGAACTTCCTAGGCCCTATAATCCATTGATGTTGGACACTTTCATAGTAGCAAAAGAGTTGAACATTAAAGACATCAATCTAGACAGTTTAGCATTGATGGAGGAAGATCAAATAGTTGACACATAGATTAGGACCACTAATAGGCATCCCATGTAAAGGTAATATATTGGTCAAGGTAGAACAACTTGATCATCGAGGGGAATTCCTAATAAAATTAGATAAAGAAATAGTTTTCACATCTGAATTCAAAATGTAACATAATGGGGATCATTGGTTTTTAAGAAAATATGAATGATTCATGCATGCAACCTTTTTGGTGTTGGCTTTTGAAGCCTTGTACTACTATATAATACATGTTATATCTCATAGGATCCAATATAAAATAGCCATAATATATAAAGATCAAGATAATGATAAGAGTAGAATAATATGAGCAAATTAATATGTATATCAAGGCTTATAATAAATCAAATAACATTCAATAATATGCTGAAATATAAATGTAAATAGCCTGAATAATTCATGTACTATGCATGAAGAACAACTTACAATATTAATTGCTCAAATGTATACAAGATTCATTACTCCTCTGCCTCTTACAATCAAATAATAATCTTTATGATCTTTTTCCCCTCTCAACTATGGATTATTTCCTCTATAATATATCCATAGTAATGTGACTCTTTGGATACTTGAATATTACTCTTCATATGCCAAGTCTCATGACTCTTGGCTTATTGACTTGCCACTTGCATACTAGATGAAAATTTGATTCTATAATACTTGCACACCTTTATATGACTCTTACACTTCTATAACTTGCACACCTAATATAAGATACTTATGCACATATTTACATTATATATTTTTATTCTTACATACAAGATACTTGTGCAAATTTACTCATCCTACACTTGCACACTTTGTTTTTGGTAGATAATATACTATAGCATTAATACCGGGTTTTACAGGATGACCCAAAACCTATTACAAAAATCAGACCAGGGTTGTTGATGAACATGTCCTTACTAAGGATCCTATATATGTAAAATCTACATGTCGCCAAAGCCATTACATCCAGTAAAGTACATAGCCTGTTATCAAAAAGAAACTTTACATACAACATTTTGGGTATACCCTGAGAAAACACACCCGCATCATAATTACAAAAAAAGAAATAGACACAGATCCCTTCCTTGAAACAGTGGAGAAACAAAAAGTTGCAGACACACATAACAGAGTACTAAAAAAAACTCCCACAAGCTCTGTATTGGCAGTCACTCTTAATAATTCTTTGGTAATTGCTTTCTTTCGTATATGACATGCTTTGTTACCACATCCCCTCTTGGCCAATCAGCCTTCGAGAAGTGAACCTTCTGGCTAGATTTATGGTGGTGGCTATCTGGTGGTCCACGTGGCTCTGGTTCGAAGTCTTATATTATCATTTATTTCCTACCTTATGATTATCAACCAACCTAAATTACTAATATGACTAGGAGCCATGTTATATGACATGCGACTGTCCCCATTAGTCTTTGTGGTATTTCCAAGCAACATCCACAAAGACTGACAACTCGGATAATTTTTATTGTGAGTCCATTTAAAAAAAGAGACGAGAATACTCATAGCCTTTGAACTTACAGTGCCTTCCTTGTTAGTAAATTTGACTATCATTCTTGGCATTCTTGTTGAATAAGCTCATCTACTTTTCTTGGGACACCGTGTTCCCATTTGAAAAGTCTGTCACCATCGACACCCAAATTGGACAGCTTATCAGAAACTTTGTTAGCTTCTCGAAAGACATGTTGGGCTTTTCTGTCCTGTCTTCCTTGGAAAAGGATCATAGCCTCTTCAACAATTGTTTTAATCCTCCAGGGAGGTGTTTTCCACTTATTGAGGATATTTATAACATGCATAGAGTCTCATTCTATGATCAAATTACCTTCTAAGTCTTGATTCATTTGAAAGCCTCTCCACATAGCTCTAGCTTCAGCTTCGTTGTTCATCCTTGTTCCAAAATATTCAAAAAATACAAGCATCATATTACCATTATGATCTCATACAATACCACCAATGCCTACTCTTCTAGTATTATCCTTAGCCTCTCCATCAAAATTAAGCTTAAACAAACCCGTAGGAGGTGGGGACCACTTAACATTGGCTCTGGGGTTGACTACCCTAGGCACAGACTCATCTAACAAGGTTAAGCTTAAATATTGAGAAATCATGGTCTCTTGCAGATGAGGTTTATGGCTATCAAAAGGGATAAGGTTCACATTCTCATTGGTAAAGGATAGGATCCTGGAAATGATAGTTTTATGATCATGGATAGACTCATTAAAGACTCTATGGTTCATTTCTAACCACACCTGCCAAAGATAGTGATTGAGACAAATTTTCCACATGTATCTAAGTCTTTGGATTGAAAATTGGCAAGGCCACTAGATGAACAAATCAAGTACGGTGGTTGGTTTAACCCAAGAAATATTGAAGGCCTGAAAAACCCCACTTAGGACAGTCAAGGAAAAAGGGCACTCAAGGAAAATGTGATAAATGGTCTCCCAATTAGCCCTGCATAGATAACAATGATTAGTGATACAAATACCTTTACACATCATATTATAAATGGTTAGAATTCTTCCTTGGATAACCAACCATGAAAAGACTACAATTTTTGGAATTAATTTTTTTATCCAAACTAAGTCCTTTTGGAGGACAAAATCCTCGTCGTCAAGCAGAAGCTTGTAAGCTAATTTAATAGTGAACTGCACATTTTCCATAGGATACCAGGTCACTTGATCTTCCTTGGGTCTCATGGGGATAAATTGTTGCTTGATAATGTTACAAAGATCATTTGATTTCACTTGAAATCCCTGAATCCTTATTTGTTTCCACTTCATTCTGCTTCTGTCCTCAACCATATAATCGGAGACTTTTCTACCAATTATTTCTTCCATGATATCCCTGATTCGAGCTAAATTAGGATATTGCATCAGTGGTTCATCCTTAGCCCACCTGTCATTCTAGCAATTTATCCTCTCACCATTGCCTAAAACCCATCTTAAACCTTTTTTTATTATTTCCTTACAATTGAGAATTGCTTTCCAAAAAGTAGAACCTCTTATTGGAACTGAGTCACTTAGAAATTCCATATTTTGAAGATACTTTCGTTTGATGATAGTTGTCCATTAATTTTCTTCACTAGAAATGATGCGCCACGCCTACTTAGCTAGTAAAGCTAAATTCATATGAGCAATTTTCCTTAGACCTAAGCCCCCATTTTCCTTGGGTTTGCACACTTTGGTCCATCCTACAAGGTGTATCCTTTTTTTCTCCTCTGATCCAGTCCATAAAAATTCTTTTTGGAGTTTCTCAATTTTTTGGAAAACCTTCATAGGGGCTTTGAAAATGAAGAGGAAATAGACTGGAATTCTCTAAAGAGAGGCCTTAGTGAGGGTTAGCTTTCTCGCTTGAGATAGAAGATGACCTTTCCATACATCAAGTTTTTTTTGAATTCTTTCAATAACCCTATCCCACATTGACTCTCTCAAAGAACCAATGAAAAGAGGGAGACCAAGATACGAAGTGGGGAGGTTTGCTATATCACACCCTAAAAATTTTGTAATCCTTCCTTGCCTCTGAATGGGGGTGTTCAAGAAATATAACTTGCTTTTACTGAAATTAACTTTTTGACCAACAACATCCTCGTAGAGTTGCAGGATGTATTTAATTATTTTGGCCTCAACCACCTATGCCTTAGTCAATAGAAGGGTATCATCGATGAATTTTTGGTGAGAAACAACCCTAGTGAGAGATGTTGCCTTGATTCCCGATATTAGCCTTGAACTGCAAGAATTTTTTATGGTTCTACCTAAAGCTTCTGCCACAATGATGAATAACATGGGGCTGATAGGGTCCCCCTACCGAATTCCTGTATGAATTTTAAAGTAACTAGCAATTGTTCCATTAACCAAAATCAAGAACCATGCTTTAGAAATGCATTCTTTGATCAAATTAACCCATTGGTGGTGAAAACCAAACTTAAGGAGGATAGCAATTAGAAAGTCCCAATTTAGCCTATCAAATGCTTTGTTCATATCAAGCTTGAGGGCAAAAATAGACCTATTAGTCTTATGAGCAGAGTGCAAAGCTTCATGAATTGTGATAACTCCATCCAAGATTGACCTACCCTAGACAGAGCTTCCCTGTAATGGATATATGATGTGGGACAAAACATCTCTCATTCTATTTGCAATGGCTTTAGTTAGGATCTTGTAAGAAACATTGCATAGACTGATTGGCCTGAAGTCAACCATAGATTCAGGGGTTTTGCTTCTTAGGAATTAGAGAAATAAAAGTAGAGTTGAGACATTTTGGGATATTATTGCTTGTTTGGAATTCTCTAATAGTAGAAATTACATCCTCACTTAAAATGTCCCAAAAAGCTTGATAGAAACAAGGGGGAAAGCCATCGGGTCTCGGGGATTTGTCTGGCTCCATGCTAAACAAGGCTTCCTTAATTTCCTCATCAGAAAAGGGAGCTAGAAGCTTAAGGTTTATATCCTCATTTATTATGCTAGGAATGGATTGCAAGAGAATATATTTGGCCTCCTCATTGCACTGTGATTCCTGACCAAGGATAGAATTGAAATAGGTTACTGCCTCATTTCTAATTTCTGTTAAGTCCTGAGTAATAGAACCATCTACTTTTTTAAAAAAAATTATCTTGTTATTGCTTTTGTTTCTAAGTGTGGTGACATGAAAAAACATGGAATTTGAATCTCCATATTTCAACCAAAGAGCCCTTGATTTTTACCTCCAATAGATTTCCTCATAGGCCAAAATGTTATGAAACTCTGCTAGTTTTGTTTGTTCCTCCTGCCTATTAGTTTCATCAGCATCACCATGTTGAATCCTCTGATAAATTATCTTCAAAATTTCAAAAACCTATTTTTTATTTTCAAAGAGGTTCCCAAAGACCTCTTTGTTCCAAGTTTGAAGATTTTCCTTAACAAACTTTAATTTTCTAGCAAGTTTAAAAGTTGCACTACCCCTGACAGGCTGTTGCCATCACTGAATTAAGTTATCTCTAAAACTAGAATGTTTGATCCACATAGATTGAAATATGAAAGGTTTCTTGAAGGACAAAAAGTTAGGGATCTACAAAAAAATGGTATTATGATCAGAGGCAATTTTAGGAAGGGTTTGCAGGGTAGAATCATCGAATAGAGTTGTATCCTCCTTTGATAGAAAAACCTATCAAGCCTTTCTTGAATGAGATGACACCCTATCCACCAATTGCTCCCAGTATAATTTTCTCCTCTAAGTTTTACATCCATCAACATGTTGGATTTCACAAAGTCATTGAACTCATCCATCCTCCTGATAGGTGGTCTATTTACACCCATTTTTTCTAAAGGGTAAAGAGGAGTGTTAAAATCCCCAGCCAGAATCTAGGGGACATTATGGAATATTTCACTCAGATTGCCTAAGTACTCCCATAGTAGAGCTCTCCCTTGAATTGAAGTTAGGGCATAAATATTTGAAATGATCCATGACCTATTGCTATTTATTTCCTTAAATAAAACACTAAGAACCATGTCATCGTTTTGAATAATGGTGCCTTCTACTATCCAAGGATCCCACAAAGTCATAAGGCCTCCAGATGCTCCTCTGGCTAATTTGCAAACCATCTCCCCTTGATTCTAGATTTTTTTGCTACTTTTTTTGACTGAATCTCATCAATTTTTACTTCTTGCAACATGATAATAGTTGGATTCACTTGATTTATTATTGCACTGACTTCCTTATGTTTGTGCAGGCCATTGATGCCTCTCACGTTCCATGAGAGGAACTTCATTTAGATTGTTTGGGATTTCTTCCTCTCCCCCTCCCTTGAGGGGGTTTTCCTAATTTGTTATCTTCAGAACCTAGAATAACTTGTTGAAAAAAGGTTCTCTATTTTCCATTGGAAATTTCATTATCAGTTTTAATTTTTTGATGCTCAGCATTTGATATTCTCGCTCTTCTTTTTTCACTGCAAAAATCTATAGGAGACTTTACAGTGCTCCTAGTTTTTTTAGGACTAAACTGGGGGAAGGAAATTTTTTACAAAACCGGATTGCCATATTCCTCAGTCTGAATATTTTCACATATCTCCATGCCTACATCCATATCTTCTCTTTTTTTCTTGTATTCCCCTAGTCTATGGGACGACCCCTCAATAGGATTCACCTGGATCCTAGTGATGATGTTGGGGAGATGAGATTTTTTATTTTCCAATGCCTCAACGTTATTCCTAAGTTCTTTAGCATTAGGATTTGTATTTGGGATGCCCACTGGGCTTGAAGTATTTTTAGCATTGGGGTTTAAGGATCTTGACATGGATGGGGATTCTAGAGATAGGGCATTAGGGTTTGGCTTTGTGATGCCCATGGGGCTTACAGTAATTTCATCATTAGGGTTTGAGGATCCTGACTTGGATGGGGATTCTAGAGAGTCATAAAGGTTAGCCTAAAGGTTATGGGCTTCCATGTATTTTGATAATCCTCCTACTCCCATATTGGATAGAATTGAAAATTTATTTGAAACTAGAGGATTGGAACTTACCTAAGTATTTTGGTTATCAACAACCTATTTTTTTCCTTTTTCTTGTTGGGACCCTGCATCCTCTCTTTTATTTTTTTGGTAGACATAGTTTTCTTGATTGAAATTACCTATACAAGGGAAACTCCTCAAATTTCCTCTTTCTAGCATTCCCTACTTCCACTTTTCTCTATTCATTGCCAGGTTAGGGCACTGATTACATAGATGTCCTTGATTTTTGCATTTTGCATATAATGCCAGTCTATTCTCATATTCTACCAACTATTTTTGATAGTATTCTCCATACTCTAGCTCCACAAACCTTGGCAATTCATTATCCAAATTAGCATTTACGCAGATTTGTGCATGAGTCATCCTTGTCCTGGCCAAGGTCGCATGGTCAATGGATATCAAGTCCCCTATAGTTCTGGCTATGGCCTGCAGCCATTATTCATTGAAGAACTAGGTAGGTAGACTTGAGATACGAACCCAAATAGAAGCAATGTTAATATTTTGCTTTTTAGGGTCAAAATCTTCACCCCATTATCTAAGAAAAGGCTCCTTTTGCCCAAAAACCAAGGACCTCCTATTAAAATGTGGTTAGCATCCTCCATATTGTTAAAAAAAATAATGAAGAACCCTCGAGTTAGAGCTACCAACTCCAATATGCCTACCGGTCACCATTTACCCGTCGTCCAAGCCCTGATAGTCTCCATGTCTAGCCTACCTCCCAAAAACTTGCCTACAAGGGAGAATTCTTCTATTGAAAGAAAAGGGCTCATGGAACTTGTAGAGGCCAAAATTTTATTATTTACTGGAACTAGGGGCGAAAGAGAGAGAACCTCCTTTCTTTTTCCTCTAAGAGTCTCAACAAAATACAACCACTTCTTGGGCCCCGCATTGTCCTTTGTATCATTTTTGTTGGGGTCTTTCTAAGGAGGGTCAAGCCACCGCATGATGCCTGTCTCCAAATCTGTCGCAACCTAACTGCCTTCCTATAGATCCTCACTTTATTTATTCTTGAGGTTCCCACCCACCCCTTATGTACTTGCTCAACCTCTATCGCCTTGGCTGAGATTTTTGCCCAAAAAATTCAAACCCTCACTCTCGCCGCACCCACTAAACCTTAGCTCACTCATTCCTAATGATGCAATAATCAAGTAGTGTACTTGTAAAGCTATAAAAAACTAATATTTTCCTACTATGTTAAGGATAGCCTACACTTGCACACTAACTCACATGACACTTATGCATTTATTGCACATTACAACTTTACACGACACTTGTACATTTCTTGCACATTCACACTTACATAAAGAGGAAATATAAATCACACTCTAAACTATAGACTCAATCCTAATCTATTATTTACAAATGTACCATGAAGGTACCATGGGGGTACATTAAGCATGTACCAAATAATGTAATATACTCCAACATTCATGGTATGGCTTTATGCTTCAAAATTCCTAAAATCTATTTTTAACCCTAATTGAACTATTAGGGACATAACTTTGTGCTTAAGACTTTGTTTTAATCTATCCAATAAGCATTGGATAGATTAGAGAGAGAATAATATTTTTAGCATGCAACTCTTTATATGATAGAGTTGTTGACAACTTTGTAGAAAAAAACGCTTCAAAGACCCTACAAATTTCAATACAAAATACTTACAAAAAATTATAAGTTTCTTATTTTATATTTTCATAGACAAATTCATATTTAACTATGTTTACATATTAGTAAAAGATAAAGTACAAAAGTATAAGTCATATGCATGTAATTTTTAGTTAACATGCATTTTGTAACTCATGGAAGGTGAATCATCACATTTCCATATGGGTGATCTTCTAAGTCACTAAAGGTGAACCACCACATTTCCATATAGGTGATCTTCCATATTCAATATGATAGATTTTGAATACACAAATTCTTGTCTAAAGAGATTCACCCTTGACTATAAAAAACATGAGTAATAGATGCAATGTTATAGCCTCATATCTCTTTTTATAGATTGCTTACATTGTACTCTATTTTTTAGCAATAAAATCATTCTAATATTTTTTCCTATATGTATGTTTTGATTTGTTATACTCTATTATTTCTAAATTGTATTCTTTCATGATCTTACTTAGCTCAAAGTTTCTAGTTTCAAATAAAATCCCTATGGACCATGATTAACCTTGTTATGGTTAAACCCACCTTAAAAATTATAATTAAAGTAAATCCCTCTTGTTATGTCAGCTTAGATTAAACTCATTTATGTAATTTGGGTTATGGTATTGGTATAAATACCCCCACAATTCTATCCATTGGATTGAAAGGTTGTGATTCTTATCTATGAATAATATAGTGATTGTTTATGCTGCCTAAGGGTGCCCACTGCATCTTTCTATTTTGTTCTTCTATATTATTTTTATATAAGATTTGAGTGGATGGATTCATCCTATTTTTTATGGAAATAGGTGTAAAATATAAAAATCTTATCTACAACATCAAATGATAGAGGTGAATACCATTATAACTAACTTGAATCAATTATTAGAAAAAATAAATAAGGATACAAGAGATGGGAAAGTATAGTGTTGATGTGGGAGCATCAAATGTAATGAAATAAAAGGACAACCGTTAGAATAAATATTCTCCTTCATAGTTGTAAAAGGGATACAATCATCCATTTGGAAGAGAGAATGACTAGAAGAGAAATTGAGTTATGAGAAGTAACTCATAATTGTTACTTCATATTCCAATAAACCATTTTACAATAAAATTTTTCTAGTTAATCCTTGAAAGCCCATTATTGAATATTTGAATTTTCTTTTATGAAATTGTACGTGTTTCTATTTATATTGCATGTAGGACATAGGGAAGGATGTTCGAGTGAAGTAAAATACTGAAAGCACGAGATTCCGGAAGTAAAAGGAAAACTATAACTATGCAATATAAGACGAAATGTAACGCTTTAATCCTATGCACAAAAACAAGGAAAGGAGATAAATTGGAGATGAAAGAAAAGATGTAAGGAAATCACAGCCCTCTTTATTCAAATTTCTTATCCTCGGTTACATATACGTCTCCTCCCTTTTTAGGGGCTAGGAGCGTTAGAATTGGTCTCTGTTACAATTTGTGACTTTAGTCTTCCTCCTTCCGCATGCCCACGTTTGGAATGGGCGGGCCAAATGTTGCCGCCGCTTGCGTTGGTAAGGTAGACTCCTCGCCGCTCCTCTAATGCCGCAACTCGCACTCAAAGAAACAAACAAGAAAGTCGTAGCACTCGTGTATGAAAAATAAAAGATGAATCTAACGATGGTTGAAATGAATCTAAATGAAATGAAAAACTTGACAAAAGCATAAACATGAAACTAAAAGAAATACCACGATTATGAAAGCACAAATCGCCGCAAGTGAACTAGCAGCACTTCGTCGCTCAAAATGCTCCTTCTCTGTATATCTTTTGGGTGAGGAAACTCACCATTTTATAGACCCAAGGGGTCTCTTTGAATTAACATGCAAAAGTGTTTCTTTGCATGAATGCTTTTGTTTGTGAAGAGAAGACTTCTTCTTGATCAAGGGCTTCTTAATTGCCTCTGTGCATGTCTTTGCATGTTTTAGCAAAGCTCACTTGCACTCCCATGCAATGAAGGGATAGCTAAGTGGCAAATCCGAGTTGTCTTAAAAGCTTACTCTCCTTCCCATGCAATGAAGGGAAAGTCAATTGGCAGATGTGTGTTGTCAAAAGAACTCACTCGCACTCCTATGTCATGCATGAAAAGCTGAGTGGTAGTTCTGAGTTGTCATGCGCCGAGGTCCGACTTTTTGTTGGTCAAACCCGGCATTCGTCCCACCCGAAGCGAGCGCTAGTAATCATCCCTGGGTGAAACGAGTACAAATCCATACTCGTCCTTGGGTAGGACGAGTACAAATTCGCACTCGTCCCCGGGTGGGACGAATAAGAAATAAAGTGTCTAAAAGGTGCCAAACTGATTTTTGACTTGCAAAACCGCTGTGTAAGTGGTTAGAACCACTGTTTAACCTCTGAGGGCTACCCTGGGGGCTGTGTGTGTTAATGTGATCAGTGTTTGTAGTCACATAATCGGATTGGTGCTGTTTTGGTGTCTACGGATGCCCCTTTTTGGGAAGCGTTGTGCATGGCACAGCAGTCGAGCAAAAATAGATAACCAAAGCACTAATGATTAGGGTTTCTCAGTAACCTAACCAACTCTTGATGCCCCAAGCATGGAAAGGGCATGCATTCTTGAATCCTTGCTTCTGACGAGCTAAGGAATTTGATTTCAAGTATTAACCTATTTTGGTGAGGTGTGACTTGAGCTTGGACATTGATCAGTCATGAATAGGCAAAGGGCGCAACCTTTTATCCACGGGGGAACCTTGTGTTCATGCTTCGGGAATGCCAAGTGTTTAATCAAGTTTGTGATAATTGCTTGTTTGCTGCCCCAAGCAGGAGCGTGATTGTCTTTGTCAATGATTCTTTGAATGCATGCCATTGCCTTGATTGGGTGTGTTGTTGTTGATTGGTGACTTAAGTGTGACTACCCCCTCAAGCGACGAATCGATGAAGGAAGGACTGCCATGAGAAAAGCGACGAGTCGCTTGACCCAAGATGACTTAAGTGAGGGTGCCTTTAGATGTTGTCCGTTGAATGCTCGAGCAGTTTCTCGATTGTTTTGACCTATTTTTGGTGGGTGTGAACCCATTTTGGGATGCCATTTGGGGGTAACATTGGCGAAAATCCGTCTTCCCGTGGAGCGGTCCGGCTATGGTAGCCTTCTTGGGGAGTAGGATAACGACAAGGTAGACCCCGACATCAATTTTCTAATGCCAAGAGGTTAAGTGCAAGAGCACTTTTGTCCGGCAATTTTTAGTGGTTTTGTTGGCATTTGTCATTTTTATATTTTGGTTGTTTTGTTGTGTTTGTTTGTTTTTTTTTTTTTTTTTTTTTGTGGCGTGTTTTTATGTATGTGTTTGATGTATGCAGAGGTGATTATGAATGTGATGTTTCTAATTTGTATGATGTATAGATATGGAATGAATGAAATGAGTTGTTGATGATGTGTCGATGCACCATAGACTGTACAAGATTTGACTGACTTGCTATACTAATGGGATGACTTTGTGGAATGACTTTGCATGTGAAAACTTTGTTTTTGTATTTTGCATATATTTTGATGGTGATGTACGGAATAAAATGTGACAGCTTGTTTTTAAAATGTAGTTAAGCTTTTCTTAGATTCAGATATTTTAACTAACTAGCCAAGACTGTACATTTATCTCGCAAGACTTTTGAACAAGGTATAAATTCGACTTGAATTTAACCAAGTTATTTCACATCCCTGTGTGTGCAATTGAGTTCATTTATGTGGTATTCATTAGGATACCGCCAGTGCCAGATGGGCTTTCAACCGAACCTGTACCGAGGATCACCTAATTAGCTCCACTAACTCCTTGATTGTGTTTAGTTAGATTAATCTGCGATGCTATCTAGGATACCATAAGCTAGCTCATCCACATGCAAACATTGATCTATACACAAGTTAATGTGACAGATATATCGTCATGCGGGAGGTTTACTATCGATGATTGATAGGCTATCAACCAAACTGGATCGAAGCTTGCCTCATGACCTGTCGAAATGCTGAGAATTCCAGGGATTCAAGTTCGACTCCCTGCTTTTCTTCAATTGTATTGGGATACTTGCTCTTTATAGTGATAAGATCACTGTTTATTTTGTTTTATTGATGTTTTTTTTTTTTTTTTTGAGCAAGGGATAGGGAGTGACGAGAATCACTATTGTACGTGCCTTTTGATGTGTGCACTGTAGGATGTCAATTTTGAATGTTTTGACGTTTTGCAAATTTTTGATGTTTTTGCAACTTTTGAGAACTTGGGATTCATGGGGAATTGGGTAGGGAGGAAGCTTGTCCTTTTGCCAACTCTCAGCATTTCTAAGGTCAATTGCACAGGGGGATAAGCAAGATAGCCGTTTCGCCTATGGTAACCAGGATGACGGTGCAGGTTTCATCTTTCGTTCACACAACTTAGGAATTTTTATATGTGTGTTAATTTGTGTTGGGATGCTACGTAACAAGGTGTGATCCAAGTAAAACTTTCCCGTGTAAAATCTGTTTAACTGTGTACAGTTTTTGGCTAGAAATTTAAAGACATCTGAATGACGAAAACCCTATATACATTAGGAAACAACTGACTATGCTAAAATAAAAAGGTGATATGCTGGATGTATGCGTTTATGGAAATGGATTTGAGGTGGAAATGATGGAATTGCCAAGTAATGACAGCCTATGGTGCTTTTGACTTGTATGACCTATCGAAGTATGCAAGGGATGGATGCAATGTTTAATGCAACCTATATTTTTGTATTTTGATTTTTATGAAAATGCATGCAAATGTTTTGGTGATTTCCTTTTTTTTTTTTATGAGAATGTATGGAAAATGCAAATGTTTTTGTGATTTTGTTTTTTTATGAGAATGCATGTAATTGAAATGCAATTGTTTTTGTGATTTTGATTTTTGTTTTTTTTTGAGAATGTATGGAAAATGCAATTGTTTTTGTAATTTTGATGTGTTATGAGAATGCATGGAATTGAAATGCAAATGTTTTTGTGATTTTGATTTTTGTGTTGTTTTTGTTGATTTTTGAATACTTATGTTGACCAAGCAGTTATGGTAACTCTTGGAGCTTTTGGGTTGACCAAGCGATTGTGGTAATCCTTGGAGCTTTTGGGATGACCAAGTGATTGTGATAATCCTTGGAGCTTTTGGGATGACCAAGAGATTGCGATAATCCTTGGAGCTTTTTGGGATGACCAAGAGATTGCGATAATCCTTGGAGCTTTTTGGGATGACCAAGAGATTGCGATAATCCTTGGAGCTTTTTGGGATGACCAAGAGATTGCGATAATCCTTGGAGCTTTTGGGATGACCAAGAGATTGCGATAATCCTTGGAGCTTTTGGGATGACCAAGAGATTGCGATAATCCTTGGAGCTTTTGGGATGACCAAGAGATTGCGATAATCCTTGGAGCTTTTGGGATGACCAAGAGATTGCGATAATCCTTGGAGCTTTTGGGATGACCAAGAGATTGCGATAATCCTTGGAGCTTTTGGGATGACCAAGAGATTGCGATAATCCTTGGAGCTTTTGGTGACCAAAGAGATTTAGCGATAACCTTGGAGCTTTTGGTTTGGACTATGGCTCTTCAGGGGATAGAGGTACCCCCAGCTTGATGATCTTTGTGCACTTCGGATCTGGCTCTAGAGGTATGGGCATGAATGGATCGGCCCTATGCACGGAGATGAGGACAGGGTCCGCCCGCGGCACTGATGTTGTTATGGGATCTCTGGGCGGAAGTTGATCTTTATGTACCCAAAGTTGTGGATGTAACGCTTGGTCCCACTGCGGTGGGTTAACACGCCACTCATGCCCTAGTATTATGTTTATTTGTTGACATGCTTCATCGATGTTTATGGGATGTCGATGCTGTCGCATGTGATTGCTATGGGCTATGTCTGTTTCATCCTCACCTTCGGACAATGTGTATAGCTCATCAGAATCTGGAGATTCTGAGACATGGAGGACTGCATCATCAGGTAGCCCTATGGTTAAAGGTTGATCCTCTTCGAAAGGAGCCTTATGTAAGTTGGGCCTTGGGAGCTCCAAAATCTTGGCCTCTACCAACTCTAAGTGCTCTAGTGCTTTGCATGTATTGGGAGATTTGAACTCCTCCTCTTTGGTTGGTTCTTGTTGAGGAACTTGGGGCTTATGGAGGGGTGGCCTGATGGCACCCCCCATGCCTTGGTAGGGCGATTCATCCCGCTCTTCTTCGCGCTCTGATTCCTTAGAGGCTTCTTGATGAATTTCTAAGGGTGGCTCATAAGCCTGGGTGGATGTCTGAGGAAGGCACCCGTCATTGGTTATAGGAGCGGCCTCCCATTCATGTCTAGGAGGCGTCGAGGGTGGTGCTTCAGGAATCGAGAGAGTAGCTTCCCGCTCCTGTCTAGGAGGTGTTGGGGGTAGCTTTTGATGAGGTCGCGATGACCTATCTTCCCCCCATGGGTTGTGCCACTCAAAATATTTTGTCTTATGCATGTGAGGGGTTGGAGTCCTTTCTTGCATAGTGTGTTGGAATAGCTCATCCTTCTGGCGCTGAAGGTGCTCTTCGTTAATATGGTACGGTTCCTCTAACGGTAGTCGTTCGAGCTCAAGTTGCGTGAGTTGCTTGAGATGTGTGATATATTCGGTGGATTCTACGATAGTTGGTCCCATCGCCTCATGTCTAGAAGGCCTAGATGCCTCTCTTAGATAAAAATCTCGGTCGTAGTGATCCAAGATCTCTATAGGACACATCCCTCTGTTAGGGGTAGCAACATTCTCTCGGGGCTTTGGCCTCAGTGAGTGGTCCTGATAGATAGCAGGTGCGAAGGCGTATTGCTCCCGCACGGTATATTGCTCTCGAGGAAGGTAGATGTCTTCCTCGTGCTCTCTTTCATAAGTGAAAATGGGGTGGACGGAGCTATCTCGCCTTGCCCGAAGAGCCTTGTGCTCTGGATTTGTCTTTGTAGTCCTGACAACTAGTGGGGGTGGAGGGGTAATGTAATCATGTGGTTCCTCCCATCGAACCCTATGTTGACCTAGCACTTCATCGTGCGATGACCACTCATAGCGAGCATCTAAGGGAGCTCTCTTACGACTATACCCCTCATGGAAGGGTGTGTGTTGAATGCTATGCTGAATAGGAGTGCTCCTCGAAGAGGTGTCCCTGTAGTCCCTTTCCTTTAAGGTGTGGAGGGGACGGCATTGTGTGTTAGGTCGCCAAGGTGGTATGACCAAATCCTTGGGATTGTAATGGAGGTGACTCGTGCCTCCTGGGACATCCCCCATAGCCTTCGCCCGTGATTGGGCTTGGCTACGGGTTAGCACCATGACGATGTCTCTCTAAAAACCTTAAAAATTGAAATGAGTTAGATGGGGCCCAAAATTGGTGTGCGCATCCCTCTTATAGTAGATAAGACAAAAATGAAGTTTCAAGTCCTAGCTCTAAATACATTAGGAGATATTGACATCCGAACAGCTCAAAAAGTGCATAGAATTACGTGCCCAATTTTAAAACCTAATTTCGGGGCACTAGATGATGGAATTTGGCCCCGAAAACTGACTTTTCTAGGCAAATAGAATTCTAGGGAATTATATTTGTTTAAAATTATCCCACCTAACTCCCTGTAAAATTTCAAGTCAATCGGAGCTACGGTTGAGAAGTTATGGCCCCAGCAAGATGCACTAAAATTTAGGGAAAAATATAAGATTTCCCATACTTTGTTGGATGGTCCTGCATCACTTATGGGCACATTTGGGGTGCTTTTGGGTTGACCAAAGGGTTCATGGACACCTTTGGGGCATTTTGGAGTGACCAAGCGATTACGGGAATCCTTGGAGCTTTTTGGAGAAAATGACAAAATGCGTAGATTTTTTTTATCTTTGTTTTTAATGATTTTTTTGTCTACACTAAACAGAATTAAACACACACATTCACAAAACCGTGATTATCTCTTTTAAGGATTCTTGGTGTGCCCTAGACTGGTTTAGTGCATTTTGGTGTTTTGTTTTTGTTTTTGTAGGTTTTGTAGAACGTTTAAATGCATTATGTAGGCTCTTATAACTCCCAAAAGGTCGCCCCTTCAATATACCAACCAGGCCGATATACCAACCTCTCTATATACCCGCCCTTACGAGAGGGAGACTATAGGTACGTGAGAGCAGAAGGTACGTGGTACGTAGGCAGTACGGAAGGGGGATTGTCCTGTTAATGGCACCTACCATAGAAAACTTATCCTCGCGCGCATGGGAATCACCCCAGCTACGCTCGGTCTGTCTTCGTCAGGATTTACGCCTAACAACAGTTGACAATCAGGAAATGTATGCAAATCAAGCCAAGGTGGTGATTAAATCCACCGATGGTCTTGATCAAGGGCTGGGGTCTTACGACCAGCTCCTTGGTTTAAAATTGTTTCGTGGAGTGTGTGAGGTTCATTTTATCCAACGAAAATGAAACATACATGGATGACTTTCTCTAAGCAATGCAAGCTAAAAATGAAAACAATCAAAGAAACAGAAACAGAAACAGAAAATTTCAACAGAGATGATGAAAATCCCTACCTCTTCTCTGCCTGCTCCAGTTGCCTCTAAATTTTTGCTCTGAAAAGTTGCAGACAAAAAATCGTCCCTTGGTGAGACGATTAACAGAACAGAAATCGTCCCTTGCAGAGACGATTTTACAATCGTCCCAGGGTGAGACGATTTCCAGAACAAAAATCGTCCCTTGCAGAGACGATTTTACAATCGTCCCAGGGTGAGACGATTTCCAGAACATAAATCGTCCCTTGCAGAGACGATTAACAGTCTACAAGAAAAAAATGTACCTGTCAAGCACAAACACAAAAAATTCAATCAGTTTCTATGATTTTAAAAACATGGGGACAGGGTCCCACCGTGATCGCCATTGAAAGCACGAGATTCCGAAAACAAAAGGAAAACTATAATTATGCAATATAAGACGAAATGTAACGCTTTAATCCTATGCACAAAAACAAGGAAAGGAGATAAATTGGAGACGAAAGAAAAGATGTAAGGAAATCACAGCCCTCTTTATTCAAATTTCTTATCCTTCGTGTTACATAGACGTCTCCTCCCTTTTTAGGGGCTAGGAGCGTTAGAATTGGTCTCTGTTACAATTTGTGACTTAGTCTTCCTCCTTCCGCATGCCCACGTTTGGAATGGGCGGGCCAAATGTTGCCGCCGCTTGCGTTGGTAAGGTAGACTCCTCGCCGCTCCTCTAATGCCGCAACTCGCACTCAAAGAAACAAACAAGAAAGTCAGTAGCACTTGTGTATGAAAAATAAAAGATGAATCTAACGATGGTTGAAATGAATCTAAATGAAATGAAAGACTTGACAAAAGCATAAACATGAAACTAAAAGAAATACCACGATTATGAAAGCACAAATCGCCAGTAAGTGAACTAGCAGCACTTCGTCGCTCAAAATGCTCCTTCTCTGTATATCTTTTTGGGTGAGGAAACTCACCATTTTATAGACCCAAGGGGTCTCTTTGAATTAACATGCAAAAGTGTTTCTTTGCATGAATGCTTTTGTTTGTGAAGAGAAGACTTCTTCTTGATCAAGGGCTTCTTAACTGCCTCTGTGCATGTCTTTGCATGTTTTAGCAAAGCTCACTTGCACTCCCATGCAATGAAGGGATAGCTAAGTGGCAAATCTGAGTTGTCTTAAAAATCTTACTCTCCTTCCCATGCAGTGAAGGGAAAGTCAATTGGCAGATGTGTGTTGTCAAAAGAACTCACTCGCACTCCTATGTCATGCATGAAAAGCCGAGTGGTAGTTCCGAGTTGTCATGCGCCGAGGT
This sequence comes from Wollemia nobilis, assembly GCA_028583015.1. Classification (NCBI taxonomy): domain Eukaryota; kingdom Viridiplantae; phylum Streptophyta; class Pinopsida; order Araucariales; family Araucariaceae; genus Wollemia; species Wollemia nobilis. Next base: position 3,150,091 of record JAQPPZ010002341.1, on the reverse strand, counting down.
CCGACTTTTTGTTGGTCAAACCCGGCATTCGTCCCACCCCGAAGCGAGCGCTAGTAATCGTCCCTGGGTGAAACGAGTACAAATCCATACTCGTCCTTGGGTAGGACGAGTACAAATTCGCACTCGTCCCTGGGTGGGACGAATAAGAAATAAAGTGTCTAAAAGGTGCCAAACTGATTTTTGACTTGCAAAATTGCTGTGTAAGTGGTTAGAACCACTGTTTAACCTCTGGGGGCTACCCTGGGGGCTGTGTGTGTTAATGTGATCAGTGTTTGTAGTCACATAATCGGATTGGTGCTGTTTTGGTGTCTACAAATACAATAAAATTTCTAAACATCTATCCATTGAAAGATAGACAAATGGTTGTTCAAATTAAGAGTTTAAGACGTGTATGTTGTGGGCATATAGAAGTGCCATAGAATTCCATAAGATGGAATAAGTGGCCATATGAGTTGAGGATCATAGCCATTCAATTTTTTCACCATTTAGTGAGGAAGAACATTGATGTTAGAGGCCTTACAAATAAGGAGGTTGTACAAGATTGGGTTGTTCAAATAAAGAGGTTGTACAAATAAGGAGGTCATACAAGACTAGGTCATTCAAATATAGAGGTCATACAAATAAAGGATCCATACAAGATTAGGTCATTCAAATTACCAATTATTTATGTAGGAGGCTATTAAAAAAAAGACCACTCATGTTGGTTAATGTACAATGGATGATATAGGAAATCCGTTTTGCTAAATTCCCTCCTAATATTTACATCATTTTGGTATTAGAACAAGTTGATATTGAGGTTTGATACATGTCAAATAAAATAGGGAACAATGAGTAAGATGAAGACTACAAAGAGCCATGGATATAGCTGATATGATGAGAGGAGTCACCACTCAATCATGTGCACTTGAAACTACCCAAAGAGGGGAATTCAAGTAGAAGACAAGTGACCGTGAAGAGAAGGAAGCATACCAACTAAAAGTGTACAATAATGGACAATAAGGAGATCCATAAGAATGACTAATTTAGGAAATTTCTAATAGAGAAATATTAGAAAGTTAAAAACCTTGTCATATAATAGGAAAGTTAGAAACCTTTTCATATAATAGAATTTTGAGTCCTAAAGAACTCATTGATGAGATTGTAAATATGGAGAAATATTTGGTTTTTGAATCAATACAAGACCTCAAAAGGAAAGGAAAATATTAAGAGATGGGATAAAAATGATAAAATTGAAGGCTAAATTCCTCCTATCAGATTATCAATTGAGTCCTTTTAAGAAACTAAAAAATTTGTGACAAAAGGATATGTGTGTGAAGGATTACACTGAGGAATTCTATAAGTTCACCATTAAGGTCAGTCATGTGGAAGATGATGAAGAAAAGGTTTCAAAATACATCAATGGGATTTGATTGTCCATACAAGATGAAGTTAGAATAATGAGAATGCGGATGGTAGAAGAAACCTACTAGTATGTGAAAGCAAAAAAACATGCACCACAAGTAGAAATTGGAAAGCACTAAAACATGACGTAAAAGAGATCAAATGACAATGAATCCTGTTGTATTAAATCAAATTGGTTCTCTTGAAAAGTATTACAATGAATCTCTCTTAGATATTTTATTGATGATACAACATTATAGTAAGGATCAAGATATCATTTTCATCAGATTAAGTTTTTATTTGATGCAATATAAAAAGATTCTCATGCCCACAATAATGTTCAAAGAGTGGGTTTTTAGCAACCACCGCATGAGAGTTGAATACAAGAGTCTTTTGTGGTACTTGATCTTGTAACCTACATGCAAAGAAATAAATACAAGATCAATAGCATCTATAGGGCCCACTCAGGTTGGACCCATATTGATAATAAAATGAAGTGAAATGGAGTAACTAAAAATGGATTGCATGTGATAAAAAATGAAAATCCATGCTAATGTAGTAAAATTACATGCATAATGAAATGATCTAGTAATAAAATGAATATGCAAAATATAACCTAAGCTATCATGCAGAAAATTTGTGAAAATATAACATCTAATCGGGACCATATCGAGCAAGATGATATCTATATATAGACTATCTTGGGGTGAGATGGTTGTTTTTGTAGACCTACAATTATTTGAAACTAAGTTTGATGGTGTTGGGGGTGATCCAAAGGTGGATTTGTTGATGAATTTCTTGTAGATGGTGATGCAAGCTTGCTGATTTGAACAATCTAGAGAAACAAGGTTAATCAAGCGAGGTGATGGAAGGTAGCTTCAAAACTCATGTAGAAATTTGATGGCAATATGGTAGCGAGGAAGTTTGGCAAGCAAATTTGATAACACTTCATGGAGGTAAGCATTCAAAAATTGGGTCTCTCAATGGAGGGGGAAAGCCTCCATTTTATAGCCCTTTTGGGATGCATCCAAGGAGGGACTGTAGACACCTAAAAATGTCATGTTTAGGATACTACCCATATGGACACATTCGTAGACCATATGAATCCTCTTGGATCTATCCAAGAGCAAGAAGTGGTCCTAACCACTCAAAAAGGGTAATTCTAGCCCATCCAGACTTGGTCGCTCTCAAGCAGAGTGACCGCCACATCTGGCCACTAAACTTGATAGCGGATAGCACCATGCATAGTATGGCCTTGAATATAGACCCAGATCATGTAGTCTAACTACACCTTGCATTGTTTGCAGGCATATTTTGGTGAGGAACTCCTTGAGTTCCTCCTAACTACCCCTTCAATACCAATTTGTGATTGATGGTTTTCACTCGGGATGATCAGTCGCATGATATTTGGATTGAAGCTTCTCTAGGAATCCAAGGTCTAGATTTGAAAGAGAGGGAATTCTACATATGGACTCTCCCAAAAAGAGCAAAGGAGATCCATGATTTTCAAAGTATGCAATGAAGCCCTGTCAAATTGGAGAGTGAATCTATGCACCCTTGAGGAGCAATGAAGTGCTATCCGGCTGAGGAGAGACTATGCATCTGCTATTCACATCCATTATCATTCATCGCCATTATTTATATCTAACACATCCAATGATCCTTGAATATTAATTGGAGTAGATAACCTAGAGCTACAACCATTGGATCATGAGGAGGAAGGTTTATTTCATAGACGTTGTCCTAGACTGTGGCTCGTAGGCATAACCTAGGGTTTTGATAGTAGTTTCTTTTTTCTAGCATTAGGTTCGATTGCTTTATATTTCAACATTTGTTTTTAGCATAGATCTGATTTACTGTATGCATTTACATTATTGTTCTCTGATATCTACCCAAATTTTTCATTAGTTTTATTACATTTAATCATGTTATTCTTATTTATCTTGCTTATTACGTTTTATACTAACAGCCTCATCTGGGGAGGCAACCCAAACTACTAAGTGTGCTTTGTTGTTTCCGTGTATGTAGATCTACAGGTTTATAGGACCAGTTCAAGATATTCATAGCATGAGATCCCTCCTAGATAAGAGAAGGAGGAGGTATATGTGATCCCTCAGACAAGTTCGTGTGTAGGATTAGGAAGCCTATGGAAGTGCACCACCCCTTTGCGAGGGGATATTTATTCTACCATTTATTTTCCTGCTTGTAATCCATTGTATTGAATTAGGTATCCCTCAGAAGGACATACATTGTAACTGGATTCAACTTTGAAATAAATAATAAAAAAAGATCTTTCTTTGTTGCTTTTGTTTTCATGTTACACATATCTATTTTATTTGTTTCTTTTTCGTTTGATATAATAATTAAATAAACTGCAAGCGAGGGCTATGGTACATGCTCCCTGGGGTCACACAGATGGTGATCATGATGGGACCCCCACCAAGTTTTAATTTTTTGTCGATTTACTAATATTTATGGGTTTTCTATGTGTAGGTTCAATCGCTATGGTCAAAAATGACCCATAGATTTTGGTCACTCTGGTCGATAGCAACCAGAAGATCTTAGCCGCTTCTATAGTCAGCGGAAAATAGTAACCATTTTGGTCAACAACGGTTGGCAGAAAAGTGTGAAAGAGGGCAGAATTTCCATCACCAAATTAGGATTTGGGGTTGGTTGTATTCTCTATTTTCTTTGTGTTTTTTGTATGCAACTTTTTTCCAGAAAATAGCAATTTAAATCACTTTTTTCAAAGAAAAATGGAAAAAGAAAATGCATTTGATGTTTCCTATGACTTTATTTAGTTTTCTCTAGGCGCTTCTAGGAACTTCGGGCCTCTGCTTGTAAGGTCTGACCTAGTATTCAACGTGCTAGGCTTATGTGTGCTTAGTTTTCTTGCATGCGGCTTAGTCAGTGGCAATTAATTCATAAAATAGGATCATTTTTTGAAGTTCATATAAGCTGAATACATGCATTTTTCTGAAATGAAACATCTTTTATCTTAGGCATATAGGAAATATTATGTTTGCTTGGTGATGCATTTTTTATATGCAAGGTTAAAAAGAACCCCACACACATCATGTCTTATTTTTAACATCAATGGCGTTGGGCTCTCACATCCAACCCGTTGATCGAGACCAATAGTGGAGGTCATTACCACTTGGTTGGCTCATGCAAAAGAGTATCATCAAGACTCATCCATGGCCAAGGTCGACCTAAGAATTATCCTAACCATACAAAATAGCACACACTCCTCCTTGAGGGGTGTATCGCTATGCACAGGGTTCTGGGTGAGGGTTGGTAGTACCTATGCTACCTCATCGAGTATGGATTTTATCACCATATTTGGATTGTTCGGGTATATAGGTGAAATACCTTAAAAAATTAAGTATACCATCCAATGAGAAGTGCAAAAAATTATGAGAGTTAGCTTATATATTCAACTAATCAAAACACACCAAGCAGTTTGGAGAATGCACACATAAATCCTTAAACAATATAAAAATCTGCTTGTTTTGTTTGTATGGTTTGGAATCCACCTAAGAAGATAACTCATAAGTCACCATGGTATACACTCAGAGCAACCATCCTCGATCCACCATGAAGGTGGAAATTGATGCTCCACACACTTATAGTCACAGTGGCATTAAGCCACCCACCCATAGTGTCATCTAATGAATTTTAGCTCAACCCTTGGGGGGACTCCTCGATAAACCCCAAAAAGAGAGCCATAGCTTGGTTCCTCATAACATAGACATGAGGAGGTCTCATGGCCTCTCTCATAACTCACACACATGGAGGCATCACATACTACTTCATCACATAGATATGAGGAGACCCCAAGGCCTTCCTCATCGCATAGATAAGCGAAGGCATCACGACCTCCCTCTTCACATTGAAATACAAAGGCATAATGACCTCCCTCATCACACAGACATGTAGAGGCTTCAAGTCCTCCATAATCACACTGGCATGAGGAGGCATCAAGAACTCCATCATCGCATAGGCATATAGGGATTGCAATACCCCAAGCTTCGCATAATACACATAGTATAGATTAGCCCACTAAGGGGCAAGACACTAGGGTTGTGCCCAGTCGTAGACCCAAAACATCATACAGTCTCCCTATAGATGGGAGGGTACCCTTGGATTATGAGATCATTGGTGCCAATAGGACTCTATGGGATCAACCGTGGAGAACCAGACATCTTGATGAGTTGGATCGAGTTCCCTTGAGACCAACTCTAAGAAGCATTACTTTTGAATATTATGCTTTAGGAATTTCATGTAGCATAGCCACTACACACACCAATGAACCAAGAGAATATTTAAAGTGACCCCATAACACATACACTACTTTCAATCATGGGGGTACTCAACCCATAACACAATACACATAACAAGTCACCCTAGTGGACAAGGGTAAGCACACAGTAGGAGCCTCCTCAAGGGGCCTAAACATTAGAGCTCATCACATGGAGTTAGAAAGGCATGAACCTTCAATATCAGGTCAATCTGACTATATACGTAGGTTATAGGAAGCGCTATGCATCGAGCGAGAGCATGTAGAAGCTCTTGAGCAAGAAGAACAAAGTAAGAGGTGCCTGCACCTACAGGAGTAATGCTCAAGAGAAGAAAAATTTGAGCATGAGGAGCTAGAAAAGAGGCCAGATCGAGTAGATGCACACATAGGTGGTGAGAGATATCAACATGAGAGACGTGTTGATTCTCAGTAGGAGATAAGCACTAGGCAAAGAAATGAGCATGCTCACCACGCTTCACAGCATAAAAAACACTTGGATCTTGAACAAACACAATTCAATGAGGAATGGGTAGGGATAGAATATCAAGAATAGATATATCTTGAACCTCCATCCATGGTTATGGGAGATGAGTAAAGACATCTAAACTGAGCAAACACAAAATTGCCTCCCTTACCACCATGAGTAAACCTTCAAGAATAGGAGATTATTACGTCGAAGGTATACCAAACACTCATCGAGAGAGTCAAGTCTCACAAGAAGTAGGACATGGGTGGGTAGAAGCCAACATTGAGCAAGATACACAACCAGCCTCTATGCCCCTCAGTCCTGAGTCCTGCGTATCCTAGGTACTTTAATATGCCTAGGCTAGACAAGTTTAAGGGAGAGGAAGATGCCTAAGAACACATGATCAACTTCATGAATGTGTGCTTCCACCTTGAGCAAAATGACACCCTAATTTTTAGAACCTTCATCATGAGGTTCTTGGGTGTAGTGACTCAATGGTTCAATAAATTGCCCAAGCATAGCATCGCTAGTTTTCAAAAACTAGTAAATGCATTCCTTGAATGCTTCTCCTTCAACACCAAGAAGAAGGTGAACCTATCTGATATTTCTAATTTAAAGTAGTATAATGATGAGCCAGTGATGGACTATGGGGATAGGTGGAGAAAAATCATGTCAAAAATATCATTATCCATCCCCACTGAAGAACTCATCTAAATGTTCACAAAGAGCTACGCAAAACACATCTCTCTATTATTACAACTACAGTAGTATGAATCATTTGAAGAAGCCTTGGATCAATACAAGCTTATTAAAGACATAAAGGTCGATGAGGGAGACCTCAAGCTCTGCAATAAGAAAGAGTGGAGCAAGAACAATCGAAATGACAAGAATAAGTAGAAGCAAGCAAAGCTTGCTTAGGTTAATCAGGTTGTATTGGCCACACCAAAGGAGGGGAATGGACAACAACCCCAAAATTATTAGGCTCATACCCTACTGGCCAACTATGAACCTAAGAACAATCAGGGCTGAAATAGGGAATATCAGCCACCTCACTATTACACACCATTAAATGAATCGATGTAATCGATATTTAATCAGTTGAGTGAGGCACAAAGGATCAAATTTCCTGATGTACAACTTCTTGAACCTAACCATCCCAAGCCAAAGGGATATAAGGAAGATCAATATTGCCAATATCATAGAATACATGGGCATTACATCGAGACATGTATCATATTCAAGAACATCATGCAGAACATGATTGACAAGGGAGAGCTAAAAGTTGACAACCCGCTAGCTCCTGATAATAGAGATATGCGTTTATTCAGGAACCCATTTCCAAATCACGAAGCCCCTAGAGATTAGGGCACCCAAGTCAACCAGGTTTGAGTCAAGCCACCCATTCAGGGATGCATCAAAATGGTTGAGATAGTCAACATGGCAACTAGGAGTCAGAGATATGGGTAACCATAGTCTCCAATGGCTCCCATTAATATCTTGGCTGCACCTTGGTAGAGATAGGTGCAAAACAATCGTCCAAGTCCACCAATGAGACCTGTGGTAACTATTCAGAGTAGACTGGAACAAAATATACAAATAAATCTGACCAAGTTGTCCATTTATAAGCTCATACAACAATCTCCAAAGCATAGGGAGACTTTTATGGAGATTTTGAGATCAATCGAGCTCTAATTCTAGAACCCAAATGCATTCACACATTTTGTGGGGTAAGTGCAATAATTCCAAGAGCCCATGATTCATTTTTATGACCATGAAATTAAGGTAGTTCCTACTACCTTAGAAGACCCACCACTATAAATTATTGCATAAATCAATGACATACCCTTCAAGTGGGTTCTAATCGATACAGACTCGTCAATCAACATCATCACCACAAAGGCTATAGGGCACGCAAATATCCCTAAGTCCAACATTGTCTCGACTTCCTACATGCTCAGGGCTTTTAATGATGTGTTGTGCTCCATAGTGGGTACAACAATTTTACCTATAAAGGTAGGACATAAGACCATCCTCATGATGTGTCATGTGTTGGAAGAGGTGATGCAATACAACATCCTTCTAGGGAATCCCTGGATTAGGGATATGTCATGTGTGCCCTTAATTTTACACCAATGCATCAAGTATGTGCATGAGGGACAAGTGCATGTGGTTCCATCCAATGAAGTTCCATTCAAGTACATGCATCAAGGTGACTTGCTTGGGGACTTTATCCTTCCATAAACACATTTGTACATAAGACCTTCATCCCCAACCATAAAACTAGAGAACAAAAGTATATTAGTACAAGGTGACCCATCCACATCGACACCACCTTCTGTATATAATACTATTGGTGCTTATAAAAAGCCTTTGACATCTAAGGCAAAATACACTCAAAAGCTAAAATCACCCCTGGTGGAGGAAGGATCCAAGGAACTTCTGACTATAGTAGTTACCTACTCCCATGGATGAGGAAGATTCCCAAGAAATAGTTTAGGAGGTACCTCAACTTGCCTCACTTGCATCATCAATGGCATCATCTACACCCCAAGTAACAGTTCACCTATCGCACATAGGATTATGTAAATATCTTATGCAAAACATGACTTTCATGTCAATTATTGAGTCTGCACAAGATATGAGATGACCAAGAGTCCCAAATCTACCAGTAGGGACAGTGGTGTCGTTAGTGTTTCCCATTAATCAAAATACATTTATATATGCTAGTTTAGATTACACCCATATTGCTCCTGATATTTAAAAGTATGAGGAAGAACCATTCACCATGAATGTTCATTACTTATCGAATCATGAGTTTTTTTTTAGATACTTTGAGCAGTGTCACTATCATGGCTATGACCTAGGCCTATACGAGCAAGGACATCGGCTTCCTTTGCAACCACAATACCAACTACCTAATGATAGGTGTAGTCTAGGCTATCAAATACAGATCCACAATGATTATTTGGTAGTAGCCTTGGATAGGCTAAGCATTGGATTTGGGGAGGACGTTGACTGGAACCCCTATCAACCCCCTAGCAAAAACTACTTAGGTGACGGATGGGTGTCTATGATCAATATCACACAACCTGATGAGTATCAACCTGAATCCTCTCTTGAAGCAACCCCATCAGGATCTATTCTATGGAAGGATGATTCAATCCATGGGTATGAGCGAGAGGAATATGAACATGTCTCAAGTGAGGATGAATATGAAACCAGCTTGGCCCCTCATGGGCCTCAATATCTACAAAATCTTGCTTGGTCTTGCCATGAAGATAGTGGATACATATTGAATGAGAGTGGCTATGAGACAGAGGAATCAGCTGAGATGGCCTTCATAAGACATGCACACCAAATAGGAGGGCCCACAGTAAATGCCAATGGATTTTTCATAAGTGATGATGATTATGAAGATGGGACTAAAATAGCTTATCTTAGGCATCAGCAGACAAGTTAGTGCCCAATACCAATGGGCAAGAATAAGGGTTTTTTTATAAGCAATTATGAATTTGAGAATGAATCTGAGAGGGCTTACCTTGAGAATCACTTACAACAAGTCAATTTTCTTATTGAAATAGAAGTGTTACTTCACACCATAGATCCTAACCTTCACTTCATGGGAAGACCAGTAAATCTAGACATCATTCATCGTATGGTCAACCTTGATTCGTCTACATTTAGAGAGTTATTTTAGGCCAATGATCTCATTGTCTCATCTATCCATAGACTAGATCCTGAGATCCCTATGCCCCCAGAGCCGCATCATGAGTATGGAGAGAAAACCATTGATGAAGATTTTCCACCCACATGGTCCTAGAGATTTCATTCCATCTATCAACATGATCTCCATTGATTTGACCACTCCACTTCATAACCCAGTAGATCCTTCAAAGCCATTATGTCTTAATTTAGATGCTATTGATTGGGATTGTGTTGATTCACCCCTAGAGACTAAATATTTCTTCTCTAATAAAGAGATGCTACAACCATTCCACTTTGCACTAGGCTACACACATGATGTCTATCACACTAGTCTTGACCCTGAGTCAGTGGGAACTATAAATCCAGAATATGACATCCATTTAATTCCCACTAATCACCAACTTTATGAGGGGTCACATATGGCAATAGAGGAGACTTTAAAAGTGGACATAAGCAATGATCCTTCTAATACAAAGAAATTCAATTTTGGAGAAATCTTATCTCCAAAAGAATAGGCCATCATAATTCCTTAATTGCAAGAGAGACCAAATATCTTTGCTTGGACCTACAAAGACATGCCAGGGATAGATCCAAAATTAGTTGTCCATAACCTTTTGCTATACCCTACAAAGAAACTGGTCAAGCAGAAGCTCAGAAAGATGCATCCAACTATCGCTTTTTTGGTTAATAATGAGTTGCAATTGGATGTAGTCTTTATTGTTCCCATCGACTATCCAGAATAGGTATCAAACATGATACCCATAGGAAAACTTGATGGAAGAATTTGCATTTGCACAGATTTTAGGTATCTCAATAAGGCGACCTCGAAGGATTCATTCCCATTGCCCAACATAGATGCTCTTGTAGATGTAACTACAGGTCATGAGATGCTCTCCCTAATGGACGATTTTTTTGGTTACAATCAGATTTAGATTAAACTCGAAGAACAACATAAAATCATGTTCACCACTCCATGGGGTACATTTTTTTACAAAGTGATGCCATTTAGTCTTAAGAATTCTGGTGCCACATATCAGTGGGCTATGACATGCATTTTCCATGACTACATGCACAAGATCTTGGAAGACTACATCGATGACTTACTGGCCAAGTCATTGCTATGATAAGAGCATGCTGATCAAAAATATTTCTCCTTCGTCTTCACATCGACATACGTTTATCTTAATGACCACAGAGTAATTCACCAAATGGGTGGAAGTGGTCCCATTAACCTCAATAATTGGACCTTGAATTGTGGAGTTTATACTTCACAACAACATCTATCATTTTGGGGTACCCTTCAAGATAATCTTGGATAATGGTTCGTCATTCAAAAACAAAAATGTGTGAGCTTTAATGACCAAATACAACATTCAACATAGTTTTGCAACACCATACTATCCGTAGGAAAACAGGTAAGCATATGCCTCAAACAAGACAATAGTAGCCATATTAAAGAAGACGGTGAAAGAAAATCATAAGGATTGGCATCTGTAATTTCCCCTGGCATTGTGGGCTTACAAGACTAGCATATAGACGCCCACAGGGGAAACATCATTTTTACTTGTATATGGCACTGAGGCCATTATGCCCTTAGAGTTGGAAATTTTGACATTATGCATCACATTGAAAGAGTTCATTAATGATGACACTGCATGGTAGGATCGCTTGGATCAATTGACCCTCTTGGATGAACAGTGCATCAATGCTCTTGAGCATCTTCGCATTTACCAAGATCATCTAACATGAGCTTATAATAATAAAGTCCACCTGAGAGACTTTAAATTTGGGGATATTGTGCTTAAATAAAACCAATAGAACTAAAGTCTGCCACCGCATCTACGAGATAAATTTATGATCAATTGGATAGGTCCCTATATCATCTCTAAGAAGATTGGGCCTAGGGCATATCACCTAATAATGCTAGAGGGTGTTGAGGAGCTATATACTCTCAACATCATTCATCTAAAGATGTTTCACACATAAATCAATAAAATATCAAAAATATTTAAATAAATTAAAAAAAAACAATAGAAATCATAAAAAAAATCCAAACAAACAAGAAAAATTTAAAAATAAAAGGCTCCAAAGACATCTCAAATTACTTTGGTCAAGTCAACTCACAAAAAGCTCCAAAGGTATCTTAAAAACCTTTGGTCAAATCACAAAAATCTCCAAAGGCATCTTAAAGTCCTTTGGTCAATTCATAAAAAGTTCAAAAGGCATCTTAAAGCCCTTTGGTCAATTCACAAAAAGCTCCAAAGACATCTTAAAGCCCTTTGGTAAATTCACAAAAAGCTCTAAATGCATCTTAAAGCCCTTTGGTCAATTCACAAAAATCTCCAAAGGCATCTTAAAACCCTTTGGTAAAATTAGAAAAAGCTCCAAAGACATCTTAAAACCCTTTGGTCAAATTATAAAAAGCTCCAAAGGCATCTTAAAACCCTCTAGTCAATTCATAAAAAGTTCCAAAGGCATCTCAAAGCCCTTTGGTCATGTCAACTCACAAAAAGCTCCAAAGGCATCTTAAAGCCCTTTGGTCAATTCATAAAAATCTCCAAAGGTATCTTAAAGCCCTTTGGTCAATTCACAAAAATATCTAAAGGTATCTTAAAGCCCTTTGGTCAATTTACAAAAATCTCCAAAGGCATCTTAAAACCATTTGGTCAAATCACAAAAATCTCCAAAGGTATCTTAAAGCTCTTTGGTCAACTCCCAAAAAGCTCCAAAGGCATCTTAAAATCCTTTGGTCAAATCACAAAAAGCTCCAAAGGTATCTTAAAGCCCTTTGGTCAAATAACAAAAGGCTCCAAAGGCATCTTAAAGCCCTTTGGTCAAAATAATTTAAAATCAAAAAGTTCAAAAACATTCAAAATAATCAAAACTCAAAAACAATTGAAAGCATCAAAAATACAAAAACATTTGCATTCGCACTTGCATCCATATAGTCACATTGCATTAGGCATTCACACCCATTGCATTCACATTTACTAGGTTGTATTCACAATCTTACAAATAACACCATGTTTGTACATCAATCATGCATCTTAAAAATCCATCATCATCCATCACCCATGTGTGTAACTATGTTTTTCAACACAACCCCTCCTGTTGCTTTAAGAAATATACTAGGGTTTTCTGGTCACTCAAGTCATGCCTAGTGGTTTTATCAAGCTTTGTAGAAATTTATCTTTACTTATAATAGGTGAGGTTTAGTTTTGATAGCACCTGGTATTTTTCAAAATCCTATCACTAATAAAACCACTAAGATCCTAGTTGGAACAAGGGAAATATGAACAACAAAGTGATATTAGGTATCCTAAGGTGAAAATTTTATCTTGCTCATCCCCCTGTGTGATTGGTTCAAAAATGCTAAGAATTAGAAAAAGGACAAGTTCACCTCTACTCAAATAAATCCCTTGCTTTAATAAAAATAAACAAAATCCTGAACAAAGCAAAAAAAAAAAACAATGATTATCATCACCACATAAATCCCTTGCTTAAAAAAAAAACAAAAATTTAAAACAAACAATGATTTTCATCACTAAGCATGAGCAAGTACCCCAAATGAATTTGAAAAAAAGAGAGGAGTATTGAACTTGAATCATTGGAATTCTTAGCATGAACGAGTCATAATGTATTCTTACGCATGATGATATGTCTATCACATTAGCGCCTTGCTTTTGAATAGACCAATTTTTGCATGTGGAAGAGCTAGATTTAGGTTTCCTGTACCGCCTAGTGGTCTAATCCAACTCAGTCCAAATTAGGATTAGGATAAACATTTGAGGATACTTAATACAATAATGGGTTGAATGAATCTCGCCTGGCACTAGGGTATGCTTATATTTTATCTAATATATTCATTTGCACACATAAGGATAGTGAATATCTAGGTCTTCATAACAAAAAATTTATCCTTCATAGAAGCTCTATATGATTAGTATACATATTTGGATGAAGCAACTAGGGTGTTTGAGTCTCATGGAAAACCTCAAAAATCACCTCAGAGCAATAGTTCATATAATCACTTGCATTATCAACCTTATTTAGGAGGATTTGTTCATTAAATGGCATCCATAAAATAGGATAGATATCGAATAAATGTTAGCAATGATATTTAGACGGCCATCTACTATTTTGTGCATATCTTTTAATTTACAGAAGCTAATCAAGAAAGTACATACATATCACATCATCTCATCTCACATTTGGATGTCTAAATGATTAATTCTTATTATAAGAGTTATTATGTATTCATGATTTTTATACATTCTGTGGTGTCATCCAGTAGATTGTCAAAATCCATATCACATTAAATCATATGTTTTAAGTGATTAAATCATGTAGGTCCATTCACATGAGATCATCAGCATAATGCATAACACTTTTCATATCATAACAACATAAGTTAGATGCATCCAATACACCAAAATTAAACATGCATTTAACAATAAGCATTGCATCCATATATGCATCCATCATCATAATCTAGATCATGCCATCTAAGCATCCATGCATCATAAAGCATAAGTCATCTAAACCACACCATGTAGCATAAAATCATAAAGTAGTCCACAACACATCCATACCATATCGTCATAACATCTAATGCATGTCATATGTCACATCATATGGCTCTAGAATAGTCAGGTAATAGGATGTTACAAATCACCATCATCAGGACAACATGTCTTCGTGAGAAGACATCCTCTCGGTGCCATCGAGCCATGGAAATCCTGTTAGACTGGGTATCCTAGAAAGTAGTAGTGGTATGTCTCCCAAAGACCCTCGTGAAGACTGTATCTCTAGCATCCATGGTAGAAGAAACAATGGACACTCCATCAAAAGGAATCCTGAATATCCTGTACATGACCTTTGATGTAATGGTCATCTCATGAAAGTGTAATGTGTTAGTATTGGAGTCCCACCTGTGGGGTAGGGCAGTAAGATAGGCCTAATCCGACATGATCATCGAAAGCCTAGTGACATACTAGAGGCTGCGAGCATCGAGCCAATACCAGTCTATGGTATCCATGTTAGGAAAAATATCCACAAGCAACTTTGGATCTCGATCCCGTGTAGAAAAAATCTAGAAGTGAAAACTAAATTCCTAAATCAAATGCACTACAAAACTAATAAATGTATAAAATAAAAATGATGCAAAATAATCTAAGATGAGCTTAAGGCTAGTAAAATAGTGATAGAATGCACCTAAACATTCATAAAAATAAAAAAAATACACTTCAAATTGCAAAAATCATCAATTAAATCATCAAAATTTAAAAAATCTAAAAAATAATTCAAAGGTATCTTGGTCACTCGTGCCAGGAGCAGCCATGAAGCAGCCGCTGAAGCCGACAATGACTAGTTTCTAACAGTAAAAAATTTAACCGTTGGATTTTAAATTGGTCGCTAATGGCCACAGCGGCTAGCCTTAGGCCAAGAAGGCTACTCTAAGCGGTAGATGCCAGTGGGTGACACACCAACGACATTCCCCTTGGGTTAAAAAGTACAAAAAAATAAAAAATTTCTAAAACTAGCTTGGAATGACTAAAACTAAATCTAGCCTAGACCTGTTGATGGTTTAGGTTCATTTCCAATAGGTTTAGTGTGGTTCATTTAGCTGATTAATTAATTAGGTTCATTTTACTGAATTAAATAGCAAGTTAGGGTTGGTAGAGTATCCATGAAGCTCCAGATCCTCTGCTCATAGAAGCCTCCCCTTGTTTGGCCATATCATCCAAATAAAAAACAAATCCAGTAGTACTCTATGTCACAATTACACTTTCTTACTTTAGAGCTCAAAAATACAATTGATAGTTGGAAATAATGAAGGGTAAAATCCTAAAATTTACTTTTATATATTCAACTCAAGCCTCAGTTATTTCTAGCATCAGTGTCCCACACTTTCTGGTGTTGGACCTGATAGTGGCCACAAAGCGGTAAATGGGGGTCATTGGACCTGATAGCAACCAAGAAGTAAGAAGAAATTTACTCAATTTATCATCACAAAGTGCCTCAAAATGGGCCATTAAGAATACATAGTGGTACAAAACAACCAATATGCACAAATATATAAAAAAAATGACATACATCAAAAGCCAAAAACATCATAAAATTTAGATTAACACAAACAAAATCAAATAAACAAAATCTCAAGTGAGCCTCGTAATCAGTTATTTGCTCTATGCACTTGGTGATTGCAGCGACTATATCTCCATGCAGTTTGGCAAGATGAGTAAATTACCATAAGGTGACTTGGGGTAAAATAGTTAGGTCAAAATTAAGACGCTTCACTTCAAATCCAAATAAGGCCATGACATCCAAACCGCTCCATGAGAGTGAGGATCCATCTCATTTTCCTATAAAAAATAGTGATGCAACAAGCTAAAATAGAATTGCTATCACCTCGATTCCCTAAGAAGGCCATTGTGGTCAGACCGCCCCATGGGATCGAGATGTACAATCACCAAAAATACTTGATATCACACCTATATGGGACCTACCCTATAACAACAGAGCAAACCTCTAAAGAGGTCCAAATTATTTGTCTTGGTCAAGCGACTCATCACTTTATTAATTGTACTTTTCTCATCGACTCGTCGTTTGAGGGAGTATTCAAAATTTTCAACAATCATAATCAAAGTCAACAAAATATCACTTGATCATGTCAAATTGTGTTCATATTATGAATCATTACCAACAACTATCATAAGCTTACCCTTTTCTAGGGCAAAAATAAAACATGATAGTTAATTTTGTAGATCTCCTCCTTTCAGACCTATAGTAGTACTAAAGATACCCAATCACCTGATGAACGAGTGCAAACTTCCACAAATTTAAGGCTTCCACCCTAGGATGTGCACCTTATGCATGATAGGGGCATTTGATGTTGATTAGATCAGTGATCATCATGCAACCTACAATGTGACCCTAGGTAGTCTATTTTTGCTTCACGCTATGGTTTACCATAATGCATCCCAAAAAGGGGCATCTGTAGACACCTAAAATACATCATGTTTAGGAGACTACCCATATGGATACATTCATAGACCATATGAATCCTCTTGGATCTCTCCAAGAGCAAGCAATGGTCCTAACCACTCAAAAAGGGTAGTTCTAGCCCATTCAGGCTTGGCCGCTCTCAAGTAGAGTGACCACTATATCTGGCCGCTGAAGACTACAATGGCCACACCTAGCCACTAAACCTGATAGTAGCTAGCACCATGCATAGTCTAGCCATGAATACAGGTCTAGATCACATAGTATAACTGCACCTTGTATTGTTTACGAGCATATTTTAGTGAAGAACTCCCTAAGTTCTTCCTAACTGCCCCTTCAATACCAATTTGTGACTAATGCTTTCCACTCGGGACAATCAGCCGCATGAGATTTGGATTGAAGCTTTCTCCATGAAGCCAAGGTATAGATATGGAAGAGAGGGAAGTCTACATATGGACTCTCCCAAAAAGAGCAAAGAATATCTATGATTTTCAAAGTATGCAGTGAAGCCCTATTAAATTGGTGAGCGAACCTATGCACCCTTGAGGAGAAATGAAGTGCTATCCAACTGAGGAGAGACTACACATCCACTATTCACATCCATTATTATTCACTACCATTTCATGTATCTGACACATCCAACGACACTTGATCATCAATTGGAGTAGAGAACCTAGAGCTACAACCCTTGGATCATGAGGAGGAAGGTCTATTTCATGGTCACTATCCTAGATAGTGTCCTGTAGGCATAACCTAAGGTTTTGATAGTAGTTTCTTTGTTCTAGCATTAGGTTCGATTGCTTTCTATTTTAGCATTTATTTTTAGCATAGATCTAATTTACCGTATGCATTTACATTATTGTTCTCCGAGATCTTCCTATATTTTTCATTATTTTTATTGCATTTAATCATATTATGCTTATTTATCTTGTTTATTAGGTTTTATACTAACAACCTCATTCGAGGAGGCAACCCTCACTAGTAAGAGTGCTTTTTTGTGTATGCAGATCTGCAGGTTTATAGGACCAGTTCAAGACATTCAAAGCATGAGATCCCTCCTAGATGAGAGAAGGAGGAGGCATTTGTGAGCCCTTAGACAAGTTCGTATGTGGGATCGAGAAGCTTGCAGAAGTGCACCACCCCATTACGAGGGGATATTTATTCCACCATTTTTTCCTCACTTGTAATCCATTGTATCAAACTGGGCATCCCTTAGAAGCACGAACATTGTAACCGAATTCAACTTTGAAATCAATAATAAAAAAATATCTTTCTTTGTTGCTTTTATTTTTGTGTTACACATATCTATTTGCTTCGTTTCTTTTCCATTTGATATAATAATTAAATAAACTACAAGTGGGGATTGTAGTGCACACTCCTTAGGGTTGCACAAAGACAAATGATAATGAAGGGCTACATGATTACTATTTATAGCAGACTGTAGGTGGTAGGGGAATATCTACTGCCTATAAGTCATCTGGAACTGACAAAAAATTAGTCATCATGCTAACAGGCAGATTACTACGCCATTTATTTTTTTTATTTTTTTTGCATGTATGTGATCATCTCGCATCTAGATGGTCCCAACTTGGAGATAATCTTAGACAATACGGTATACTTCCCATGGGGGTGATAGGCCTTATATTATATGAACACAATGAGATAATATTACAAATGAAACACGGTTACAATATATAGGCATAAGCCTATATTCAACACATGACACTTGTCAAGAGAAACTGAATTATATTATATGAACACAATGAGATAATATTACAAATGAAACATGGTTACAATATATAGGCATAAGCCTATATTCAACACATGACACTTGTCAAGAGAAACTGACAAGTGTCAAGGTGAAGGCATAGTGCACTTTAACTCTAACATTCCCCCTTAAAGTGCACTATCCTAACTAAAGAAGAAACAAAACAACTCAACATTAGGTAACATTCCACCTTAATGTTGACTTCTGGAAAACAAACTATCATCCTCTCTTATTTTTTATTTGGTCTAGGCTCGTGCTTTTTGCACTTATCTCTCCAACTATGAATAATGCTAGATTCACTATGTATACATCTCGATCTGTTGCCTCAGGGTTAGCCACTTCCATAGGTCTGTTGCCACTGGGTCAGCCATCTAAGTGCCTCAGGGTCATCATGGGTGCCTCAGGGTCAGCCACTTCTGGGTCTATTGCCTCTGTAGGTCATCCTCAGAGGATGTTGCCTCTTGTAGGTCACTGACTAGATTCAACATAAATATTAAATCCTTATTTATGGTGAACTCAATCTAGAATGTGTCGATCTTAGCCATAAATGCACCTTAATACAAATGAAAAACGAGCCATATAAGAGTGTCGGTCTCTGTCAAAAATGCACTCAATACAATAAAATGAGCCATATATGCCAAATATGGAGGAGAAGAAGAGGAGAAGAGAATCTTCTGAAGTGTCTTCGTCTATAGTATTCAGAAGTAGATCCAGAAAAACCTCGGATAGAGTCTAGGGTGTCTTTGTCTGTAGTCCCTAGAATAAGTGTCCTTATGGTAGGTACCTCATCTTACCGGGATGCATGGGTAATCGGCCACTACATCCGCCAAGTAGAAAGAGGGTACTACTAAATACTAGGTTCACTTACAAGTACCTTGGAAGTGTCGGGTACAATCGACAGTGCACTCCAAGGTAGAAAAACTTTGAGGCTAAAAAACTCAATTGAAACAGCCTCAAAATTACAATATGACACCACCATTGTGTCCGTCATAGAAAAACGTTTCCAACGACTATAAATACCCCTAGACTTGGGTCTCAATAGGACCTTCATCTTGCTGGAAAACCAATGTGCCTCTCTACACAGCAGAAAAACAATCCAATTATACCCTTGAAAAGCAAAAAATACAGCCCATTACATGAAAGTGGTGCCCTCCACTTTATAAGAAATGCCCCCATTGTATTAAAGCCATGACCATAATTTAAAAAAAAAACTCCCCTGTTGGAATTTATAAAAGATACTTTCTAGTAAATCAAATGCATTGTAAACACTGCCACATGAAACTATATGGGATCCCATGAGTTGGTACATGTCCATGTCATTGACACACACCAGCATGGACAACCGCTCTTTGTCTCTGTACTACACACCTCTAGAACATGTCCAATGTTGAACCCCACATTTTTGCAGCACACTCCTGCATAAGATTCCACATTTTCTCCATGTCAACGTAAAAAATTATTCGTCACCGGACCACGAACGACAACAACTATAAATTCACTACAACTACTGTCAAATTTATCGCAACGAATTCACTTCAACAGTTATAACCACACCTGCATCGAGAAAATTTAGATCCGTAGAATTCCCTCATTGAAATTCTTAGATTTATATCTTCCATCGTGCCCACCCCATGACATCAAAACTAATTTCCTATTGCCGCCTTCAACTCGGCCGTCCTTCATCGCTAATCCCAGGTTGCATGTCAACCAACTCCAGAAACAACTACTATAAATTTAGCAGCACCAAAAAATCAAACAGTTCATGAATACTATCATTTTTGGCGACCGTTGATCGAATTTGAGGTCGCCAGATCGATCTTCACTAGAGGTAGAAGACCACGAGGGTTCATGCTCCAGACGATTGTCATTAGATTGATTTTCTCGACCATGATCTGCAGTGCACAACCACTCTTCATACACATGGCCGCTTCGGGGCTCCTCGGCCTTGGCGGTGACGTGATCTCCTGCCCATCGCAGATCTCGGAGGCCAATGACAAGATCTTCTCCTACTGTCTTGCTGGCCAAGATTTTGATGGCTTGAGCTCCCTTGATTTTGGTCATCAAGCGGTTTCGACGGGGGTGGCATATGTGATATCTTTGGTAATGATCCAGTCGATGAGAAAATACAGGCGAAAATACAAACACTGCGATTTCGCCAGTCGCGGATCATCATCTAGCCACGTCCCAAAATTTTTGTTCCACAACGGCTACAACCTTAAATGCGGGTGCGTCGATTTTAAATCATGAATATGCCAGCTGCTCTGTTGGAATTTTTAGCACCCATTCTCCTCTGCATTATCAGCAGGCTGTGACAGCGAAACTTATGGTCAAGTGGGCCTTTCCACTCATGTATTTCAATGGCCAGTGCGCTAAACTTTTCATCAACCTCAATAAGACAAATACATTAGCTCCTACATGATTCTGATCGCAACTATAACTCCAACTCCGGCTGCTCACAACAGTAACTCACAATAAATCTGGGTGTGTAATTAATATATGGATAATAGGCTTGATAGTGAAATAAGCAAACGTTTCCATGTAAGCTTCACGGTTGCTAATTGCAAGGCCAAAGGTAAATTTCAAAAAAGTTCAAAATGAAATAACACCGAAAAAATATCCTACCACCATCGAATGTAAATCATCGCTCCTCTCAGCCACAAAACATGCCCATCATGAATTAACAAAGCCATAAAAAAAATCAACCACTGTACACAATAACTTCATCATGCACTAGTTGCCTCCGCAGTCTGAGCAGCCTCTAATCAACATGCATATTGCAACACATATGGGTTGTATGTATTCATTCCATATAAAAAAAATATAGCCAATACAGCCAGATGTTCTCCTTCAATCCAGCTGAAGTGGTTTTCTATGCAGATTCGATTTGCATCTGGTCACCTGACGCGCATTATGGGAGAAATTGACTCTGAGCTGTGAAGTAAGGCTGGTCATTTTTATCTCTATCAGCACCGGAACACCACAGCCTCCATTCAAACACCATATTTCTGAGGCATTCACTGCTTCACCATATCAACGAAAAATAATGCATGACTGTTGCCACGACGATATCCATTATCATTGGCTGCTTTATCTCACCACCACGGTATCTCCAGCTAAACAAAGGCAATAGAAGTGCAGGTGCCATAAAAAAATAGTCATTTTTAATATTGGAAACATAGCTCAACCCAGCTCAGATCTCCATCTAGATGAGCTGCAAAGCATTGGGCCCGAACAGAGAACCAGCAAATCTGTAACTAGAACCCTAAAAAACTAAAAATTAATTTTGAATTTTTTTTTCCTAAACTTGAAAATTTTTACCATCTGGTTTCTGATCCATCAAATGATGGAGAGCATACTCCCTCGGTAAATTTTTTTTTTAAAATAGGAAAAAAAAAATCATGGGGAGGGAGGATTTCCATGAGGGAAATCCCCCCTCAAGAGGTTTCACAGGGTAGGGAAATCCCGCTCTGATACCAAATGTTAGGCCTTATATTAAATGAACACAATGAGATAATATTACAAATGAAACACGGTTACAATATATAGGCATAAGCCTATATTCAACACATGACACTTTTCAAGAGAAACTGACAAGTGTCAAGGTGAAGGCATAGTGCACTTTAACTCTAACAGGGGGAAAGTACCTTTTGCTATGAAAAGGTACCAAATAGCTCGAAGGCTGCCCTAGGTGGGTTAGATGGGTTAGAAGGAAGTATTTTGAGAGTCTCTTTGTGATTACGTATTTTAGGTGTCTACAAATATCCCTTTTTGAAATGTTTTATGTCGAAGTACAATGCAGAGAAAAAATAAATGACCTAAAATGGTTGAATTGATGATGGATGATGTTAATTGAAAAAGTTAATGTGAGATGCCCCAATCATAAAAAGGGTGCACATCTTTGAATCATTGCTTCCAACACATTGATGAATTTGATTTAATTTTGGTAACCCTTTAGCCATGGGTAGACAAGCTTTAGTCTACTCTTTAGGTTTTAGGCATACCAAATGTTTGTTTGATTTAAATTTTGCTTGTTGTTTGCCCCAAAAAAAAGGGCTTATGATAGTCTTTGGCAATGATTCTTGAATGAATGCAATTTATATTTTTGAGTGTTTGATTGTTGACTTGATTTTAAGATTTATTTTTGCAGTTAATAACAACCCCCTTGAGCGATGATTAAATGGAGGAGATGAAAAATTGATGATAGTGACAAGTTCCTCAACAAGAATGACTCTGTTAGCATGGTCACCTTTTGAAAAAGTGCCATAATTTTTTTGATGTTTTTGATTTTTTGATGTGTTTGATTTTTTTAGCTAGACCATCTTATATGGTCAATGCAATCATCTTGGATGGTCAAAAGGTCAGTCATATTAGATGAGCGCACCACATGGCACACTCATTCAATATGGTCTCGTTGTGAATTTCACTATAAATGATAAAATTCATGAGTGAGACCCTCATTTATGCACCGTATGAAATGAGGAGAGAGGGAGATGAAGAGGGGAGGAGATAATTGTGCAATGAAGTACTATCCAACTAAAGACCAACCAATGCCATGGACCTGGGTTGTGCTTCCACGATTGGAGGTGCTGGAGAGAGAAAGGTTAGGATAAAAAATCTTGATCTTTCATTATTTTAATGAAAATGAACCTTTAATTAAATTAAATGGAAATGGAATGAATGGGATGGGCAAAATGATGGATGTTAATGATAAAAATAAAAATGAAATATGGGTTGCGTAACTAATTTGTTGCATTTTTTTTTGCAATTTTGATTTTTGTAATTTTGTTTTTTTTTGTATTTGATTTGGGGGCCATCTCGAGGCAAGATGGCTCCATTTATTTTTGACCATCTCGATCGAGACCGTTTGGTGATGTGACCATCTCAGTTGATATGGATTTGTAACATAGCCATATTGGTTGAGATGAATTTGTGACATGGTAATATCAAAGCAAGATGGTTGTGATGTGTGTGAAAAAAGTGGCTTCTTTTTTTTTGACTTTGATATTTGATCTTGATCATGATTGTAACTTTGATTTTTTGATTTTGATTTTGATATTGATTTTGACTTTGTGATTTTGATATTGGTCTTGATTTTGACTTTGATTGTGTATTTTATTAGCTTATTAGAACATGAAATAACTTTCCAAACCATTATAAGGATGTTCATACTGCAATGCTCAATGACAACAATGATTAGGATTGGTTGAAGGCTTTGATCCTTCAGCATACAATGCGACTGGAGTTTTTGCATGTTGATTAGGTCTACCTGATGATCCTAATTGATAGGTGGGATGCTCAGAATAACACCTTCCATATACCCACTAGAGAGGTCACAATAACCCTTGAGGATGTTTATCAAATCTTACATATTCCCATCAAAGAGGCATCCATTATTACATCTGCTACAATCAAGAGGGAGATAGTGATGCATCGAGTGTATAGAGATCAGTGGGATATTGTAGACTATGAAATTTTTAGTGGTGGGATACGCATGGAGATAAGATACATCAACCATATTTTAATAGCTAGACATGTGGTGTTTATGACACTCATATTTTACTTCATTATACTTGATTCCTCTAGGTATAGGTTCCCTTGGAACCTATTGGATCTTGTCTAGGATCTAGTGGAGCAACCATAAATTATGGTATGGGGTACCACTTTTATAGCATAGCTCTATAAAGAGTTGTACGAGATCCTCCAGTGTAAGAGGTTGGGCTTATGATGCAACTTACTACTACAAGTTTGGGGTTGGGAGTACTTTAGTGTTGATCGACCTCTCGGACTACCATGGTCCATGAGGAGCGACATGATAGATAGATAGATTTCTTATGCCATGCACTAGATACATGATCAAAAGTGAGGTAGGAGTCATCCATGGCAAGGCATGACACTATGCTAAGAGCTTTTATGGACTACAATCAGATGATGTGACATGGCAACCAGGGCTAAGAGCTCGAAGTTGGGATAAGGATGGGATTCACTTGAGGTGGGTGCAATGCGCTAACAAGGCACCACAAGAGAGAGCAAATGTACTTCTAGTACTCGAGAGTGATCCACCAGTTGGTAGTTAGCTAGGATGTACTTGAGGACCTAGTTATTTATAGGTGGAGGACTAGGTGATGAGTGTCGTTAAATCTCATCATTTAATCTCAATGATTTATCAATCCGGGGTGGTGTCCAAGGCTGTCTACGATAGAAGGCTAGGGCAAAGTACAATTCAGGCATTCAGATTTCAAGCATTTATTGGTGAAGCAGATTTTGGTTTAGCCTTTTGGTGTCACACTAAACCTAGTCTGAAGAATGGAAACTAAAATAAAGTACAAGAATTGAAAACTAAATCTAAGTTTGCAAGAATTGAAATCTAACTACAATTGCATGAATTGAAATTGCTAAATTGAAATCCTAAGTTACTTTTGCAGAATTGAAATCTAGTTACTCTTGCATAATTGAAATCTAATCTACTTTTGCAGAATTGAAATCTAATCTACTTTTGCATAATTGAAACTTATTCTAAAACACCTGTCAATGCCCTGCCACAAAAGGTCGTCAAGCTTCTGCTATAGGAATTGACAGCAAAATGAAATATGCTGAAAATGGAAAGTTGCTAAAATAGAAAGCAGGGAAAACATAAAGAAAAATGCTTAATATAATTTTTCAGCTGACATACACACAAATTCTATACACAAACATAATAGGAAACATAAATCACACAATACAAAATAAAAACAATAAAATGAAATCTGGCAAGCAATCTATTAATTCTACTGCAGCAAAATTATAGATTAAAACCTGCCATAAAATCCCTCCTTCTAGATCTGAAAGTGGGCCCATACTTCCTGATCTAGAAGGAGGTGAAAAGCACTCCTTAACTAATTAATACTCAGAACATAAAATGATAAAATACTGCACTTTTATTGATGACAAAACATGCTGAAAACTATTACGTAAAAATCACCGTACAGTCCTAATTGCTGCTACTGAAAACTCTCCTCTATTCTAATTCCTAGCTAGCTCAACCAAAGAGGGAGCTATGTTATTTATATAAATATTTACAATATATCCCATGCTCAAATCAGCCTATGTGCTATTTTACAGTCATTTGCCAATAATTCTGGATCTGAAATAAATGCAAATCTGGACAGTTTTTGTTGCAGCAGTAGTCATTGGCCCTTAGAAAGCAGCTTCAGTGGTGGAAGTACGTGGGAGGAGTCTAGAAATATCTCACACATAATTCTCCACTTCAGAATATGCCATTCCTATCTTGCAAACAACTTTCTATTATGCTGCAGTTTTTTCTGGGTTTATCCTGGAAGAGGATCAAATTGATCTTTTCAATGCATGGTGGCTTTGGACGGCAAGGACAACAAAATTAGATGGAAGATATTTTCCTTTAACTTTATCAACCTTCTTATCCCATTTTCCACCGCCAAAAGTCAGTCAAAAAGTCAAAAAGTACATTATGTTTTCATTCCGAAGATAAGTGGCTCATTCTAAAGATACCGCAATTCTCATTCCGAAGACATTGTGTTCATTTCGAAGATCTTTAGAATGACCAACTGTGTTGACTCCAAATGGTTTTGGCTGCATTTCTAAGGTGGATTAGCCTTCAGGATCAGATTGCAATAGTCTTCATTCTTCCTTGGATGTGAATTTCATGCCTTGCCATTCATTGGTAGCTTGTTGGAATTTACATGGTAAATTATTGCATTTTCCAGTTCTGCTGCACAGTTGCAGAATATTGGCATTTCTTGCAAATTCAATCAAATTAGAACATGGAAAACTTATTAAAATATCAACATGAAGGAGTACATCAAGCTGCTACTTAAATTTATACACTTCATTCACCAAGTAACCATGCTGAAATAGTGCAACAGTGTCGCACAATTGCCCTCGCTCTGTTATACCTCGTTGCTGCCTATTTAGACCATGTGGGAATGCTTCTAAATAGGTCAGATGTATTATGTAGTCCTTCTGAACTCATTCCATCCATATCCTCATGCTTTGCTTGACAACTTCAAGGTGTTCCTATAAAGTGACAGCTTGCTGATTTTTATATGGTTGTTTTTTCCAGATTTTCAGATTTATGACAGATCCTAAACTTTTGTCTTCAATGTGGATTTGAAACAAGTTGAAGGGCAGGAAAACATTCAAAAACCATTGAGAAGTTAATGGATATCAGCATACCATATTTGGTTAATTGAAATGCATGTTATTACTTGCTACTTAATCACGCAAAATCAGTCATAAAATGCTGAAAATAGTCAAAAATAGAGGTATAGTATTCCTAACATAAAATCATGCAAACACTTAACAAATAGTATATTCTAGTCAACTATTTGGCAATTAACTTATCATATGGTAGTCAAACATTGTGCAATAATGAGTCAAACATTGTGCAATAATGAGGCATTTTTGGGCCTCATCATACCCCCCAACTTGAACTGATGCATGCCCTCATGCATCTTAGTAGGCCATAGTAATATGAAGGTTTTATTCTTGTGAACAACATCCTTTGCTACCTGCTAACTGAGAAATTCCTCCTTGCTGCACTATATCAAGTATTTTGCAATTAAGCACATGTATGACTTTTTTTTTGTTTTTCTACAAGTTTTAGTGCTGCAAGGAACCTCTTAAAGGCTTGATATCATATGATTCATCTTGCAATAGTCTTATTGTGGAACCGTATTTGGAAGATGCAGTACTACTGATGGAATTTTCTGTTCTTAACAACATTTCAGCCTAAATGCTTATTTTTGTTGTTTACACCTTTTGAACAAAATTGAAATTTTTTTTTTTATTTGAAATGCTTGAGGGATGTACTTACTTGTGGTAGAGCCTTATAAACCTCAATATTTGATGTACCCTACTCTTTTTGCTATTCTGTAGCATTTTCAACAATTTTGGTACAATTTCTGCTCATTCCGAAGATATCCTGCTCATTCCGAAGATACTGCAATTCTCATTCCGAAGATCTGCTCATTTCGAAGATACTGCAATTCTCATTCCGAAGATTCGCTCATTCCGAAGATACTGCAATTCTCATTCCGAAGATACTGCAATTCTCATTCCGAAGATCTGCTCATTTCGAAGATACTGCAATTCTCATTCCGAAGATGTCTGTTCATTCCGAAGATACTGCAATTCTCATTCCGAAGATCTGCTCATTTCGAAGATACTGCAATTCTCATTTCGAAGATCTACTCATTCCGAAGATACTGCAATTCTCATTCCGAAGATCTGTTCATTTCGAAGAGACTGCATTTCTCATTCCGAAGATGTCTGTTCATTCCGAAGAGATTACATTTCTCATTCCGAAGATCTTCAAAAAATGCAAAAATGACCTCCTATGCAAAAGTTAGCTACAGATTCTATTGTGGGTCCATATCTAGAGTGTATAAGCCTACCATAACATAAAAAAAATCCCTTCTTCATCCTTTTTTTTTTTTTTAGATGCTATTCTTTGTTTTGTATGTTGCTGTTTTATTCCAGTAGTACTAAAATAGAACCTTCAGGTGCATTTTGTTGATTATCCTCCTTCAATTTATCAAACAATTATGAGATATAAACTTGTAGTTCTCCTTCTAAAATTTGCCCTACAAATTGAAATAGAATTGCTGCCATGTCTGTCCCAAAATCAGGTTTTTGCACAGTTTTGGAATTTCCATGCAATTAAGGGCATAAGGGGGTGTTTCTTGACATCTTGAACATGTTCCTTTTTCAACTTGTCACTATTGTATGAATAGTTTATGCCAAATACCGACTATCATACACTAAATGCTAAATGTTTACTATGAATTAAATGCAAGAAACACATACCTTACTGTCCCGAAAATTGGTCATGCACCTTACAAGCTACTTTTGATGATTGTTAGCAGGCTATCTGAAAACATAAACATAACACATGTGCAGTGTGAGATTTGTACAATGATGGAACAATGATGGGTAGATCAACAAGGCAATGCATGCCGAAAAATCGGTTTTCATGCAAGCCAACTTAGTAGCGCCTTCAAGAAGGTTTTCACTACTAAATTATTCATTTTTTTTTTATATATTTTTTTTTCATTTTTTTTTCATCTCTTTTTTTTTTTTTCATCAGAAGAGGCTGCCATTTCTGGTTTTCAACCAACTTCTGTCCTTTTTTTTTTTTTTTTCAAGTGCTTCAATGAGAGAACATATCTCACTCTTATTTGGATAAGACCAATCCTTATTCTACAAAAACATGTCAATCGTTGTATGAAAACACCATCTCTTTCTGTTGAAACCTGCAACATTGATGCAACCTTCCTTACTAGATGACCAGTAAGAATCTTCTTACATCATCATTGCCTCATTGCTGAAAATGAAGTATTGGCTCCATTGTTCCTATTTCTTGCTGAAATTGATGCTTGTCCTCATGTATCCCATTTTGTGGGACATGCCTTTGCTGCAAATTTTTTTTTTTTTTTTTTCAAATTTTCTTGTCTTGCTTGTACCCAAAAAGGAAGTTCACAAACAAGACTATTCTTTTTTTTTTTTTCTTGTATTTTTTTCCTCTTTTTTTTTCTTTTTGTCAGACTTTTTATCATCACTCTGAATCTGATATTGAAGAGAAATTTTCTTCCATTATGTGTACATCCAATGGAATCTCCTTCAAAAATGCCTCCTTAGTTAATGGTGCATGGTATACCCAAAGACAATGTCCATTCACCACTAACATCCTTCATGAATTACCAATGGGAGAAAGAAGCACTGCTCCATATCTGAAAACTTCTTCAATCAAGTGTTGTCCATGGCTCCTAGTCTGCAAAATCTTGTCAATCTATTCTTGAAACAATTAAATACCGATTCCCAAAATATGTCAAGTGCTTACATCAAGATAAAATCTTGATATACCCTTGTAATTCCATGTAAAGAGATTGAAATATTGTTTCAAAATAGCAAAAATTTTGCTTTTTGTTTATAAGTCAGCCAGCTAATAATGTTCAAGAATTTTCTTGGCTGCACTTCAATTTGTTTCATTCCTAGGAGGACAAAATTTACCCCTTTGGAAGTAAATTTTCTATGTGCAGTTTTTCTAATTTTTCTCCTTTATCCAAAGCTAATTTCTGTGTGTTTGGACTAAAGGTTTTCTGTGTATCTCCATTGATTTTTGTCTCTTCAAGCTCAGGTAAGTTCTTATTTTAGCACAGTTGGATGTTGCTGCAGTCAATAACATTTCCTGCAGGTTTTTTTCCTTTTTATACCAAATTCAGCTACATAGACAGGGGTTGCCTATCCTGTATTATTCAGAATGATCACAAGTTGGGCTAAAAAATATTTTTGGTTTGCATAATAAGACAAGAAGTGTACAACTTTAGCAGATCAACTACTTGTCAGGTAGGATCACCTCTAATGAGATCAACTATTGTCTGTGTAGGCTAAGAATTGCTAGGTTGCGATTTAGCGCGGTAAAATCCAAACAATCTTTAAGTAATGAAAAAAAAACTCTAGGATCATCATTAAGTTGTAAACTCCTATTTTGATTGTGCAAAAGTTTTTGTGATTTTTTTTTTTTTAATAGATTCAGCTTACATAGACAGGGGTTGCTGTCCAGGTTGGGCTGAAGGTGGTGGTTGCTTGTTTTCTAAATGGACTGAAATGCAATTATCAATAATTATTATTTATACCAGCTATTACATTCAGATTTAACTCTAAACTTCATAACTTAGCACAATAATAATTATTTGACTGCTTTTACCCTCTAACAACACCATGTTCCCCGACAACGGTGCCAAAATGATGAGTGTCGTTAAATCTCATCATTTAATCTCAATGATTTATCAATCCGGGGTGGTGTCCAAGGCTGTCTACGATAGAAGGCTAGGGCAAAGTACAATTTAGGCATTCAGATTTCAAGCATTTATTGGTGAAGCAGATTTTGGTTTAGCCTTTTGGTGTCACACTAAACCTAGTCTGAAGAATGGAAACTAAAATAAAGTACAAGAATTGAAAACTAAATCTAAGTTTGCAAGAATTGAAATCTAACTACAATTGCATGAATTGAAATTGCTAAATTGAAATCCTAAGTTACTTTTGCAGAATTGAAATCTAGTTACTCTTGCATAATTGAAATCTAATCTACTTTTGCATAATTGAAATCTAATCTACTTTTGCATAATTGAAACTTATTCTAAAACACCTGTCAATGCCCTGCCACAAAAGGTCGTCAAGCTTCTGCTATAGGAATTGACAAAGAAAATGAAATATGCTGAAAATGGAAAGTTGCTAAAATAGAAAGCAGGGAAAACATAAAGAAAAATGCTTAATATAATTTGTCAGCTGACATACACACAAATTCTGTACACAAACATAATAGGAAACATAAATCACACAATACAAAATAAAAACAATAAAATGAAATCTGGCAAGCAATCTATTAATTCTGCTGCAACAAAATTATAGATTAAAACCTGCCATAAAATCCCTCCTTCTAGATCTGAAAGTGGGCCCATACTTCCTGATCTAGAAGGAGGTGAAAAGCACTCCTTAACTAATTAATACTCAGAACATAAAATGATAAAATACTGCACTTTTATTGATGACAAAACATGCTGAAAACTATTACAGAAAATCACTGTACAGTCCTAATTGTTGCTACTGAAAACTCTCCTCTATTCTAATTCCTAGCTAGCTCAACCAAAGAGGGAGCTATGTTATTTATATAAATATTTACAATATATCCCATGCTCAAATCAGCCTATGTGCTATTTTACAGTCATTTGCCAATAATTCTGGATCTGAAATAAATGCAAATCTGGACAGTTTTTGTTGCAGCAGTAGTCATTGGCCCTTAGAAAGCAGCTTCAATGGTGGAAGTACATGGGAGGAGTCTAGAAATATCTCACACATAATTCTCCACTTCAGAATATGCCATTCCTATCTTGCAAACAACTTTCTATTATGTTGCAGTTTTTCTGGGTTTATCCTGGAAGAGGATCAAATTGATCTTTTCAATGCATGGTGGCTTTGGACGGCAAGGACAACAAAATTAGATGGAAGATATTTTCCTTTAACTTTATCAACCTTCTTATCCCATTTTCCACCACCAAAAGTCAGTCAAAAAGTCAAAAAGTACATTATGTTTTCATTCCGAAGATAAGTGGCTCATTCTGAAGATACTGCAATTCTCATTCCGAAGACATTGTGTTCATTCCGAAGATCTTTAGAATGACCAACTGTGTTGACTCCAAATGGTTTTGGCTGCATTTCTAAGGTGGATTAGCCTTCAGGATCAGATTGCAATAGTCTTCATTCTTCCTTGGATGTGAATTTCATGCCTTGCCATTCATTGGTAGCTTGCTGGAATTTACATGGTAAATTACTGCATTTTCCAGTTCTACTGCACAATTGCAGAATATTGGCATTTCTTGCAAATTCAATCAAATTAGAACATGGAAAACTTATTAAAATATCAACATGAAGGAGTACATCAAGCTGCTACTTAAATTTATACACTTCATTCACCAAGTAACCATGCTGAAATAGTGCAACAGTGCTGCACAATTGCCCCTGCTCTGTTATACCCCGTTGCTGCCTATTTAGACCATGTGGGAATGCTTCTAAATAGGTCAGATGTATTATGTAGTCCTTCTGAACTCATTCCATCCATATCCTCATGCTTTGCTTGACAACTTCAAGGTGTTCCTATAAAGTGACAGCTTGCTGATTTTTATATGGCTGTTTTTTCCAGATTTTCAGATTTATGACAGTCCTAAACTTTTGTCTTCAATGTGGATTTGAAACAAGTTGAAGGGCAGGAAAACATTCAAAAACCATTGAGAAGTTAATGGATATCAGCATACCATATTTGGTTAATTGAAATGCATGTTATTACTTGCTACTTAATCACGCAAAATCAGTCATAAAATGCTGAAAATAGTCAAAAACAGAGGTATAGTATTCCTAACATAAAATCATGCAAACACTTAACAAATAGTATATTCTAGTCAACTATTTGGCAATTAACTTATCATATGGTAGTCAAACATTGTGCAATAATGAGTCAAACATTGTGCAATAATGAGGCATTTTTGGGCCTCATCACTAGGGACACTCAATTTCTAGTAACATAGGTTGATCCTCCAAGAGATGAAGATGGTGTGCCACTAGCCAACCAAAATATGGCTGATCTAGGGACTACAACTATTTATGATGCATGGTGGAGCTTATCAGTCCTAGAGAGGGGCAACATATGGGGGAGGAGCTACAACCATGGATATTGCACAATGATAGGTACATCATCAAATAGAGAGGGAGGTAGGTACCTCATAGGGAGGTACAGGGGAGACTATGACACCTGAGAAAGCTAAGGATTCAGACCCAGGTGATCCTCAAGAGTAGATGGTTGCACTGAGGAAGTAAATTTATATCCTTCAACATCAACTCAAATATAGGGATACATCCCATGCCACTACATAGATCTAGTATGATACTGATAGAAAAAAAATAGTATAAGCTCAGGTGGTGAGCCTATAGGAGGCTCTGGATAGGGTGATAGTAGAGCGAGATTATTTATAGGCTTAGGGTGGAGGAGTGCTATCGAGAAAAGCTACAAAGGTGGACCAATTGAGGGCTAGATTGGTTGAGGAGTAGGCTTATTACTAGGCCAAGCGAGCTTACACCCATAATCTAGAGGATGAGGTGGATAGAATTGGTGGTCAATTGTCTTCTCTATGATCAGGGTCATATCATTTCCAATCACATCAAAGCCATTGAACTGATACTATAGGGGAGCCTTTTGTGAGACCTTGAGTACCTATTTCTAGAACCAAGAACCTTGTAGAAATTAGGATCTAGTGGATCTTGATATCCTCATAGAGATTAGACTAAGGGTAGTGGTGAGAGTAGTGGTGCAGGGCCACATTGATGAGGGATATTGTGTTAGCTTTATTTTTGGATGTGAGGTTTGAGGATCCACTTATTATTGTAGCCTATAGGTATTTTTGTATCATGATGTATTTATGACTTTTGATATATATATATATATATATATATATATATATATATATGCCATGATGCTTATTTTATGGTTATCATGTGTTTATTGTACATTTATGGATGTGATGATGGATGATTATGGATTTATGCCTAGACTTGTAGGTATGATGATGCATATATGTGAGATGGATGCCTAGATATATGATTTATTTATGCATAGACCTAGATATGTGGATGTACTAATGATATGTGATGTTATGAAATGTGAATGTATGTGCAAATGATAAAATGAAGTAATCTAAGATGCAATAAATAAATAATAAATAACCTAAATCTAAAAGAATCGCCTTTTGATATTGTCGAAAAGTCCCTTCAATAAATTATATTATATTTTATATTCATGGATGATTTGAATGATAAGTTCTTACAAGGTTTTATACCCACTCTAGGGTTATAGGTGAAAGGTTGAAATGCTTCCTAACCCTAATCTTATAATAATATAATAATTAATTATATTAATTATTATATTATTATTATAACTATAGGAGAAAATATATTATTATTAATTAATTATTTTAGGATAGGATCCTAACATGCCATCCTCCTTTGAAAAGCTTTGTCCTCAAAGCTTAGGTTTCTTCTCTATTTGAATCTGGCTTCACATTGGAACACCTTTCACACATAGTACATAGTTGTTTTGGCTTTCATAGGGTCTATATTTTAGGTTAAGAACCTTCAATGTGCAAAGGGTATTATAAAGACCTCCACCTCTAGGATACGTTATTTGTAGGTAGAGATCTCGATTAATCTCAGGGTGACGGGACCCACATCAAAGAGTTTACGTGATGTCATGTTGCATATAACAACCTCATATAAATGTTAGTCTCACAATGACACTGAGAGGGGGGTGAATCAGTGTAGCTATTTAAATTCAAATCTACAACTCTTAAAGCCAAAACAATGAAAACTTAAAATCAAATAAAGCAAGTATAACAAGAGAGCATCCCACAACACACGATGTAACGAGGTTCACCAATTTGGCTACTCCTCAAAAATGACTGCTTGGACTCCCGTCCAAATCTAGCCTTTGCAAAATACCAATTTTACAATCAATTTACCAGCACCCACTGGAAGGAGCACCAACCCCTGATTTATCTGCACCAATAGAAAGGAGCACCAACCCCTAATTTATCTGCACCAACAGAAAGGAGCACCAACCCCTAATTCCAAGCACCAACTTGGACTACAATTTTGAAACTATATGATTGACATAAAAATGCCTTCGCTTATACAAGACCCTGACTGGTCTATTGCTAACCCAACCTCTCTCGCTATTCACCAAAACACCACACACTCTTAAGGCTCTGCTTACTACACTTTTATGACCCTCTTACAGCCCTCTTGCTACGCTTCTTACTACACTCTTACGGCTCTCACGACTCTGCTTAACGCTCTCTTACGACACTCTTCCAACCCTCTTTTTGTAGCACTTTCACTCTTTTTCAGCACTGTAATTCTCCACGTAGACCTCCTTTTATAACAAAGTTTTGACTCTATTTTTAACTTCCATATTTTTGCATGCAACTTATTAATAGAAACTTCTATATGTAACTCCTTTATCACACAGTATTCTCTCATGCATCCTATTAATAGTTATGGCTCTTTGTTTGGTCTTCGACTGATGACTTTCAGTTTAACCGTCGCTCGATGCTTTCACTCCGTAACTGGCCTTGTAACTGTCATTCTGACTTTAGTTCATTGTTCTTATTTTAGCTACATGATTTTTCTCTGTAACTACACCTATAACTATCATACTGACTTTAGTTAACTCTTCTTATTTTAGCTGCATGATTTTCTTCTACAACGGCCCCTATAACTACTGTATAACTTTAGTTAACTATCACATATCTTATTTCGGCTGGGTTCTCTTCTTAGCTCACGCCAAAGCGACCTATCGTGAAATCATGACACTTCTGCCTCTTTGTCCTCTTCTTGGATTTCACCCATGAAAACACATGTCGCGATATCGTGACACTTTCGCCTCCTTGCTTCTCTTCTTGGCTTGTACCCGTGAAAACACAACATGTCGTGATATCGTGACACTTTCGCCTCCTTGCTACTCTTCTTGGCTTGTACCCACGAAAATATAACATGTCATGATATCACGACACTTTCGCCTCCTTACTCTTCCTCTTTACTTTTGTCATGATATCGTGACACTTTTGCCTTCTTACTTTCTCTCTCCTCCTTTAGTCACGAAAATGTGACATGTCACGAAATCACGACACTTTCTCTCCTTTGCTCTTTCTCTTGCCTTCGGTTCATGAAAACCTGACATGTCGCGATATCACGACACTTTTTCTCCTTTGCACTCTCTCTTGCCTTCGGGTCGTAAAACGTGACATGTCACGATATCGTGACACTTTTTCTCCTTTGCACTTTCTCTTGCCTTCGGGTCGTGAAAACGTGACATGTCGCGATATCATGACACTTTTTCTCCTTTGCTCTTTCTCTTGCCTTCGGGTCGTGAAAACACGACATGTCACGATATCGTGACACTTTTTCTCTTGGACTCTCTCTCTTGCAATATGTCACGAAATCATGACACTTTTTCTTTCGTACAATCTCTCTTGCAATATGTCATGAAATCATGACACTTTTTCTTTCGGACTCTCTCTCTTGCAATATGTCATGAAATCATGACACTTTTTCTTTCGTACTCTCTCTCTTGCAATATGTCATGAAATCGTGACACTTTTTCTTCCATACAATCTCTCTTGCAATATGTCGTAAAATCGTGACACTTTTTCTACTTGCCTTTCTCTCTTCCAACATGTCGCGAAATCGTGATAGTTTTTCTTGCTTGCGCTTTCTCTTCGAACATGTCATGAAATCATGACAATTTTTCTTGCTTGCGCTTTCTCTTCGAACATGTCACGAAATCGCGACAGT
This sequence comes from Wollemia nobilis, assembly GCA_028583015.1. NCBI lineage: Eukaryota > Viridiplantae > Streptophyta > Pinopsida > Araucariales > Araucariaceae > Wollemia > Wollemia nobilis. The sequence continues at coordinate 3,113,557 of JAQPPZ010002341.1, read as the reverse complement.
TTTTCTTGCTTGCGCTTTCTCTCCAAACATGTCACGAAATCATGACAGTTTTTCTTGCTTGCGCTTTCTCTCCGAACATGTCACGAAATCATGATAGTTTTTCCTGCTTGCGCTTTCTCTCCGAACATGTCACGAAATCGTGACAGTTTTTCTTTCTTCTCAACATGTCGCGATATCGCGACAGTTTTTCTTTCTTGCTCAACATGTCGCGATATCGCGACAATTTTCTTCCTTGTGATTTTCTTTTGATTTTTAGCATATGGGCCACTTCGATATTTTGGAGAATCACTGTACATACTCTGAAGAACCTCTTAACTCTTGTCCACTGCATCAACCGATCTATCTGACTATGTTGACAACAATGACAATATTGTTGCTGCACCTTGCTCAACAATCTCCCCCTTTGGAATTGTTGGCAACACACTTGCAATTTCCTATAATTCTTCTCCCCCTTTGACAATAATACCAAAGGGCTACTGCAGACTCCCCTTGAGTCCATGCACAACATTCTCAGGCACAAATTATTACAGTTAGCAAAAATTACAAACATGAGCAAAAATATAATCAAATATATAAATGCTCCCCCTGAGAATGTGGTCCCGATAGCTAGTCAGTTCTTGGGAAGCATGACCACTCCCAATTTATTGCGAAGGTACTCAAAAATTTCCTTGGGCAGCGGTTTTGTGAAGATATCCGCTACTTGCTCTGTAGTTGGGACAAAATCCAACTTAACCTCACCTTCCGCAACTTTCTCCTTCAAAAAGTGATATCGGATAGCAATATGTTTTGTGCGAGAATGCATAACCAGATTCTTTGAGATGTTAATGGCACTGGTGTTATCACACTTAACTAAAATTGGCTCACTGAAGTTAATGCCAAGATCTTTTAGGGTTTGTTTCATCCATAAGACCTGCGTACAACACGTAGTTGCTACAATATATTCTACCTCTGCTATGGATAAGGAGACTGACTCTTGTTTCTTACTGTGTCATGCGACCAACCTGTCTCCAAGATAGAATGCACCTCCACTGGTACTCTTTCTGTCATCGACACATCTTGCCCAATCTGCATATGAATACGCAATAAGGGTGAAGTCCTTACCTTTCGGATACCATAACCCATACTCCATAGTACCCTTCAGATATCGAAGAATCCTCTTCACTGCTGTCACATGAGTCTCCTTGGGACTAGCCTAAAATCGTGCTACCATGCAAACTACCTGCAAGATATCTGGTCAGTAGTCTGTCAAATACAATAGGCTCCCAATCATAGATCTGTACATGGTTTGATCAACATCTGGAGATTTTTCATCCTTGCTCAACTTGCAACCTGTCATCATGGGAGTGCTAACAGGCTTACAATCCTCCATTGTGAACTTTTTTAGCATCTCTTTCACATATTTAACTTGAGAAATAAATATGCCCTTCTCATTTTGATTAACTTGCAGTTCGAGGAAATACGAAAGTTCACCAATCATTGACATTTCAAATTCTTTCTGCATCTTATTTGCTAAATCTTTACACGACTCATCATTGCTGCTTCCAAAAATGATATCATCTACGTATACAACAAGGACAATGAGATGGCCATTCTCTATTTTGACATACAAATTGCTATCCACCATACCCTTTTTGAACCCTTGTTGAGTAAGATAGTTGTCTAGCCTTGCATACCATGCTCTGGGTGCCTGTTTTAAGCCATACAATGCTTTCTTCAACTTGTAGATGAAGTTGGGATTATCACCAAGTTGGAAACCATCTGGCTGCTCAATATAGACCTCTTCTTCAAGTTTTCCATTCAGAAATGCTGATTTCACATCCATTTGATAAACTTTGAAATTCTTGTGAACTGCTAAAGCCAAAAACATTCTAATTGCCTCTAGTCTAGCCATTGGTGCAAAGGTTTCCTCAAAGTCAATACCTTCAACTTGTGCATAGCCTTTACAGACCAATCTTGCTTTATTCCTGACTACTGTCCATCTTCATTCAATTTGTTTCGAAAAATCCATTTAGTACCGATTATATTTTTATTTGCAGGTCTTGGTACTAACTCCCAGGTTTTGTTTTTCTTGATCTGATCTAATTCTTCATTTATTGTCGTCATCCAACTTTCATCTTTGCTTGCTTCAACAACATTTTTGGGCTCAATGCTAGATAATAGAGAGTAGTTACTTACTACTCTTCTTCTTGTCTAAACACCAACTGTGGGGTCTCCAATTATTTGCTCTCTAGGATGATTTTTCTACCAGCTGCCTATTTTGAATTTCTTGTTTTCTTCCTCTTCTGAATCACTACTTAAATCATCTGAGTCAATTTTTTGTTTCTTTTCCGTTTCCTTTTCCTCATCTCCTTCAATAACCTCTTCATAAATTGGGTAGTTTTCTTTATAGCTTATTTCTCGTTCCCTACCTTCATCAACTTTAACATCGACACTCTCCACAATTTTCTTTAGCCTCTTGTTGTAGCATGTGTAGGCTTTGCTTTTTGTCGAATAGCCAAGAAAAATACCTTCATCGGCTCTATCTTCAAACTTACCAAGATTATCTTCAGTTCTTTTGATGTAACACTTGCTGCCAAAAACTTTAAAGTATCTTGTTGTTGCCTTTTTATCGAACCACAGCTCATACGGAGTTTTTCTTTCATGCGTCCTCAACATGCACCTATTTTGGATGTATACTGCAGTATGGACTGCCTCTTTCCAAAATCTATCTGCTATTTTGCTCTCAGTCAACATAGTCCGTGCCATTTCCTGCACTGTCATGTTCTTTCTTTCTACCACACCATTCTGCTGAGGTGTCCTTGCTGCTAAAAATTGTCTCCTAATCCCATATTTTTCACAGTACTCTGCAAACTCCTCTAAAATGAACTCTCCTCCTCTATCTGATCTTAAACATTTAATCCTTTTCCCTGTTTGATTCTCAACTTGTTTTTTGAAAATCTTGAACATCTCAAAGGCATCTGATTTAAGCTTCAAAAATAGTACCCATGTCATCTTGGAATAGTCATCTATGCACAACATAAAGTATTTGTCACCATTTATGCTTTGCGTTCTCATGGGTCCACATAAGTCAGTATGTATTAGTTCTAAAGGTTTGCTTGTGAAGTACTCTTTTGTTTTAAATGTGGCTCTAGTTTGCTTCCCCTTTTGGCATGAAGCACAAATGCTATTTAATGGTTTTCCAATGGTGGGAATATCTCTCATTGCCCTTTTTGAGCTAATTTTTACTAGATTGTCAAAACTGATATGACCGAGCCTCTTGTGCCACAACCAATTTTCTTCTTCCTGTCCAATAAAGCATGCTCCTTCTGAAGTCTCTGAGAGAGTATATAGGTTTCCAGATGTCCTTGATCCAGTTGCTATCAACTTTCCACAGTTTGTTGTTCTGACTTCACAACCTCTGCTTCTTGAAAACTACTTCATGACCTTTGTCACAAATCTGACTTACGCTTAACAAGTTATGCTTCAGACCAATCACAAACAAGACTTCTTTTGACTTGATTTTTCCATCACTGATCTTAACTGATCCTTTGCCAACTATCTTAGCTCCATCATTATTTCCAAATTTTATAGAACCACCTTCATATTTCTGTAACTTCTCAAATTTTTGTTTGTCACCTGTCATATGATTGGAGCATCCACTATCAAGTATCCATGGTGCAGATTTGTTCTGTGCTTTAAATGTTGTTTGTACGATCAAGGATTCCTTTTCTTCCTTGGGTCGCTCCTTTTCTTTCCACTCTAGTTTGATTACAGTTTTGGTCACTTGTTTTGACTTTTCTTTGTCGATAGCTTTGTGCATGTTTTTTGGGAAATTTTATATTTTGTCTCAAACCATTTGGTTGAAATTTTCTTCCCTGATGTTTATTTGCTGCAAATGTACTTCGACAATTTCTTGCAATGTGCCCAAAATTATGACAGTTATAACATTCTCTTGCATAATCCATCAAAGGTGAAAAAACATTTCTATTGGTAAAGTTCCTTTGTCCTACATTATACTTGCAATCTGAAATCTTATGTCCATAACCATTGCATTTAAAACAATAACCAAAAAAGGAATGAGTGAACCTGGGTGATGGTCTTTGCCATTTTGTAGTGGGAGCCATAAATCTTCTTCTCCTTTGATGAGTGACATTGGTGAATCCATCATTGTCAATACTCCTCTCGTGCCTGGCATTATTGCTTTCTTTAGCATGATTCATTTTTTCTTGATCAACCCTGATCTTATCTTCATTCTTTATGGGTTCTACATTTATGGCCTTTGATCCATTTGATGATTCTCCTTCGATGAAGCCTAAACCAAATTTGATGCCTGTAGTCCTTTGATTATTTATAATCTTATCCAACTTCACAGAACTTTCTTCAAGTTTGTGATAACAACTCATTTTTTGATTCATCTCTTCTAGTTGCATCCTTAAACCAACAATCTCTTCTTCTAGCTTGCTGCACTCATCTATTTTCATGGTTAATTGTACTTCGATATCTTTAGATATTTTCTTAAATTCGTCTATCTATACTTTCAATCTGGTTATGATTTCATTGGCATCCTCAAGATTTCTTGAAATTTTCTTATTCTTTTTCTTCTCTATTTTCCACTCTTCAAGTGCAGAGATCAACTCACCTTCTAGATCTACTTCAGCCTCTAGTTTTTTATCACATTCCTATTTTTCCTTTGTTTTTTCTTCTTCGAATGCCATGAAAAGAGCTTCACCTGTTTCTTCTTCAGAATCCTCATCGGAGCTATCTTCGAAGGACTGACATTCTTGGATATGAAACTTTTCTTCTTGAAGTTGCCTTTTCTAAAATTTGGTTTCTTCTTCCAATCACTTCTTTCTTGGTGTGAACCTTCATCACTTTTGTTTTTCTCATTAAGTGGAAATTTAGCTGCAAAGTGCCCAATGCCTCCATAGTTGAAACACTTAAATGGTAGCTTTCCTATGTATTTTCCTTTTCCCCTTATTAGTTTACGAACAAAGTTTGATTCGTTTGATCAGATGTCTCTTCTTCCTCGAATTCTTGTTTTGCTTTTATATTTTTATGTGCTTTAAAAGTATCTTCTTTGTCTGTGGGTTTAGTTTTTCCTATTTTCATATCATATGCAGTCAAAGAACCATGCATCTCATCCGTTAGACTTACAATGGCACTGAGAGGGGAGGTGAATCAGTGTAACTCTTTAATTATGAATTAACAGCTCTTAAAATAGCAGCAGTTAAAACTTATAAACAGATACAACAAGTACAACAAGAGAACAACACACAACACAAGATTTAACGAGGTTCACCAATGTGGCTACTCCTCAAAAATGACTGCTTGGACTACCATCCAAATCCAGCCTTTGCAAAGCACCAACTTTACAATTAATTTACCAACACCAACTGGAAGGAGCACCAACCCCTGATTTATCTGCACCAACAGAAAGGAGCACCAACCCCTGATTTACTAGCACCAACTGGAAGGAGCACCAACCCTTGATGCCAAGCACCAACCTGGACTTCAAATTGAATCTTTGGGTTTAATAGTAAGATACCTTCGCTTTTACAAGACCCTGATTGGTCTACTTCACCTTTGCGTTCTCTGCTTTCTTCTGTGCAAGCACTTTGCACACTCTGCTGCACCTCGCAGTCATCTTCTCCTTATTGTGCACTCTGCTTTCTTAGCGAAATTCCACACTTAGAATGATTCGACACGACTTGCTCTTTGCACACAGCGATCGTATTTTGCACACTCTCGATACATTCAATTTCTCCAAAATAGCCTTCCTTTTATAACAACATTTTCATGATGAAAAACTCTAATCTTAGTCGGTTGTAACCCTAATCTTAGTCGGTTGCAAACCCTAGTCTTCGTCGGTTGCAAACCCTAATCTTCGTCGGCTTACATCGGTCTTCGTCGGCTTCAACTGCCCCTGTAACTCTTCTATTGTTGTTGCCATGAAAACATAACATGTCGTGATATCGTGACACTTTCACCTCCGTACGCTTTCTCTTAGCTTTGGCCCGTGAGAATACAACATGTCACGATATCGTGACACTTTTTCTTCCTTTTCTTTCTTGCAAATTGGATATCACACTTTTTCTCCTTGTGCTTTTTCTTTGCTTCTGGCAAAATACAACATGTCGCGATATCGCGACACTTTTTCTTCTTGCTCTTTCTCTTAGCTTTGGCCCGTGAAAATGCTACATGTCGCGATATCGCGACACTTTTTCGTCCGTACGCTTTCTCTTGCCTTTGGGTCGTGAAAAGTGACATGTCACGATATCGTGACACTTTTTCTCCTTAGCACTTTTTCTTGCCTTCGGGTCGCGAAAACTCGACATGTCGTGATATCGTGACACTTTTTCTCCTTAGCACTTTTTCTTGCCTTTGGGTCGTGAAAACCCGACATGTCGCGATATCGCGACACTTTTTCTCCTTAGCACTTTTCTTGCCTTCGTCAGAAAACGACATGTCGCGATATCGTGACACTTTTCCTCCTTAGCACTTTTCTTGCCAAACATGTCACGATATCGTGACACTTTTTCTTTGGACTCTCTCTCCTGCAATATGTCATGAAATCGTGACACTTTTTCTTCCGTACAACTCTCTTGCAATATGTCACGAAATCGTGACACTTTTTCTACTTGTCTTTTCCCTTCCAATATGTCACGAAATCATGACACTTTTTCAACTTGTGTTTTTCTTTCCAACATGTCGCGAAATCGTGACAGTTTTTCTTTTGTTTCTCTCTCTTCCAACATGTCACGAAATCACGACAGTTTTTCCACTTGTGTTTTTTCTTTCCAACATGTCACGAAATCATGATAGTTTTTCCTGTTGTTTCTCTCTCTTCCAACATGTCACGAAATCGTGACAGTTTTTCTTGTTGTTTCTCTCTCTTCCAACATGTCGTGAAATCGCGACAGTTTTTCCACTTGTGTTTTTTTTCTTTCCAACATGTGAAATCGCGATAGTTTTTCTTTCTTCTCTCTCTTCCAACATGTCACGAAATCGTGATAGTTTTTCCTTCTTTTTCTCTCTCTTCTAACATGTCACGAAATCGTGACAGTTTTTCTTGTCTGTATATGTCGCGATATCGCGACACTTTTCTTACTTGTCTTTTTCTTTGATCTTTTGCAAGTGGTCTACTTCGGTCTTCTTGGAGAATCACTGTACATACTCTGAGTAACCTTTGAACTCCTGTCTTCTGCATCTGACTAGCTTTTGAACTTCCTGTCCACTGCATCAATAGATCTATCTGACTGTGTTGACAACAATGACAATATTGTCGCTGCACCTTGCTCAACAATCTCCCCCTTTGGAATTGTTGGCAACACATGTGCAATTTTTGTAACTCTTCTCCCCCTTTGTCAATAATACCAAAGGGCTACTCTGAGACTCCCCACGAGTCCATGCACAACATTCTCGGGCACAATTTGTTACACTTAGCACAAATTATGAACATGAGCAAAAAAATAATCAAATACTTAAATGCTCCCCCTGAGAATGTGATCCCTGTAGCTAGTCAATTCTTGGGAAGTGTGACCACTCCCAATTTGTTTTGAAGGTACTCAAACACTTCCTTGGGCAATGGTTTTGTGAAGATATCTGCTACTTGTTCTGTGGTTGGAACAAAGTCCAATTTAACCTCACCTTCTGCAACTTTCTCCTTCAAAAAGTGATACCTGATGGCAATGTGCTTTGTGCGTGAATGCATAACCGGATTCTTGGAGATGTTAATGGCACTGGTGTTATCACACTTAACTGATATTGGCTCACTGAAGCTAATACCAAGATCTTTTAAGGTTTGTTTCATCCATAATACCTGTGTACAACATGTTGTCGCTGCAATGTATTCTGCCTCTACTGTCGATAAAGAAACTGACTCTTGTTTCTTACTGTGCCACGCGACTAATCTGTCTCCAAGATAGAATGCACCTCCACTGGTGCTCTTTCTATCATCTACACATCCTGCCCAATCGACATCTGAATATGAAATAAGGGTGAAGTCTTTACCTTTCGGATACCATAATCCATATTCCATAGTACCCTTGAGATACCGAAGAATCCTTTTCACCGTTGTTACATGAGTCTCCTTAGGATTAGCTTGAAATCGTGCTACCATGCATACTGCCTGTAAAATATCTGGTCTGGTAGTTGTCAGGTACAATAAACTTCCAATCATGGATCTGTACATGGTTTGATCAACAGGTGGAGATTTGTCATCCTTGCTCAACTTACAGCCTGTCGTCATGGGAGTGCTAACTGGCTTACAGTCCTCCATTGTGAACCTTTTTAGCATCTCTTTTACATATTTAACTTGAGAAATAAATATGCCCTTCTTACTTTGATTAACTTGCAATCCGAGGAAATATGACAGTTCTCCAATCATTGACATTTCAAATTCTTTCTGCATCTTATCTGCTAAGTCCTTGCATGACTCATCTTTGCTGCTGCCAAATATGATATCATCTACATAGACAACAAGAACAATAAGATGCCCATTTTCTATTTTGACATACAGATTACTATCCACCATACCTTTCTTGAACCTTTGTTGAGTGAGATAGTTGTCTAGCCTTGCATACCATGCTCGGGGTGCCTGTTTTAAGCCATATAAAGCTTTCTTCAACCTACAAACAAGGTTGGGATCATCACCAAGTTGGAAACCATCTGGTTGCTCGATGTAAACTTCTTCTTCAAGTTTCCCATTCAAAAACGCTGATTTCACATCCATTTGATAAACTTTGAAATTCTTGTAGACTGCTAAAGCCAAAAACATTCTAATTGCCTCTAGTCTCACTACTGGTGCAAAAGTTTCCTCAAAATCAATGCCTTCAACTTGTGCATAACCCTTGCAAACTAATCTTGCTTTATTTCTGACTACCTGTCCGTCTTCATTCAGTTTGTTTCAAAAAATCCATTTAGTTTCGATGATATTTTTATTTGCAGGTCTAGGTACTAGTTCCCAAGTGTCGTTTTTCTCTATCTGATCTAATTCTTCATTTATTGCCTTCATCCAACTTTCATCTTTGCTTGCATCATCAATATTTTTAGGCTCAATGCTGGATAGTAGAGAGTAGTTACTTACTGCTCTTCTTCTTGTCTGAACTCCAACTTTGGGATCTCCGATGATTTGCTCTCTAGGATGATTTCTCTGCCAGCTACCTATTTTGAATTTCTTATTTTCTTCCATTTTCGCATCATCATCTGAGTCAATTTTTTGTATCTTTTCAATTTCGTTTTCCTCATCTCCTTCAATAACCTCTTCATAGATTGGGTAGTTTGTTTCATAACTAATTACTCGTTCTTTACCTTCATCAAACTTAACATCAACACTGTCCACAATTTTCTTTAGCCTTTTGTTGTAGCATTTGTAAGCTTTGCTTCTAGGTGAATAACCAACAAAAATACCTTCATCTGCTCTATCTTCAAACTTACCAAGATTATCTTCGAGTTCTTTTGATATAGCACTTGCTTGCCAAACACTCTGAGGTATTTTGTTGTTGCCCTTTTACCGAACCACAGTTCATAAGGAGTTTTGCTTTCATGTGTTCTCAGCATGTACCTATTTTGGATATACACCGTAGTATGGACTGCTTCTTTCCAAAATCTATCTGCTACTCTACTTTCAGCCAACATAGATCGTGCCATTTCCTGCACAGTCCTGTTCTTTCTTTCTACCACTCCATTTTGCTGAGGTGTCCTAGCTGCTGAGAACTGTCTCCTGATACCGTATTTTTCACAGTATTCTGCAAACTCCTCTGAAATGAATTCTCCTCCTCTGTCTGATCTTAAACATTTGATCCTCTTTCCTATTTCATTCTCAACCTGGTTTTTGAAAATCTTGAACATATCAAGAGCTTCTGATTTATGCTTCAAGAAGAATATCCATGTCATTCTGGAATAGTCATCAATGCACAACATAAAATATTTGTCACCATTTATGCTTTGTGTTCTCATGGGTCCACATAAATCGGTGTGAATTAGTTCCAAAGGTTTGCTTGTGTAGTATTCTTTTGTTTTGAATGTGACTCTAGTTTGTTTCCCCTTTTGGCATGAAGCACAAATGTTGTTTGCAGGTTTGCTGATGGTGGGAATATCTCTCACTGCCCTTTTTGAGGTGATTTTTACTAGATTATCAAAACTGATATGACCAAGTCTCTTGTGCCACAACCAATTTTCTTCTTCCTATCCAATAAAGCAAGCTCCTTTTGAAGTCTCTGAGAGCGTGTACAGGTTACCAGATGTTCTTGACCCTGTTGCTATCAATTTTCCACTGTTTGTTTTTCTGACTTCACAACCCTGCTTCATAAAGACTACTTCATGACCTTTATCACAAATCTGACTTACACTCAATAAATTATGTTTCAACCCATCCACAAATAAGACTTCTTCTGATTTAATCCTTCCATCACTAATTTTGACTGAGCCTTTGCCGACTATCTTGGCTCCATCATTATTTCCAAATTTTACTGATCCTCCTTCATATTTCTGTAACTTTTCAAATTTTTGTTTGTCACCTGTCATATGACTGGAGCATCCACTATCTAGTATCCATGGTACATATTTATTCTGTGCTTTGAATGCAGTTTGAACGATTAAGGATTCCTTTTCTTCCTTCAGTTGTTCTTTTCCTTTCCACACTATTTTGATAGTAGTTTTGGGCTCTTGTTTTGCCTTTCCCTTATCAGTAGTTTGAGCATGTTTTTCGGGAAGCTTTTTATTTTGACTCATCCTGTATGGTTGAAATTTTCTTCCCTGAAACTGATTTGATGTAAATGTATTTCTACAGTTTCTTGCAATGTGCCCAAACTTATGACAGTTATAACATTCCACTGTATAATTCATCAGAGGAGAAAAAACATTTCTACTGGTGAAATTCCTTGGTCTTACATTATATTTGCAGTCTGAGATTTTATGCCCATAGCCATTGCATTTAAAACAGAAACCAGAGAAAGGATAATTGAACCTGGGTGATGGTCTTTGCCATGTTGTCGTAGGAGCCATAGGTCTTCTTCTTCTTTGATGTGTGACTTTGGTGAATCCATCATTGTCAATTCTCCCATCGTGCCTGGCATTAATGCTTTCTCTTTCATGAGACGTTTTTCCTTGATCAACTTGTTTCTTAGCTTCATTCTTTATGGATTCTACATTTCTGGCCTTTGATCCACTTGATGATTCTCCTTCGATGAAGCCTAGACCAAATTTGATGCCTGCAGGTCTTTGGTCATTTAAGATCTTATCCAACTTCATAGAACTTTCTTCACGTTTGTGATAACAACTGATTTTCTTATTCATCTCTTCTAGCTGCATTCTTAAACCAACAATCTCTTCTTCTAACTTGCTGCAATGATCTATTTTCATTGTTAATAGCACTTCGAGATCTTCGAAGATTTTCTTAGATTCTTCTATCTGTACTTTTAAGCTAGTTATGATTCCATTTGCATCCTCAAGCTTTCTTGATAGTTTCTTATTCTTTTTCTTTTCTATCTCCCACTCTTCAAGTGCAGATATCAACTCACCTTCTAGATCTACTTCAGCCTCGAGATTTTCACCACACACTTCAGAGGTCACTCCTTCCTTTTCTGATTTAACTTCTTCAAATGCCATAAAAAGAGCTTCATCTCTTTCTTCTTCAGACTCTTCACCGGAGCTATTTTCTGATGAACTAACATTCTTGGAGATGAAACTTTTCTTTTTGAAGTTGCCTTTTCTGAAATTTGTTTTCATCTTCCAGTCACTTCTTTCTTGGTGGGATCCTTCATCATTTTTGTTCTTCTCTTTCAATGGACATTTAGTCGCAAAATGCCCAATGCCTCCACAGTTGAAACATTTAAATGGAAGCTTCCCTCTGTATTTTCCTTTCCCCTTTTTTAGTTTTCTAACAAAGTTTGCTTCCATTTCATCTGATGTCTCTTCTTCCTCGGACTCTTGTTTTGTGTTTTTATTTTTAAGGGCTTTGAAAGTTGCTTCTCTGTCAGTGGGTTTAGATCTTCCTATCCTCATCTCATATGCAGTTAAAGAACCATACATTTCATCTATACTAAAATAATTTAGATTTTTAGCTTCTTCTATCATCGAGACTTTGGAATCAAACCTTTGAGGAAGAGATCTTAATACCTTTTTCACGACAGCAGAGTCATCGATATCCTCGTCGAGTCCTCTGATCGCATTGATGATTCCATTAACTCTCAACATGAATGCCTCAATGTTTTCATCGTCATTCATCTTCAATGCTTCGAACTGAGCTCGATGTGTCTATAACTTGGCTTCTTTGATCTTATCATCTCCTTCATGAACACTCTTCAATTTGTCCCAAATTTCTTTTGTCGATTTACAGTTCATGACCTTTACTAGTTCACTATCTGCTAATCCACACAAGATGGCATTCGTTGCTTTCGAATTATTCTCAAATAGTTTCTTTTCATCCGCTTCTTTTGGAGGAGTGGTGGGAATTGTGTATCCACTAACTACTGAATCCCAGATGTCGTATCCCAAAGCATAGAGATATGTCTACATCCTGACTCTCCAGAATGCATAATTAGATCCATCAAACAATGGTGCTTTGTTTGATGAGAAGCCTTCACCACCTGCCATTGTGTTATTTCCAAGATCACCCTAGCTGGTTAAGCTTGTACAAGGACTTGGCTCTGATACCAATTGTTAGACTTACAATGGCACTGAGAGGGGGGTGAATCAGTGTAGCTCTTTAATTATGAATTAACAGCTCTTAAAATAGCAATAGTTAAAACTTATAAATAGATACAGTAAGAACAGCAAGAGAACAACACACAACACAAGATTTAATGAGGTTCACCAATGTGGCTACTCCTCAAAAATGACTGCTTGGACTACCATCCAAATCCAGCCTTTGCAAAGCACCAACTTTACAATTAATTTACTAGCACCAATTGGAAGGAGCACCAACCCCTGATGCCAAGCACCAACCTAGACTTCAAATTGAATCTTTGGGTTTAATAGTAAGATACCTTCACTTTTACAAGACCCTGATTGGTCTACTTCACCTTTGCATTCTCTACTTTTTCTATGCAAGCACTTCGCACACTCTGCTGCACCTCACAATCATCTTCTCCTTGTTGTGCACTCTGCTTTCTTAGCAAAATTCCACACTTCAAAAGATTCGACACGACTTGCTCTTCTACGCTCAGCGATCGTATTTTGCACACTTTGATACAATCCAATTTCTCCAAAATAGCCCTCCTTTTATAACAATATTTTCATGATGAAAACTCTAATCTTAGTCGGTTGTAACCCTAATCTTAGTCGGTTGCAAACCCTAGTCTTTGTCGCAAACCCTACTCTTCGTCGGCTTACATCGGTCTTCGTCGGCTTCAACTGCCCCTGTAACTCTTCTGTTGTTGTTGCCATGAAAACATAACATGTCACGATATCGTGACACTTTCACCTCCGTACGCTTTCTCTTAGCTTTGGCCCACGAGAATACAACATGTCGCGATATCGTGACACTTTTTGCTCCTTACGCATTTTCTTTGCTTTGGCCCATGAAAATACAACATGTCGACGATATCGTGACACTTTTTCTTCTTTGCTCTTTCTCTTAGCTTTGCTCGGGAAAATACAAATGTCGCGATATCATGACACTTTTTTCTCTTTCTCTCTAGCCTTGGTCAAAAGCGAAGACATGTCGCGATATCGTGACACTTTTTCATCCTTAGCACTTTCTCTTGCCTTTGGGTCTGCAAAATGCGACATGTCACTGATATCGTGACACTTTTTCTCCTTAGCGCACTTTTCTTGCCTTTGGGTCACGAAACGACCCGATGTCGCGATATCGTGACATTTTTCTCTCTTAGTGCTTTTTCTCCTTCCTTTTCTCTTTTTTTCTGCCTTTTCTCTTCTTATGTCGCGATATCGTGACACTTTTCTCTTAGCACTTTTTCTTCCATAAACGACATGTCGCGATATCGTGACACTTTTTCTTTGGACTCTCTCTCTTGCAATATGTCACGAAATCGTGACACTTTTTCTTCCGTACAACATCTTTCTCTTGCAATATGTCATGAAATCGTGACACTTTTTCTACTTGTCTTTTCCCTTCCAACATGTCACGAAATCGTGACAGTTTTTCAACTTGTGTTTTTCTTTCCAACATGTCGCGAAATCGTGATAGTTTTTCCTATTGTTTCTCTCTTCCAACATGTCACGAAATCGTGACAGTTTTTCCACTTGTGTTTTTTTCTTTCCAACATGTCACGAAATCGTGACAGTTTTTCTGTCTGTTTCTCTCTCTTCCAACATGTCGCGACGAAATCGTGACAGTTTTTCCTTTTTCTCTCTCTTCCAACATGTCGCGAAATCGCGACAGTTTTTCCACTTGTGTTTTTTCTTTCCAACATGTCACGAAATCATGACAGTTTTTCCTGTTGATTCTCTCTCTTCCAACATGTCGTAAAATCGTGACAGTTTTTCCTCCTTTTTCTCTCTCTTCAAACATGTCACGAAATCGCGACAGTTTTTCTTGCCTGCTGTATATGTCGCGATATCGCGACACTTTTCTTACTTGTCTTTTTCTTTGATCTTTTGCAAGTGGTCTACTTCGGTCTTCTTGGAGAATCACTGTACATACTCTGAGTAACCTTTGAACTCCTGTCTTCTGCATCTGACTAGCTTTTGAACTTCCTGTCCACTGCATCAACAGATCTATCTGACTGTGTTGACAACAATGACAATACTGTCGCTGCACCTTGCTCAATATCATCCATACTAAAAGTATTTAGATCTTTAGCTTCTTCTATTGCTAAAACTTTAGAATCAAATCTTTAGGGAAGAGATCTTAGTACCTTTTTCATGATGATAGCATCTTCCATTTCCTCGTCGAGTCCTCTAATCGCATTAATGATTCCATTAACTCTTAGCATATATGCCTCTATGTTCTCATCATCATTCATATTTAATATTTCGAACTAAGCTCGATGCATTTGTAACTTGGCCTCCTTGATCTTATTGTCTCCTTCATGAATGCTCCTTAGTTTGTCCCACATGTCTTTTGCCATTTTACAACTCATAATCTTTATCAGTTTGCTATCCACTAAACCGCACATGATAGCATTCTTTGCTTTAGACTTATTCTCAAATAGTTTCTTATCGACAGCATCGATTGGAGGAGTGGTGGGTATTGTGTATGCACTGTCTACTGACTCCCAAATGTCGTATCCCAAAACACATAGATATGTCTGCATCCTGAGTCTCCAAAATACGTAATTAGTTTCGTCAAACAATGGTGCTTTATTTGATGAGAATCCTTCACCACCTGCCATTGTCTCACTTCCAAGATCACCTTAGCCGATTAAGCTTATTCAAGAACCTGGCTCTGATACCAATTGTTAGTCTCACAATGACACTAAGAGGGGGGGTGAATCAGTGTAGCTATTTAAATTCAAATCTACAACTCTTAATGCCGAAACAATGAAAATTTAAAATCAAATAAAGCAAGTATAACAAGAGAGAATTCCACAACACACGATGTAACGAGGTTCACTAATTTGGTT
Source organism: Wollemia nobilis (assembly GCA_028583015.1). NCBI lineage: Eukaryota > Viridiplantae > Streptophyta > Pinopsida > Araucariales > Araucariaceae > Wollemia > Wollemia nobilis. The sequence continues at coordinate 3,098,051 of JAQPPZ010002341.1, read as the reverse complement.
ACTCCTCAAAAATGACTAATTGGATTCCTATCCAAATCCAACCTTTGCAAAATACCAATTTTATAATCAATTTACTAGCACCCATTGGAAGGAGCACCAACCCCTGATTTATCTGCATCAACTAAAAGGAGCACCAACCCCTAATTTATCTGCACCAGCAGAAAGGAGCACCAACCCCTAATTCCAAGCACCAACTTGGACTGCAATTTTGAAACTATAATATTGACATAAAAATGCCTTCGCTTATACAAGACCCTGACTGGTCTATTGCTAACCCAACCTCTCTTGCTATTCACCAAAACACCACACACACTTAAGGCTCTTCTTACTGCACTTTTATGGCCCTCTTATAGCCCTCTTGCTGCACTTCTTACTGCACTCTTACGACTCTCACGGCTCTGCTTAACGCTCTCTTATGGCACTCTTCCAACCCTCTTTTTGTAGCACTTTCACTCTTTTTTAGCCTAGTAATTCTCCATGTAGACCTCCTTTTATAACAAAGTTCTGAATCTATTTTTAACTTCCATATTTTCGCATGCAACTTATTAATAGAAAATTCTATATGTAACTCCTTTATCACATAGTATTATCTCATGCAACCTATTAATAGTTACGGCTCTTTGTTTGGTCTTTGACTGATGACTTTCAGTTTAACTGTCGCTTGATGATTTCACTCCGTAACTGGCATTGTAACTATCGTTCTAACTTCAGTTCACTATTCTTATTTTAGTTGCATGATTTTTCTTTGTAACTACACCTGTAACTATCGTACTGACTTCAGTTAACTCTTCTTATTTTAGCTGCATGATTTTCTTCTGCAATGACCCCTGTAACTATTGTATAACTTCAGTTAACTATCACATATCTTATTTCAGCTAGGTTCTCTTCTTAGCTCACACCAAAGCAACCTGTCGTGATATCGCGACACTTCTACCTCTTTGTCCTCTTCTCAGATTTTTCCTGCGAAAACACATGTGATATCGCAACACTTTCGCCTCCTTGCTTCTTTTGTTGGCTTGTACCCACAAAAACACAACATGTCGCGATATCATGACACTTTCACCTCCTTGCTACTTTACTTGGTTTGAACCCGCAAAAATATAACATGTCACGATATCGCGACACTTTCACCTCTGTACTCTTCCTCTTTACTTTTGTCGTGATATCGTGACACTTCTGCCTTCTTAATTTCTCTTTCCTCATTTAGTCGTGAAAATGTGACATGTCACGATATCGTGAAACTTTTTCTCCTTTGCATTTTCTCTTGCCTTCGGGTCACAAAAACGTGACATGTCGCGATATCGCGACACTTTTTCTCCTTTGCACTTTCTCTTGCCTTTAGGTCATGAAAACGTGACATGTCATGATATCACGGCACTTTTTCTCCTTTGCTCTTTCTCTTGCCTTCGAATCGCGAAAACATGACATGTCGCGATATCACAACACTTTTTCTCTTAGACTCTCTCTCTTGCAATATGTCACGAAATCGTGACACTTTTTCTTTCGTACAATCTCTCTTGCAATATGTCGCGAAATCATGACACTTTTTGTTTCGAACTCTCTCTCTTGCAATATGTCACGAAATTGCGACACTTTTTCTTCCATACAATCTCTCTTGCAATATGTCACGAAATCGCGACACTTTTTCTTCTATACAATCTCTCTTGCAATATGTCATGAAATCATGACACTTTTTCTTCCGTACAATCTCTCTTGTAATATGTCGGGAAATCGCGACACTTTTTCTACTTGCCTTTTTCTCTTCCAACATGTCGCGAAATCATGACAACTTTTCCTGCTTGCGCTTTCTCTTCGAACATGTTGTGAAATCGATAGTTTTTCTTGCTTGCGCTTTCTCTTCGAACATGTCGCGAAATCGTGACAGTTTTTCTTGCTTGTGCTTTATCTTCGAACATGTTGTGAATTCATGACAATTTTTCTTGCTTGCACTTTCTCTTCAAACATGTCACGAAATCATGACAGTTTTTCTTGCTTGCGCTTTCTTTTCGAACATGTCACGAAATCATGAAAGTTTTTCTTTCTTCTCAACATGTCGCAATATCGCGACAATTTTTCTTTCTTGCTCAACATGTCACGATATCGCGATAGTTTTCTTCCTTGTGATTTTCTTTTGATTTTTAGCATATGGGCCACTTTGATCTATTGGAAAATCACTGTACATACTCTGAAAAAGCTCTTAACTCCTGTCCACTGCATCAATCGATCTGTCTGACTATGTTGACAACAATGAAAATAATGTTGCTGCACCTTGCTCAATAATAAATAGACCCTTTATTTTTTTATTTCAAAGTCTTCAAACATAAGCAGACCCCTTATCCGTATTAAGAAATTTGTGGCATGATTTTATGAGACATGGACCCCAAAATTTGTATAAGCCCTTAAATCAGTTACGATGCTCTTGGCTCCAATGTTTGAGGAGTCGAAGGTCTCACCTCCAAATCGGAATGCTTGAGCATTGTAGATGTATATGTTTAGAAATAATGGTACCAGAGATGTATATACTCCATTTTCCATCCATCCCAGTATGCGGTGCCAAACAAAGAGAATTTTTTTCATGCCTTGTCGAAGCAAACTGCATGCAAACCTAATGTTGATTGCAGTCTCCTTTTTATCACCATTTAGCACCAAAATCTTGATACCTGCTTGTGCAAGCTTATCGATGCACTCTGGAAGATGGGTCCGATAGATTCATTTGTTCATGGACCTTCTAAATAACAATATAGGAAATAGAAACAAACAGGCAGACTTGCCATTTTCACTCATTTTCGTGCCTTGGTGACTAAAAATTTACGAGGTAGATTCACCTTTAAATCCTAGAGAAAACTGCCATTGTTGGCTTTATTTCAATGATGTTGTATCTAATTTGTGCACTTCTTCCCAATAATGCTACATTTGGGGGATGTAGAGAAGATAATGGAAGTGATAACAATGCTCACTCTCTATACCTTGTCTTGATTGGCATTCTCAATGAGTGTTGTTTGAATTCATTGTAGGTGCAAAGTTTAGAAGAACTTAAGGTTGACCTGCACATCTTATTTTTATACTGATGTGTTGGCTAAAACATCAAATATTTAATTCAGTTGTTATTTAATTTTATCTCCATGAGCTCTGATGAAAGGGGGCCTAAGGGATATTTTACAAATATTTTATATTTGCTCACAGAATCCACAAGTATGATATTTCTCATATTTTACAATAAGCAAGTTATGCAAGTGATCACAACATACACAATAAAGGATAAACACAGCTTAGACAACCTCTCGTATACAGAAATGTCCCCAAGTTGGTTCTTCATTCATACCCTACTCTTAAAAAAAATAGCATATGGACCATGTTTTCCCTTTGGCAGTAGCATGCATTGCTTGGCATAACCTTTTGCATTAGTGTTTGTTGCAATTTACTACTGAGTTTCATTAATTGTTTGACAAACACAGGTAGTGGTCAAAGTTAGTAATCCTGGTAGACTTCCAAAAGTTGACCAGCCATTTTATGAATATGCTATAACAGTTGAAGAGATCTTCATATTGTCAAGGATTTAAAATGTATTCCTTGAGATCCCCTAATTGAAGCCTTCCTAATATATTGACAAAAATAACACTAATTAATGCTTCTGGGATCAATGTGTTATGGTGTCGCAAATACAACAGTTCGAGACGTTCTCCTGGACTTAACTTCGGGGGGCAAAGATTTCTGCCTTGCCAAAGGATTAGTTTTCCTTAACAATATATACATAGCAGTATACTATGAGATGCAATATTATCAGCACCTCTATTGAAGAGTTCCCATGCCATTTGCTGGAAGTTTAGATCAAGCACCCTAAGTACCAAATTCTTGGGAATTGGTTAATATGGGAGAGAATTTTATTTTATTTTTTTATTTTTAACATCCTCTAACACTGCGACATCATATGTTGTGTCGTCTTCGATTACGAAAAGCCACAATAGAATATTTTTCTCTTCGTCAGTATTAGGGCTATCATCTGGTGCTATAACTTTGAGAGATTAGAAGTGGATATTCGTACAATTAAACATAGTTTTGTGAAATTCATAACTATCCAAGAATGATAAGCCACTGACTATGAGCCCATTAGTGGCTTCAGAGTATATGATCATTGGTCTATTACCGCCATTTGCATTCCATAACTTCTATAATTTTCCATCAATGGTGCCTTCACCTGCCATAGTAAGCTGTTCAACTTTTCAAAAAATATTTAATAGGCCAGACCAACAAATTTTCCAATAATTATGACTTATCAAAGGTTCCAAAAACAAAAATAATCACGAACAGTGTGAGCTGGACAATATTTTCCCTCTAGATTTTCTTGTGATGGACATTGCATCAAATAGATATTCACGATTTCATTATTTTTCCAAAGGTTGTTGATGATTGATTGGATTACTTACAACTTGGAAGCATTGAGTATGAATTAGACTATTAAGTTTTTAACAGGATACTGTCAACTAATTTATAACTGCAACCATACATCTGAGCTCTTCCAAATTCCAAGATTTTCAAGGGCAACTATGGTTCCATCTACAGTTTTATGCTAGTAGAGAGAAGAGGAGGTGGCCATGGAGGAGGCCTCAAAGATGAAAGGTTCACACTATGCATCACATTCAGCAGATAACCAAGTTGATTCATTGTTGGATCATATTTTTTAAAAACTACAGAAACACTAATTCTTCCTTGGGTATTAAATAAATTGTTGAAAAAAATCTTGTAAGCAATATTGGAGATGTTATTGGAGAAAATATTACTAGGCTGATTTCCACTTTGATGTTTGTGTTTATTTCCCCTATGCATATCTATAAAACATTGCTTTTGGAAACTTGCATCTTTGATATCTTCTTCTCCCTTGTGCACTTCTATTAAAAATATATTTTCATTATAAGGGTTTTGCTTAATTTCTTTCGGAAGTGCAATAGGTATTTCTAGAAGTTCTCTAGTTATGGGCTCTTCCTCCTCCTCATATTCCATGGCTATGGGCTCCTCTTCTTCCTGGGATTCCATGGCTAGGGTATCTTCTTGCATTTCTATTAAATATTGTATAATACGATCAGAACGTTCCATTTGTTTTTTTTGTTGTTTTTGTTTAATCATTCTTCTAATTTTTGCAATGTCATTTTTAATTTCCTTGACCAATATGGTTGGATCCATAAGGCTCTGATACCAGATGGTAGGAACCTAGGGTTCTTAGCACATAAAATGATAAAAAAATAATAAATAACCTAAATCTGAAAGAATCGCCTTTTGATATTGTCGGGAAGTCCCTTCAATAAATTATATTATATTTTATATTCATGGATGATTTGAATAATAAGTTCTTACAAGGTTTTATACCCACTCTAGGGTTATAGGTGAAAGGTTGCAATGCTTCCTAACCCTAATATTATAATAATATAATAATTAATTATATTAATTATTATTATAACCATAGGAGAAAATATATTATTATTAATTAATGATGTTAGGATAGGATCCTAACACTAACTAAGTATAAGCACCATAGAATGCATAAAAGTCATGAATCAAAGATAAAACACTTTCATACAAGGTATTCATAGAAACCTATACTAAATGAAAATAAAATGTGTATTGATAATGTGGGAATGTAATGGATGGTGATCAATGAGAATTCACAAGGGAACAATAAGACTTTCATGAGACTCAAACACCCTAGTTGACAAGTCAAAAGTTATATATTGACCATGCAAGAACTTGAAAGATAAGAATCTGCTAGGAAGACCAAGATATTCAATATCCCTATGTGTACATAGTGAGGTTCATTAATGTGATGGATAAGACTACCCAATTTCCATACCAAATTTTATAGCCCATTGTTGTAATGGAGATCACCCTATGATCATCATTACCCTGATTTTGTGTGCAGTTGGACTTGACTACTCTGTAATGCAAGCCATCAAAAGCTAGCTCATCTGCAAGTTGACATTTGTTAGTACAAGATAAGGTTGTTAATGTGACAGACGTGTCACCACACGTAAGACTACTCCACTACTAGGCTGACATCTATAACCCATTGCTGGCAATGAAGATCATCCCATGGTTGTTGAAAAACTAAGAATTCTAGGGATTCAAGCTCTTTGTGATTTTTTTTTTGGATACTTGCTCCTTTTGAAGGAGAGCAAGGGATTGTATTATTTTTTGGGGATTGTGCTCACTTTTTTTTGTTTTTTTGGTAACTTGCTCATTTTGAAGGAGACCAAGGATTTTTTTTAAGGGGGAGAGCTTGTCCTTTTATCAATTCTTAGCTTTCTACACCATGCACATAATAGGAGAGTGAGGGAAATATTTTTATTTTGAGGCAAGAACCACTTTATAGTTTCACTTTTCCTTGTTCAAAAATTGTATTTAAGAGTGTGAATGTGTTGGGATTTTGAGATAAGCAAGGTACAATTAAAGCAAGACTCTACCTATCAAAAATCAAGATGGCTTTCTACAAAATCTACAAATAAAACTAGGGATGGTTGAATGATCAAAAGACCCTATTGAACACCTTGTGATAACTTACTTGGAAAAAATAAAAATACCAAGAAAGGAAGATGTGGATGGTAATGAATAGTGTGATGGGATGCTTTATGTGTGGAATTTCAAAAATTAAGAGTTGTGCATAAAATAGTTAGTGGCTATATGAACACCATTGTTGATGGTCATACAATATCTACCCTATCTTATACAGACCACTTAATAATCAAAATATCACAAGAAAATGTGTAAATGATGACAAGAGAAAGATTTTAACCATAGATCAATGACAATCATACAGACATGGTGCTATTCTTAGTGCTTACAAGAAAAGACTAATGCAAGTGTAATTTACAAGCGCCTAATGCAATATGATGATAATTTCAGATAAACACTATGATATGCAAAAAATAAGACTTCTAAATGCATGGTGCAATAAATGATGATATGCAATGCAGTGACTTTGTGCAATGAGATATAATGCATGGTGAAATGAAAAGATGTATTTTTGCGCTTTTGTGATTTTCTCTTGTTTTTATTATTTTGTTGTTTTTTTTATGCTTAAAATGCTTGCAGGTGGAGAATGTTAAGGGGTTCAGGCTCCTCAACACCTTCGAGTGAAGCTAACTGATATATTCTCAATCCCACCTTTTGTTTTTTTATGAATGAAACTAATTAGTTAGTGGTGAATTTGTCATGTAAATGGCTAGGCAGGTTGGAGTTCTACTAATTTTATTTGAGCACAATATTACCAACTTGGAATGCCCTTCAATGAAATTTTATATCATAGGCTCATTTATTATGATCTTGATAGACATGAAGGTGTTTGAGAGAATTAACTTATCTTTCATCAAGTGTAAGTTTATCAAGGTGAGCCTATCGTGCATCATTGTTAGTAATGAATTCTTGAAGTGAGATGCACAACAATGGGATTTCAAGTTCTAAGGGTATAATGGCCTCAACACCATATACTAGCAAGAATGGAGTTGTCCATGTTGGTGTTAAAACACTCATATTGTAAGCCCAAAGTGCCCAATGCAATTGAATATGCCAATCCTTTTGATTATTGTTAACTATTTTCTTAAGGATGGTGATAACCATTTTGTTCAATGCCTTAGCTTGTTCGTTAATCTATGGATAATAAGGGATCAAAAAGCTATTCTAGATATGATACTTTTTGCACAAAGATCAAAATTCCTTATTCTTGAATTATGGCCTATTATCTACGATTATTTTTGATGGGATACCAAAATGATAGATGATATTATGAAGTAAAAAATTCGTAATGTGTGCACCCATCGTAGTGATAAGTGGGAGTACTTCCACACACTTTGTGAAATACTCAATGGCCGTTAGAATGAATGTGTGTCAACCTAGAGATAGGGGTGAGATTTTTCCAATTAGATCAAACTCCCATTGAGAAAAAAACCATAATGAGTGGATCAGTGCTTGTGAAGGTACATATGATAGATTAGCATGATGCTAACACTTGATACACCTTTTGATATATGCACAACAATCTTGCTCCATTGTAGGCCAGTAGTAGCTCATTCAAATAATGAGCTTAATGATGTCCATGCCACTAAAATGGCTACCACATGTACCACTGTGAGCTTGCAAAATGGTCCAAGTATATTCTTGGGGATCTAGACATTGAAGAAGAATTCCATCATAATCTCAATGATACAATATGTCCCCTATAAAGATATATTTAGTCACTTTTTGTTTGAATTTTCATTTGGTTGTATGTGACAAGACCGTAGGAGAGCTACCAAGCTTCAAGAAATATTTGATCTAGGAGAACCAATATTGATATTGCTTAGCTTGTACTAAATGGAATCCTTGCTTCTCTTGAGAATAATTTCGTACAAACATAGATTGAGAGAGAACCTTAAGATATATGGTTGTGAAATTATCATAAGGAACTTGTGGTATCAATAATACCCAAGAGCAATTTGCAAGAAATATTGAATATTAGAGAAACAATCATGGTATGGTTTAATTTGTACCATGTGGATGCTTTGCTATGTTGTAGCAATATCTCACAATATCATAGATTGTGAGGACATTTTGACATGAATAGTGGTGACATCTTCTGATGCATTCTACAGAATTAAGGATCCCAAGGAAGCCATTGTATCTACAAAATTATTTGAAGAACTAGGGATCGCCTCAATGTCATACCATTGAAAGCATGTCATACCTAGGGTCATTCGCAGAGGGGGATAAGCAAGATAGCCGTTTTGCTTATGGTGACCTGGATTACTGTGCAGGTTTCATCTTTCGTTCACACAACTTAGGAATTATTATATGTGTGTTAATTTGTGTTGGGATGTTACGTAACAAGGTGTGATCCAAGTAAAACTTTCCCGTGTAAAATCTGTTTAACTATGTACAGTTTTGGCTAGAAATTTAAAGACATATGAATGACGAAAACCCTATATACATTAGGAAACAACTGACTATGCTAAAAATGGCAATGGTGTTATGCTGGATGTATGCATTTATGAAAATGGATTTGAGGTGGAAAATGATGGAATTGCCAAGTAATGACAGCCTATGGTGCTTTTGACTTGTATGACCTATCAAAGTATGCAAGGGATGGATGCAATGTTTAATGCAACCTATATTTTTGTATTTTGATTTGTATGAGAATGCATGGAATTGGAATGCAATTGTTTTTGTAATTTTGATTTTTTTTATGAGTATGCATGGAATTGAAATGCAATTTGTTGTGTGATTGTTGATGATTTTATTGTTATGCATGGAATAGAAATGCAATTGTTTTTGTAATTTTTGATGATTTTATTGTTATGCATGGAATTGAAATGCCATTGTTTTTGTAATTTTTGATGATGTTATTGTTATGCATGGAATTGAAATGCAAATGTTTTTGTGATTTTGATTTTTGTGTTGTTTTTGTTGATTTTTGAATACTTATGTTGACCAAGCAGTTATGGTAACGCTTGGAGCTTTTGGGTTGACCAAGCGATTGTGGTAATCCTTGGAGCTTTTGGGATGACCAAGAGATTGTGATAATCCTTGGAGCTTTTGGGGTGACCAAGAGATTGCGATAATCCTTGGAGCTTTTGGTATGACCAAGAGATTGCGATAATCCTTGGAGCTTTTGGGGTGACCAAGAGATTGCGATAATCCTTGGAGCTTTTGGGGTGACCAAGAGATTGCGATAATCCTTGGAGCTTTTGGGGTGACCAAGAGATTGCGATAATCCTTGGAGCTTTTGGGGTGACCAAGAGATTGCGATAATCCTTGGAGCTTTTGGGGTGACCAAGAGATTGCGATAATCCTTGGAGCTTTTGGTATGACCAAGAGATTGCGATAATCCTTGGAGCTTTTGGGATGACCAAGAGATTGCGATAATCCTTGGAGCTTTTGGGGTGACCAAGAGATTGCGATAATCCTTGGAGCTTTTGGGGTGACCAAGAGATTGCGATAATCCTTGGAGCTTTTGGGGTGACCAAGAGATTGCGATAATCCTTGGAGCTTTTGGGGTGACCAAGAGATTGCGATAATCCTTGGAGCTTTTTGGGATGACCAAGCGATTGCGATAATCCTTGGAGCTTTTGGTTTGACCAAAGGGTTTATGGACACCTTTGGAGCGTTTGGTTTGACCAAAGGGTTTATGGACACCTTTGGAGCATTTGGTGTAACCCACTGGCTCTTCAGGGAATAGAGGTACCCCCGGCGTGATGATCTTTGTGCACCGGATCGGCTCTGTAGGAATTGGCACGAATGGATCGGACTTATGCACGGATAGGAGGGCAAGGTCCGCCTTCGGCATCGATGGTGCTATGATATCTCCGGGTGGAAGGTGCTCGCGATCTTCCCAAAGGAGTGGGATCAACATGTGATGCCAGTGGGCTGGGTCTATGCGCCACTCATGCCCTAGTCTTATGCCTAGTTGGGCCATTAGTTCGTCATGGGTGACAGGGTGATTGTGTCATCGTGCATGATTGAGATAATCCATCTCAGTTTCATCTTCGTAATCATTATCGGTGATCCAAAGGCCCTCGTTGGCCCCCAAAATTGTCTGTGACATGTTAGGCTCATCCGGCTCGAGCAGATTGACATGGTCCCGATGGGGTTGTTCTGCGCTTTGCAGGGGGACCGGATTTTCTGGCAATGGCACGGGCTCGATGGGAGCCTCCAAAGGGAGTAATGTTAAGAGAATTTTGTGATGCTCATCCATGGGGACCACCTATGAATTAGTGATGTCAGACTCGAACGGGTCCCATAGCACTATTGCATATGCTGACTCATCTTTGGCAAGAGAGTCAGGCTTATCAGAACCTGGTGATTCTAAGATATGGAAGACCTCATCATCAGGTAGCTCTACAACCAGGGGTTGATCCTCTTTGAGAGGAGTTTCACGTGAGTTGGGATTTTGTGGCCCCAAAATATTGGTCTCTACTGACTCTAAGTGCTTGGGCAGTGCATTGCTTGTATCGGGGGATTTGAGCTCCTCCTGTTTGATTTGTTCCCGTTGTAAGTTATGGGAAACTTGATGCCTTGGGAGGGGTGGCTGGATAGCACCCCCCATGCTTTGGTATATCATTTCATCCGGCTCTTCTTTTCGCTCAGGTTCCTTAGAGGCCTTTTGAAGAATTTTTAGGGGTGGTCCATGAACCTGGGTGGGCGCCTGAAGAAGGCACCCGTCATTGGTATTAGGATTGGCCTCCCGCTCAAGTCTAGGAGGCATCGAGGGCGATGTTTGATAAGGTCGTAGAGACCTGTCTTGCACCCAGTTGTGTCTCTCATAATGTTTTGTCTTATGCATGCGATGGGTTGGAGTCTTCACCTGCATAGTGTGTTGGAACAACTCATCCTCCTGGCTCTGAATGCACTCTTTATTTAGAAGATACGATTGCTCTAACTGTTGTTGTTCCAGCTCAAGTATCGTGAGTTGCATCCGACGTGCAATATGCTTGGTAGATTCTAAGATAGTTGGTCCTGTCATCTCATGTCTAGAAGGCCTAGATGCCTCTCCTAGATATCTATCTCGGTCATGGTGATCCGAGATCTCTATAGGTCGCCTCCCTCTGTTGGGGGTAGCGGCATTCCCCCGAGGCTTTGGCCTCAATAGGTAATCCTGAAAGCTAGCAATTGCGGAGGCGTGTTGCTCCTGCGATATATATTGTTCTTGAGGAAGGTAAGGGTTTTCCTCATGCTCTCTTTTGTAAGTGAAAAAGGAAAGAGCGGAATTGGCTTGCCCCGCCTGAAGAGCCTTGTGCTCTGGATTTGTCCTTGTAGTCCTGACAACTAGAGGGGGTGAAGGAGGGATAGTGTAATCATGTGGTTCCTCCCGTCGAACCCTATGTTGACCTAGTGCTTCATTGCATGGTGACCACTCATAGCAAGCATCTAAGGGAGCTCTCCTACAGATGTACCCCTCATGGAAGGGTGTGTGCTGGGTGCTATGCTGAACAGGAGTGCCCCTAAAAGAGGTACCCCTATAGTCCCTTTCTGTTAAGGTGTGGAGGGGACTGCCTCGTATGTTAGGTCGCCAAGGTGGTATGACCAAATCCTTGGGATTGTAATGGAGATGACTTGTTCTTCCTTGGATATTCCCCATAGCCTCCGCCCGTGATTGGGCTTGGCTATGGGTGATCACCATGACGATGTCTCTCTAAAAACCCTAAAAATTGAAATGAGTCAGATGGGGCCCAAAATTGGTGTGCGCATCCCTCTTATAGTATATAAGACAAAAATGAAGTCTCAAGTCCTAACTCTAAATACATTAGGAGATATTGACATCCGAACAGCTCAAAAAGTGCATAGAATTGCGTGTCCAATTTTAAAACCTAATTTTGGGGCACTAGATGATGGAATTTGGCCCCAAAAACTGACTTTTCTGGGAAAATAGGATTCTAGGGAATCATATTTGTTTAAAATTATCCCAACTAACTCCCTGTAAAATTTCAAGTCAATCGGAGCTACGGTTGAGAAGTTATGGCCCCGGCAAGATGCACTAAAATTTAGGGAAAAATATAAAATTTCCCATATTTTGTTGGATGGTCCTGCATCACTTATGGGCACATTTGGGGTGCTTTTGGGTTGACCAAAGGGTTCATGGACACCTTTGGGGCATTTTGGAGTGACCAAGCGATTACGAGAATCCTTGGAGCTTTTTGGAGAAAATGACAAAATGCGTAGATTTTTTTTATCTTTGTTTTTAATGATTTTTTTTGTCTACACTAAATAGAATTAAACACACACATTCACAAAACCGTGATTATCTCTTTTAAGGATTCTTGGTGTGCCCTAGACTGGTTTAGTGCATTTTGGTGTTTTGTTTTTGTTTTTGTAGGTTTTGTAGAACGTTTAAATGCATTATGTAGGCTCTTATAACTCCCAAAAGGTCGCCCCTTCAATATACCAACCAGGCCGATATACCAACCTCTCTATATACCCGCCCTTACGAGAGGGAGACTATAGGTACGTGAGAGCAGAAGGTACGTGGTACGTAGGCAGTACGGAAGGGGGATTGTCCTGTTAATGGCACCTACCATAGAAAACTTATCCTCGCGCGCATGGGAATCACCCCAGCTACGCTCGGTCTGTCTTCGTCAGGATTTACGCCTAACAACAGTTGACAATCAGGAAATGTATGCAAATCAAGCCAAGGTGGTGATTAAATCCACCAATGGTCTTGATCAAGGGCTGGGGTCTTATGACCAGCTCCTTGGTTTAAAATTGTTTCGTGGAGTGTGTGAGGTTCATTTTATCCAACGAAAATGAAACATGCATGAATGACTTTTCCTAAGCAATGCAAGCTAAAATGGAAACAGTCAAAGAAACAGAAACAGAAACAGAAAATTTCAACAAAGATGATGAAAATCCCTACCTCTTCTCTGCCTGCTCCAGTTGCCTCTAAAATTTTGCTCTGAAAAGTTGCAGACAGAAAATCGTCCCTTGGTGAGACGATTAACAGAACAGAAATCGTCCCTTGCAGAGACGATTTTACAATCGTCCCAGGGTGAAACGATTGTCAGAACAGAAATCGTCCCTCGCAGAGACGATTTTACAATCGTCCCAGGGTGAGACGATTTCCAGAACAGAAATCGTCCCTTGCAGAGACGATTAACAGTCTGCAAGAAAAAAAATGTACCTGTCAAGCACAAACACAAAAATTCAATCAGTTTCTGTGATTTTAAAAACATGGGGACAGTGTCCCACCGTGATCGCCATTGAAAGCACGAGATTCCGGAAACAAAAAGGAAAAACTAAACAAAATTGCATTAAAAGGAAAGAAACACAAATGAATGAACACAAGATAGAAAAGCAATATAAACTATAGCCCTTTTTATTGATATTTCTTTTCAATTCGTGTTACAATACGTCTCCTTCCTTTTTAGGGGATAGGAGCGTTAGATATTGATCTCTGTTACAATTTGCGATTTTAGAATTCCTCCTTCCGCATGCCCACGTTTGGAATGGGCGGGCCAAATGTTGCCGCCGCTTGCGTTGGTAAGGTAGACTCCTCGCCGCTCCTCTAATGCTTGCAACTCTGCACTCAAAGAAACAAACAAGAAAGTTAGTAGCACCTGTGTATGAAAAATAAAAGATGAATCTAACGATGGTTGAAATGAATCTAAATGAAATGAAAGACTTGACAAAAGCATAAACATGAAACTAAAAGAAATACCACGATCATGAAAGCACAAATCGCCAATAAGTGAACTAGCAGCACTTCGTCGCTCAAAATGCTCCTTCTCTGTATATCCTTTTTGGGTGAGAAAACTCACCGTTTTTATAGACCCAAGGGGTCTTTTTGAATTAACATGCAAAAGTGTTTCTTTGCATGAATGCTTTTGTTTGTGAAGAGAAGACTTCTTCTTGATCAAGGGCTTCTTAACTGCCTCTGTGCATGTCTTTGCATGTTTTAGAAAAACTCACTTGCACTCCTATGTCATGCATGAAAAGTTGAGTGGTAGTTCTGAGTTGTCATGCGCTGAGGTCTGACTTTTTGCTGGTCAAACCTGGCGTTCGTCCCACCCCGGAGCGAGTGCTAATAATCGTCCCTGGGTGAAACGAGTACAAATCCATACTCGTCCTTGGGTAGGACGAGTACAAATTTGCACTCGTCCCTGGGTGGGACGAATAAGAAATAAAGTGTCTAAAAGGTGCCAAACTGATTTTTGACTTGCAAAGCTGCTTGTGTAAGTGGTTAGAACCACTGTTTAACCTCTGGGGGCTACCCTGGGGGCTGTGTGTGTTAATGTGATCAGTGTTTGTAGTCACATAATCGGATTGGTGCTGTTTTGGTGTCTACACCATTGTATCTACAAAATTATTTGAAGAATGAGGGATCGCCTCGATGTCATACCACTCAAACTTTACAAGCAACTTGTCCACGATGGTCTTGTAAGCTTTCAAGACTAAGCATTTACATTGGTAAATTTATTTTACTTGATTAACGATGAGCAAGGAGTCACCAAATATTTTGATTCTCTTGAAATTCATGGTGATAGTTGTTTGAAGACCCAAGAGAAGGGCTTCATATTCAGTGTTATTGTTAGTGCATGGGAAATCAAGTTTGAATGAAAGGGGAATAGGAGCCCCTTATGGTGTGAAAAACATGATTCCTACACCACCCCCTTGCTCACACTTAGAACCATCAAAGAACAATGTGAGATCAACTTTGTGTTCTTGTTCTTATGGTTCATATGAGCTAGATACTGCAAAGATAACATCATCGGGTAGCTCAATTATCATAGGCCTATCATCCTAGAGAGGCACTTCTACTAGCTGATCTGCGATGACCTGACCTTTGATGGATTTTTGTCCAATAAATTCAAGGTTAAATTCCATCAAGAGCATGATCCACTTTGTTGTGACTATTATGATAAGTACGACTCATCATATACCACAAAGGGTTCTCTTTAGAGATGACATATGTCATTTGATTTATCATGTAGTGATGGAGTTTCTTGGTGGTGAAAACCACTGCTAAGCAGAGTTTCTCCACATAGGTATATTTGATCTCATATGAGACCAAGGTGTGACTGATATAATATATGGCCTATTCCTTACTTACCTCATTCTTTTGGGCCAACATGGTCCCTAAGGCAAAGTTAGTGGTTGAGATGTATAATAAAAATGGTGCACCAGGTCTCGAAGGGGACAATACCGGTGTAGAAGCCAAGTATTGCTTAATATCTACAAAGGCCTCTTGGCAATATTTGTTCCAATGAAAAGTCACCCCCTTTTGTAGAAGATGATTGAAAGGTCGATATTTGTCCGATAGTTGTATGATGAACCATCGGATGGCCTGTATCTTCCCCTATAAGCTATGAAGCTACTTAAGGTTGGTGGGGGAGGCATTTGTAAGATTGCTTTGACCTTTTGTGGGTCGACTTCAATGCCTTGCTTTGAAATGATGAACCCTAAGAGTTTTCTAGATGTGACTTCGAAGACACACTTCTTGGGATTCAATCAAACATTATGCTTGAGAAGGTGATCAAAGATTTTCTCTAAAACATTGATGTGGTCTTGATGTAATAAATATTTAGCCACAAGATCATCGACATAATCTTTGATAATCTTGTGCATGTAGTCATGGAAGATATACGTCATTCCTCATTGGTAGGTAGCATCAATGTTCTTTAAGCCAAAGGGCATGACCTTGTAACAAAAGGTCCCCCAAGGCGTAGTGAAGGTTGTTTTGGCTTGATCCTCTAGATTAACTTGGATTTGATTGTATCTTGAGAAGCCATCCATGAGGGATAGCATTTCATGGATTGTGACCGTGTCTACTAGCGTATCAATGTTCAACAATAGAAATTCATCCTTGGGGCTTGCTTTATTGAGATCATGAAAATTAGTGCATATGCACACCCTCCCATTTGGTTTCTTGATAGGAACCATGTTGGACACCCAATCGGGGTAGTCAATGGGTTGGATGAATCCTGCATCCAACAATTTTTGTAATTCATCTTTAATCATGAGAGAAATTATTGGATGCATCTTTTAGAGTTTTTGCTTTACTAGTTTAATTGTTGGATTTAATGTTAAATTATGAACCACTAGATTTGGGTCCAAACCAGGCATGTCCTTGTAGGACCAAGCAAATATTTTATACTTCTTTAGAAGAGCAAAGAATGTGGTGCGTTCTTCGGTTGAAATACCTTTCCCCAATTTGAGAATTTGGGGATGCTTGGGATCATCATTGATGTCGATGTCAATCATATCTTCTATTAACATATGTGATCCCTCTTCCAATTGATGAGGAGTAGGGATCAAGTGAATGTCATCAGCTAGATTGAGTGAGTCAGATACATTGTTAGGCTCAATCTCAGCTTGTAAGACATCTAAATGAGGATGCGACGAGAGATGGAATGGTTGTAACATGTCCTTAGAAGGGAGAAACTCATACGACGATGGTGGAAAGGTGGTACGATAGAAATAAATAGCCTCGAGATTGAGAGGTAATGATTTGGAAGGGTCACCAAGATAATGGAGTGGAGTGGTGAGATCAATGGAGATCATATTGATGGTTGGTAGATAATCTCCATACTATGGGAAGAGATGATCGAAAATGGGTGGATGCAAATGTACAAGGGGTGGTTGAGGTAGAATCGAGATGATGGGGGTGCCCTATGAGGAACACAAGTAATAACATCCTCAGGTGGGAGAAGTTGATGCTAGAGGGGAGCGGTAACCTTGAAAAGAGATGAAGATAGAATTTATCTAAATCATTGAGAGGCTCAATAGGGGTAGATTCATCTTTCAAGCTAAAAGAGGTGATGGAAGTGGTCTCCCAACCATATTTCGACCCCCAATCATGCTCAGGCCCTTGATCATCTCCTAAATCATAATCATCTTTAGACTCATGATTTGACTTGTCAGAGTCAGTAATAGATAAAGTAGTGATGTGTAAGTGATCGCTAAGTAGGTGAGTATTACTCGGATCGGTATACTCATTACCATCAATGTCTCCCTCGAAGCCTAGGTTAAGGCATTGTAGGGAGTCAGCAAGGAGTTCATTAGGTAGGCATGTATGATATCCCAAGCTTGCTTTATCTATGGGGAGTTGATAGTGTGGTTCTACAGGGGTCCGAAGACCTTGTTCATACCATCCTAAGCCATTTTCACACCAATGGCAGTGATGAAAGTATTGCATAGCAAAGGATGGATTTGACATGTAATCGATGTTGGCTTGAAATGGCTCCACCTCTTTTGATTGTGGAGGTGCATCTATGGTGACATCAATGCCACCATAGATAAAATTGGTTTACCTTGGATAAGATCCAAGGGGGACAATGGTGCCTATAGGCAATGACATGCTATGTGGGTGACCAAAATCCCTAATTGACTCTATGCAAGGGGTGAATGTAACATCTTGTACTACATATTCACCTAGACTTGGGTTAGTCATACGAATGTTGACCTACGAGGGAGGAGAAGATGAGGATGGTGATGAAGATGTGGTTGATGATGAAATATAAGTGGATTATGATGGTTTTTCTTCTATAGAGGTGATATGAGTGGATGTTGTGGAAATAGTGGATATTAAAGTTATGGGAGGAGGATATGAAGATGGTGGAGATAGAGAAGTATGAATTGATGATGGTGGAGGTGAATTTGGTTTCATGGGCACCTTATCTAGAGTTCTCATGGGAATATCTAATGGATGAGATGGGGTCCCCAAAGGAGCTAATGAGTTGGTTACGATGATGATAAGGTGTATGATGATGAAGGTGGTTGTAATGAGGAAGAGGGTTGCAATGATGAATATGGTTGCAATGATGAATATGGTTGAGATGATAAAGGCATGGAAAACCTTTGTGGAAGATGTGAATGTGTGGTGGGATGATTAGGTTGGACATCCAAATGAGTTGATGGTAATGTGTACTCATAAGGATGTGAGACCAGGTTGTAAAATTGGAATGGTTCCAAGTCAGCAGGGATGCAATGCACTTGACCTTCATGCACGTACTTTATGCTTTGGTGGAGAATTGAAGGTACACACTTCATATCTTGGATCCAGGGCTGGCCAAGCAACAAGTTGTATTGCATGGCCCCTTCCAAAATATGAAAGAGTGTGTGAATGGTCTTGTGTCCAACCCAAACAGGAAGGACTACCATTCCAATGGTGGAACACAGTGCATCATTAAAGGCTTGGAGGGTGAATGTGGATGTTGCAATGTGAGAGGGTGGAAGATTGAGATGTGCAAGGGTGGATGAGGTGATAATGTTGATTGATGAGCCAATATCGATCAAGACTCATTTATAGGGGATCCCATCCACACTAGCTATGATGTGCAAGGGAGGATCGGGTATCTCAATAGGGATTATCTTGATCTCATGATCATGAAAAGTTATTGCAGGCTCACTACAATTTTGAACTTGCCCCATAAAATTAGAGAAGGTATTGGGGTCTTGTGAAGGCAAGTCAATTGATTTTAGGATCTCCATCAAGGCTTCTTAATGTGGCATTGATTGTTGGATTAGCTCATAGATGGAGAGCCTTACCGATGCAAATTTTAGACTTTGGGTAAGTCTACTTCTTAAAGTTAGCACCGAATGAGGTGGGGGAGGTATGCTTAGGTTTTGGCATGGAGGTACTTGTGATGTGGAAGGGACATTCAAAGGATCCATGATTGGTGTGGGTTGACTTGGGTAACATTTGTTTCCATGTCACTATGTTGATCATCCCCATAAATCCTTGATTGGGTGGGGTAGCTTGTACCTGATTTACCTACTTGCATTGTTCTATTGTGGTTGTAGGTGTTGTGTTCATCCCTCGTTGGGGTAAGGGGTCTTGGTAGACTCCTATGTTTTGATTATTTGAAGCAAGAGGATTATCAATTTGAATCTCCTACTTCTCGATCATATCCTACACTATATTTTTGAAGGTGTAACATGATTGGATGTCATGTCCCTTTTATCTATGGTAGCTGTAGAATTGATCTTCCCTGAAATTCTTAGATTTTGGTCGATTTGGGTCCATTTGATGAATTTCAGGAAGAGTGATGGCTTGCGCCTCACATAGTCGATTAAAAATTGATGCCAAATATTTAGGCAATGGCATGTACTAGTGAGGTGGGTGATACTATTGATTTTGTAGTTTTTGCTATGGTTGTTGCATCTGTTGTGAATGATACTACATGGGTGGAGGTTGCACCTGATAGTTGGGTTACGAAGGTGGAGTTTGATTTGATGGCCTGAGGACACTCAAAACAACCTGATTAACTAGAGATGCCTTTGGTTGCATTTGATTCCCTTTAGAATTATTATTTGGCCATTCCTTTTTTTAGAGCTTAATCTCTCCTTCTTGGACCTTTATGTCCTCAATGACTTTGGCCTAAGCTAGAGCCTCCTCAAAAGTTTTGTATTGTTGGAGTTGCAATAAAAGTGATATCGGTTTTTGAGCAACTCCTTGTGAACATCTGAGTAAGTTCTATAATGGGTAAGGTGAAGGGTAATTTTGACATAATCATTCTCCACCTATTCCCATATTCCATGACTGGCTCATCATCAAATTGATGAAGGCTAGACAAGTCAATCATGTTTACCTTTTTCCTAATGCTAAAGGCAAAGCGTTCTAGAAATGCATCCACTAATTGCTCAAAGGTGTATATGCTATGGCATGGTAGATGATTAAACCATTCCAAAGCACTCCCAGCCAATGTTATAAGGAATGTCCTTAACATCAAGGAGTCATTATATTGAATATGAAAGCACATATTGATGAAGCTTGTCACATGCTCTTGAGCATCTTCATCACCTTTGAATTTTTCGAGTTTAGGCATCTCAAAATGCTCAGGGTAGGGTGGTGATGGAACTGATGGGTGTAGAGGTTGGTTGGTAAGCTATCGTAGGGTAGGTTTTTGGTAACCTGAACCTAAGGTTTGCTTCTCTAATGAGTTGAGGTGCTCTATCAACTATTTATAGGCTTTGAGTGAGATGATGGCATCGACTCACCTTTGGCCTTGATTAGTTTGAATATTTTATTGTGGATGAGGTGGTGGGTGAGTGTTATCAATAGGCATATCACCATATGTCACCTCAGGATATGTATCAATTTGGTCTTGATACTCAGGTTGTTGTTCCTCATAGGCTTCAGGGTCCTGTTGATAAGGGTACACTTGATAGCATTATGGAGAGTGAGGTTGATGATGATGGATGGGTGGCGATCTAGGTTGTTGATGATGAATTTGATTCAAGTGTGGGTAAGGTGGAAGATTTAAATTTGGGCATGGTGGAAGGTTTTGATGTTGTTCTTGGCACCCTAGGTTCTATTGGATCGGTTGCCTTTGTTGTGTAGGCATGGGCAACCTTCGATGCATCTCCCATTGTAATCGATGATCCAGGGTTATCCTGGGCACCTGGTTTTGGTTTGCTAGGTCGATGGTGTGTGGCCTATTCATATGTGTATGAGTGGTACAAATAGATGTGTGTTGCACTTCACCCCAAAAGAGATCGATAATTTATTTTTTAGGGCCATAAGAGGTTGCATTAACCTGATACTATTGTCTATAGGATAGGTTTCACGTAATCAGGAGGTGCTGAAGTGCACCATCCTTGATCATACTACATGTCATAAGGTGTATCAAGAGGATGAAAATCACCATCCCTGGGCCCATGAGCTAACATGATAAATGCTTGAGCTGATGTGGTGGCATTGTTATTACCCTAAGCATTGTACATGTTCAGGTGCTCATACTTGTGACTCATGCAAGGATAATCAGTCAAAGTACCTTGAAAATCCCTATCTTATTTTGGGGTATACTCTTGATCCTAATATAGTGCATTCATAGGTTTATCTAGGATATGAAGGTGTAGTAGAGATCGAGCTACTTGATCCAATGAGGGATCGTGTTGTCTAAATCCTGCTACTTTCCCAACCAGGCTTTCGCTTCACACTTGAGTGTGCTTGGATATGAACATCAACTACATTTCATAAATTATTAAGCCCTATGGTTAAGGGGCATCTAACCCTAACCTACCTTGGGACACACCCAAAAGTAGGGGGATTCTTGGTGATGAAGTCCAAGAAACCACTCGTGAGGGCTACTATGGTGTTTAAAGGGGCGAGCTAGTGGAAGGAGGTGAAATCCAATGTTGCTAGTCTTGATTGGGGGTTGGTGATGAAATCCAACCTTACCAATATTTAAATGATATGTGTGTGTGTGGTGTTTATTTTATTTCTAAAAATAGAAACACAGAGCACAAAAATGACTCTAACTAATGCAAGTTATAAAGTAAAATACATCTACTTTTGCTACATGATGATCTATATTTTTTATCATAAAGTAATGCAACAAAACAATGGTAGGACATAGACTATCTGGATTGATATGACTGCAAAATAGGAATTGTATTTACTGATACGGTCACAAACCTGAGACTATATCAATTTAAGATGGTCATGGTTTGATAGTTTTAAAACTATAAAAGGATAGAAACATTCATGCAACTAAATGATGTATTTTCCTTCTTTTCTTAGTTCTTTCTATCAAACATGCAATAAAACTATCCTAAGGTATGAACATGTAACCTGGATTCCTTTTGTTTAATGTTGATCCTCACAGATCTGCATTTTTTTATCTCTAGCTAGAGACCATCTCACCTAATATAGTTGTAGAGCATGGGCCATCTGAAATAGTTAAGGGCCGTATGAGATGATTTTGACTATGTACTACAAATCACCAAAGAAAGCAACAAAAATCAGTTATTTTGATTTACCAAAATAACAAATGAAGACAAAGGGGGGTCCACGAGGGATCCCACTGTGATGGTCATTTGAAAGCATGAAAACATGCACCACAAACAAAATAGGAAAGAACTAAAACATGATGTGAAAGATCAAATGACAATGAATCATGTTGTATTAAATTAAAATGGTTCTCTTGAAAAGTGTTACAATGAATCCCTCTTAGGTATTTTACCGATGATACAACATTATAGTAAGGATCAAGATATCCTTCTCATCAGATAATTTTTCTCTCTAGTGCAATTTGAAAAAGTTCTCATGTCCATAAAAATGTTTGAAGAGCAGGTTTTCAGAAACCATCGCATGAGAGTTGAATCTAAGATTCTTTCACGATACTTGATCCTGTAACATGCATGCAAAAAAACAAACATAAGAGTAGTATAATTTGTGGGACCCACTCAAGTTGGACCCATCTTTGTCATGAAATAAAGCAAAATGAAATGAATTTAAAATGGATTACATGTGATAAAAAATGAAAATCTATGCTAATGCAATAACATGACATGAGCAATGAAATCAACATGCGAAATATAATCTAAGTTATCATGGAAAAATTGATCACCTGACTAGGACCATATTGAGTGAGACAGTCTCTATTTGTAGACTATAATGGGGCGAGATGGTAGCTATTACATATCTGCAACTATTTCAAACCAGGTTTGGAAGCATTGGGGGTGATCCAAGGGTGGTTTTGTCAATGAATTTCTTATGGATGGTGATACGAGCTTGATATTTTGGATAATACAAAGTAGCTAGGTTAATCAAGCAAGTTGATGGAAGGCAACTTTAAAACTTGTGTAGCAATTCAATAGCACAATGATAGCAAGGAATCTTGGCAAGCAAATTTGATAGCACTTCATGGAGGTAAGCATTCAAAAATTGGGTCTCTCAATGGAGGGGGAAAGCCTCCATTTTATAGCCCTCTCGACATGCAACCAAGGAGGTACAAGTGGAAATCAAGGGTTGCATGATTGCTATTTGTAGTAGACTACATGTGGCAAGGGAAAATTTGTTTCTTGCAGGTCACCTGGCATTGATGAAAAATCATCCCCCATGCTAACAGGTAGCTTATTGTGCCATTTATTTTTTATTTTTTATTTTTGCATGTGCTATCATCTTGCATCAAGATGATCATGAATTGGAGACCATCTCAGGCAAGATCATCATACTTACCATGGGGGAAAAGTACCCTTTTATTATGAAAAGGCACCAAATAGCCTAGAGTCTTCCCTAGGTGGGTTAGATGGGTTAGAAAGATATATCCTTGTGATTACACATTTAGGTGTCTACAGTATGCTTTAAAAGCAAAGGAGAAGTCATAAAGGCAACAAATTAATCAAAGAGGAAGAGGAAGTTTCTCAAGAGGACAAGGATAAATAAATTGTGGAAGAGGAAAATATAAGTAGGAGGGAGAAGCTAGTACTTCTCAATCTACATATGGACATAACACTAGAGGAGGTAGATACTCCTCCTAAGAAAGAGATAATTTTGGTAGAGGAAGGGATAGAGTATTCTCCAAAAAATGTTATAGACGTGGAGAAGATGGTCATTGGGAAATTTAATGTCCAACAACACGATAAAGTAGTAGTAAGGGAAGGGAGGTCAAGAACCATATTGTACAAGCATACGAAGAAAGTGTTGCTTCCTAAAAACATACGAAGGACCCAAAATAAGGAGAATCTCTCATGATGAAGAGAGTGCTAATAAAGTCAGATAAGAGGGAATGTAAGCCTATCCAAAGGAGAAATATTTTTAGAATGATATAGCAAGTCTAGAGGCAAATGTTGCAAGTTCATTGTAGACTGTGTTAGTACAAATAATCTAGTATCCATTGAAATGGTAGAGAAAATGGGGTTGAAGAGGATAGAACACCCTAATCCATACAAGGTCTCTTGGTTGCAAAAGGGACACCAAATTTTAGTTAGTGAAAAGTGTTAGGTGAAATTTTAAATTGGATCTTACAAGGATGAGGTCCTATATGATATTATGCCTATGGATGCTTGTCATGTGTTGTTGGGAAGACCTTGGTAATTGTTAGTCTCACAATGACACTAAGAGGGGGGGTGAATCAGTGTAGCTCTTTAAAACTTAAATCTTCAACTCTTAAAGCCAAAACAATGAAAACTTAAAACCAAATAAAGCAAATATAACAAGAGATCATCACACAACACAAGATGTACCGAGGTTCACCAATTTGGCTACTCCTCAAAAATTGACTGTTTGGACTCCCATACAAATCTAGCCTTTGCAAAGCAACAACTTTACAATAAATTTACCAACACCCACTGGAAGGAGCACCAACCCCTGATTTATGTGCACCAACATAAAGGAGAACCAACCCCTGATTTATCTGCACCAATAGAAAGGAGCACCAAACCTTGATTTACCAGCACCAAATGGAAGGAGCACCAACCCCTGATGCCAAGCACCAACTTGGACTTCAATTTTGAACTATAATATTGACATAAAAATGCCTTCACTTTTACAAGACCCTGACTAGTCTATTGCTTACCCAACATCTCCCACAATTCACAAAACACACATTCTTCTCACTCGCCTCTCGCTCTCCTCTCGCGCTCCTCTCGCACACTTCACTAAATAAATTCCCCACTTGAATTCTCCAAGAAACACTCCTTTTATAACCATCCTTTCTCTTTGTAACTCCATTTGTAACTCTAGTTGTAACTCCTTTTGTATATTTTGAGAAGGCATTTCGTCAAACATGTCACATGCAAATAATTGACACCATGTTCTCTTACCATGACTGTTCATTTTCTCGATCATGACTGTTCATTTTCTCCTTGCATGATTGTTCATTTTCTCTTTGCATGTCTATTCGTTTTCTCTTTGCATGACTGTTCATTTTCTTCTTCATGACTGTTCATTTTCTTTTCCCTTGTGCATGCATTTGTTTTCTCCTTCGATGATTGTTCGTCTTCTTCTTCATGACTGTTCGTTTTCTTTTCCATGACTGTTCGTTTCTATTTTGAGGCTTTTCTTGAGTTGCAAAAATGCGACATGTCGTGATATCATGACACTTTTGTTACTCTGCCTACCTGCCCTTTTTGAGTCACAAAAATCTGACATGTCATGATATCGTGACACTTTTTCTTTCTCTGCCTGCCTGCTCTTTTTGAGTCACAAAAATGCAACATGTCGCGATATCGTGACACTTTTTCTTTCTCTGCCTGGCTGCCCTTTTTGAGTCATGAAAATGCGACATGTCGCAATATCATGACACTTTTGCTTCTCTGCCTTCCTACCCTTTTCAAGTCATGAAAATGCAACATGTCGCAATATCGTGACACTTTTTCCTTCTTGCTCTTTCTCTTCGCTTTGGACCGCGAAAATGCTACATGTCACGATATCGCGACACTTTTTCTTCCTTGCTCTTTCTCTTTGCTTTGGACCACGAAAATGCTACATGTCATGATATCGCGACACTTTTTCTTCCTTGCATTTTCTCTTCGCTTTGGACCGCGAAAATGCTACATGTCGCGATATTGCGACACTTTTTCTTCCTTGCATTTTCTCTTCGCTTTGGACCGCAAAAATGCTACATGTCGCGATATCGTGACACTTTTTCCTCCTTGCATTTTATCTTCGCTTTGGATAGCGAAAATGCTATATGTCGCGATATCGTGACACTTTTTCTTCCTTGCTATTTCTCTTCGCTTTGGACCGTGAAAATGCTACATATCGCTATATCGCGACACTTTTTCTTCCTTGCATTTTCTCTTTGCTTTGGACCATGAAAATGCTACATGTCGTGATATCATGACACTTTTTCTTCCTTGCATTTTCTCTTCGCTTTGGACCGCGAAAATGCTACATGTCACGATATCGTGACACTTTTTCCTCCTTGCATTTTCTCTTTGCTTTGGACCGCAAAAATGCAACATGTCGCGATATCGCGACACTTTTTCTCCTTGCTCTTTTTTCTTTGCTTAGGCCCACAAAAATACAACATGTCACGATATTGTGACACTTTTTCTCCTTGATTTTTTAGCCATGAAAATGCAACATGTCGCGATATCGTGGCACTTTTTCTCTTTGTTCTTTCGGCCGCAAAAATGCAACATGTCGCGATATCGCGACACTTTTTTCTTCTTTGCTTTTTCACTTCTCTTTTATCTTTAGCATATGGGCCACTTCGGTCTTCTTGGAAAACCTGTAACAACTTCACCCAAATATCAAAAACATCCTCATAAGCATTTAACTGCACTGTACATACTCTGAATAATATTTGAACTCCTGTCCACTGCATCAACCGATCTATCTGACTGTGTTGACAAAAATGACAATACTGTCGTTGCACCTTGCTCAACAATCTCCCCCTTTGGAATTATTGGCAACACACGTACAATTTTCTGTAACTCTTCTCCAATTTCCTGTAACTCTTCTGCAATTTCCTATAACTCTTCTCCCCCTCTGACAACAATACCAAAGGGCTGATGTAAACTCCCCCTGAGTCCATGCACAACATTCTCAGGAAAAAATTATTACACTTAGCAAAAATCACAAATATGAGCAAAAAGATAAACAAATACACAAATGCTCCCCCTGCGTACAACACGCTGTCGCTGCAATATATTTTGCCTCTGCTGTGGATAAGGAGACTGAATCTAGTTTCTTACTGTGCCATGCGACCAACCTGTCTCCAAGATAGAATGCACCTCCACTGGTACTCTTTCTGTTGTAAAGTCTTCTTGGATAAGCACTCTAATCTATGCTTATCATATTATAATTCCTATTGTACCTTGATTTTACTTATTTGGTATAGTTTGATCAACATGCAACTCTTAGCTATGCAAAAGTTACTCCCAAATCAAAAGTGACCAACTCTCCAGGCAGCCTGCATGTAATTTCTTCAGTCTTTTGACTGCCACCTCCTCCATGACTAACGACTTTGCCTCACATTTGTTGTGCAGCTCAATGTCTCTGGTTTCTAACGGCTGCCATGAATGTTTTCATCATCTTTGCAGGTATTGACAGTGGACCGTTACGTCTAGAATTGGAACCTCAATCTACGTGCAGTCATCAACACTCAGTATTTTGGTTCTTGCTAGGGCATATGTCAGGGCTACTCAATATCTTGGACGAACATTCTTCAAGTGATTCCAGGGAGCATTTCTCCTCGCTGTGATCAAGGTATTCCTTGGGAAATATCTTGCATTTCTCAAATAATGCAAGACTTTCTTAGGTGCATAGGCATCTTGTCCTCCTTTGTGCTTCACCACCTAGGTGCTATTCTCTCAACATCTCTACCTTGCATGTGCCACTTTGTACTCTTGATATATTGGGTGCTAGTGCCACTGTTTGCTTTGACTCTGGCATCTCTTTGATAATGGCTACTTCTGTAGAGAAAATTAATGCTCTCTTATACCAAATGATGTGTTGTATTTTTGGTTAAGAAACTCACGCCTTCCCACCTACATGTTGGCAGTAATTTTCATAATGATCATGAAGAGCTTTACCATAGTCCTCCCTCGATATTGGTAGATGAATTGAGACGTACTCACAAAACGGATTCTATTTTATCTACATATTGGGAATGTTACAGGCTTCAAAACCAGCACCTACTAGCTTATGCTTCCATGACACGATGACCTATGCTACATGTTCTATCTCAGATAACGCCTATCAGCTGTTGCATCAAAAACCTAGCTATTCACCATGTTGTTTTGCTGAAGCACATCAATTTGACACTATCTGCTATTGTAACCACCATCACCAGAGAGATTTTACAATAATAAAAATATGACTCTGTCAAGCCAACATCTCATGCTCCTACTTATTACCTCCACAAATATCTACATGAACTAAAACACATTTTGACAACTATATGACAACTCCCCCTGACTACTTGCCTTTCATCCTCAGATAACCAAACAACATAGGAGCATTAAACTAAAACTTTAATATTGCTCCCCCTGAGGATGTGCTACCTAAAGCTGCTTAGTGCAATTGAGGAGTAGTCTCCTTCAGTCCAAGGAGACACAATTTCCTCTCTTCTTTATTTCTCCAATCTTTCTTGAACTTGGGCTGAATTTTTTCAACTACATCCTTATTTTGAACCTTTTCGTGAACTTGAACATTTCTCTTGGGTGGTTGTCTCTTGGGCATCCTTTATGGATGATTATTTTCCTTTCTTTGATGCACATGATTTCTTCCCTGTCTATGTTGCATTCTTTGTGTCTGATGAAATCTACTGTCTTGCCTTAGATTAGATACAAAAGTTCTTGGACAAAACCTTGCTATGTGCCCATGACCATTACATTTAAAACATTGCACATGGTGTTCAGCCAGAATAACAGATGTATTTCTACCAGTATAACTCTTTGAACTATTATTCAATCCACAATAAATTGCCTTGTGACATAATGGTTGCATCTAAAACAATAGCCATTAAAAGCATTATTATGAATAAAGTGAGAGTGATAGAACCTCTTTTGTTGTGGTTGCTTTACTGTAGATCTCCTTTGATATTTTCTTCTTTTTGAGGATTCAGCTTCAAGTTTGTATTGCTTTGATCCTTTAGCAGTGGACTTCTTCTTCTCTGCAAATTTAGAAGATGAAGGTTGTTCAGCTTCACATCCAAGACCAAGCTTACACATGGGGCTTCTTTGTTGCCTTATCATTTTATCTAGCAGCTCTGTGCTCTTCTCAAATTTGAGATTTGTATTGGCCTCTTCTAGTTTTTTCCTCAATAAAACAATCTCCTCTTCTTTTTTATAGCAAACAATCTCTTTCTCATTGATCTGTGACCTGAGAGTTTCTTCAATCCTTTTGGACTCTTCTACTTGCAGCTTTAGATCATTAATAACTTTGTTAGATTCTTCTTCACATTTGCTACATACATCGCCTTTATCATCTAGGTGTGACTTCAAGGCTTCTTCTATTTTCTTGGCTTTATGAATTTGTAAGAAGAGATCTTCAATATTATACCCATATTCTTCCAACTTCTTGGACAGTCTTTTGTTCTTTTTCCTTTCTAAACCCAACTCTTCAAGTGCAGCGATAAACTCACCTTCTAGATCTACTTCAATCTCTAGGTTTTCATCACATGTTCTTTTTCTGTTTTTTCTTCTTTGAGTGCCATAAAAAGAGCTTCATGTGTTTCCTTTTCATAATCCTCACTACAGCTGTCTTTTGATGAACTGAAATTCTTGGAGATGAAACTTTTCTTCTTGAAGTTGCCTTTTCTAAAATTTGTTTTTTTCTTCCAGTCACTTCTTTCTTGGTGCGATCCTTCATCACTTTTGTTCTTCTCATTAAGTGTACATTTAGCTGCAAGATTCCCAATGCCTCCACAATTGAAACATTTAAACGGTAACTTTCCTCTGTATTTTTCTTTTCCCATTTTTAGTTTTCGAATAAATTTTTCTTCCATTTCATATGATGTCTCTTCTTCCTCGGATTCTTGTTTTGCTTTCATATTTTTATGGGCTTTAAAAGCAGCTTCTATGTCTATGGGTTTATATTTTCCTATTCTCATATCATATGCAGTCAAAGAACCATGCATCTCATCCATACTAAAAGAATTTACATCTTTAGCTTCTTCTATAGCTGAAACTTTAGAATCAAATCTTTGGGGAAGAGATCTTAATACCTTTTTCATGATGACAAAATCTTTGATTTTCTATCTGAGTCCTCTAATCGCATTAATGACTTCATTAACTCTCAGCATATATGCCTCTATGTTCTCATCGTCATTCATCTTTAATACTTTGAACTAAGCCCGATGTGTCTGTAACTTGGCCTCCTTGATCTTATCGTCTCCTTCATGAATGCTCCTCAGTTTGTCCCATATTTCTTTTGTCATTTTACAACTCATAATTTTTACTAGTTCACTATCCACTAATCCGCACACGATAGCATTCTTTTCTTTTGAGTTATTCTCAAACAATTTCTTACCGATAGCATCGATTGGAGAAGTGGTGGGTATTGTGTATCCACTATCTACTAAATCCCAAATGTCGTATCCCAAAGCATAAAGATATGTCTACATCCTGAGTCTCCAAAATATGTAATTAGTTTCGTCCAACAATGGTGCTTTGTTTGATGAGAAGCCTTTACCACCTGCCATTGTGTCACTTCCAAGATCACCCTAGCCGGTTAAACTTGTTCAGGAACTTGGCTCTGATACCAATTGTTAGTATCACAATGACACTGAGAGGGGGGTGAATCAGTGTAGCTCTTTAAAACTTAAATCTTCAACTCTTAAAGTTGAAACAATGAAAAATTAAAACCAAATAAAAAAAATATAACAAGAGAGCATCACACAACACAAGATGTATCGAGGTTCACCAATTTGGCTACTCCTCAAAAATTGATTGTTTGGAATCCCATCCAAATATAGCCTTTGCAAAGCAACAACTTTACAATCAATTTACCAGCACCCACTAGAAGGAGCACCAACCCCTGATTTATCTGCACCAATAGAAAGGAGCACCAACCCCTGATTTATCTGCACCAATAAAAAGGAGCACCAACCCCTGATTTACCAGCACCAACTGGAAGGAGCACCAACCCCTGATGCCAAGCACCAACTTGGACTTTGATTTTGAACTATAAGATTGACATAAAAATGCCTTCACTTTTACAAGACCCTGACTGGTCTATTGCTTACCCAACATCTCCCACAATTCACAAAACACACATCCTTCTCGCTTGCCTCTCGCTCTCCTCTCGTGCTCCTCTCATGCACTTCACCGAATAAATTCCCCACTTAAATTCTCCAAGCAACACTCCTTTTATAACCATCCTTTCTCTTTGTAACTCCAGTTGTAACTCCTTTTGTATATTTTGAGAAGGCATTTCGTCAAACACATCACATGCAAATAACTGACACCATGTTCTCTTACCATGACTGTTAGTTTTCTTGGTCATGACTGTTCATTTTCTCCTTGCATGACTATTCATTTTCTCTTTGCATGTCTGTTCATTTTCTCTTTGCATGACTATTCATTTTCTTCTTCATGACTGTTTGTTTTCTTTTCCCTTGTGCATGCATTTGTTTTCTCCTTCGATGATTGTTCGTCTTCTTCTTCATGACTGTTCATTTTCTTTTCCATGACTATTCATTTCTATTTTGAGGCTTTTCTTGAGTTGCAAAAATGTGACATGTCACGATATCGTGACACTTTTGTTACTCTGCTTGCCTGCCCTTTTTGAATCATGAAAATGTGACATGTCGCGATATCGTGACACTTTTTCTTTCTTTGCCTGCCTACTCTTTTTGAGTCGCAAAAATGTGACATTTCATGATATCGCGACACTTTTTCTTTCTCTGCCTAGCTGCCCTTTTTGAGTCATGAAAATGCGACATGTCGTGATATCGTGACACTTTTGCTTCTCTGCCTTCCTGCCCTTTTTGAGTCATGAAAATGCGACATGTCGCGATATCGTGACACTTTTTCCTTCTTGCTCTTTCTCTTCGCTTTGGACCACAAAAATGCTACATGTCATGATATCGTGAAACTTTTTCTTCCTTGCTCTTTCTCTTTGCTTTGGACCGTGAAAATGCTACATGTCGCGATATCACGACACTTTTTATTCCTTGCATTTTCTCTTCGCTTTGGACCGCAAAAATGCTACATGTCGCGATATCGCAACACTTTTTCTTCCTTGCATTTTCTCTTCGCTTTGGACCGTGAAAATGCTACATGTCGTGATATCGTGACACTTTTTTTCTCCTTGCATTTTCTCTTCGCTTTGGACCGCGAAAATGCTACATGTCGCGATATCGCAACACTTTTTCTTCCTTGCATTTTCTCTTCGCTTTGGACAGCGAAAATGCTACATGTCGCGATATCGTGACACTTTTTCTTCCTTGCATTTTCTCTTCGCTTTGGACCGCAAAAATGCTACATGTCGTGATATCGCGACACTTTTTCTTCCTTGCATTTTCTCTTCGCTTTGGACAGCAAAAATGCTACATGTCGCGATATCGCAACATTTTTTCCTCGCATTTTCTCTTCACTTTGGACTGCGAGAATGCAACATGTGATATCGTGACACTTTTTCTCCTTGCTCTTTTTCTTTGCTTAGGCCCAGGAAAATACATGTCGCGATATCGTGACACTTTTTCTCCTTGCTTTTTTGGCTGCAAAAATGCAACATGTCGCGATATCATGACACTTTTTCTCTTTGCTCTTTCGGCCGAAAATGTAACATGTCGCGATATCGTGACACTTTTTTCTTCTTTGCTTTTTCGCTTCTCTTTTATCTTTAGCATATGGGCCACTTCGGTATTCTTGGAAAACCTATAACAACTTCACCCAAACATCAAAAACATCCTCATAAGCATTTAACTGCACTATACATACTTTGAATAACCTCTGAACTCCTGTCCACTGCATCAACCGATCTATCTGACTGTGTTGACAACAATGACAATACTGTCGTTGCACCGTGCTCAATAGTAATTTGATAGGAGGGCAATACATGATGGTAGGAAAAACACCTATGCTATTGTGAAAGATGATAATAAGTACATACTAAATTTGTTAAAGGGTAAATATAAAAAATGGGACAATGGTTCTAAAGTATATTTGATTTATGGAAAATAATTTTTGAAGGAGATGAAAGAGAAAAATACATGTTTTGATTTGATTTCTAAAACCACAAAGGGTGGTAAGGCAAATAGAAAGGATGAAATCCCAATTGAAGTAAAATATTTTCTAGAGGAGAATGCATAAATTTTGTCAAAAGAATTATCATATGGATTACCACTATTGAGGAGTATTAGCCACTATATAGATTTCATTTGTGGATCCAATAAGGCAACATATAGAATTATGGGAATGAAAGATGAGAAAATAAAGATACAATTCTAGGAGATATTAGACAAGGGGTTGATTAGAGAAATTTTGAGCTTGTGTGTAGTTCCAGCTGTACTTGCATCAAAAAAATATGGAGAATGGTGCATGTGTATATATTCAAGGGCTATTAATAAGATAACCATAAAGTATAGATTTCCATTGCCACACATGGATGATTTGATGGATTTCTTAAGTAGAGCAAAGAAATTCATGAAGATAGATTTGAATATTTGCTATCATCAAATCTAGATTAGGTAAGGAGATGAGTGGAAGACAACATTCAAGAAAAAGTATGGATTGTATGAGTGGCTGGTTATACCATTTGGATTGATAAATGCACCTAGTAACTTTATGTGATTGATGAACAAAGTGTTGAAACCTCTTCTTTTCAAGTTTGTATTTGTCTATTTAGATGACACTTTGATATTTAGTAAAATGAAGGTCATTTGACACATTTAAAATTGGTCTTACAAATATTAAAGGAAGAAAAATTGCTAGTGAACTTGAAGAGATGTAGTTTTATGAAATATGAATTGGTGTACTTGGATTTTGTAATTTCACAAGGGTTGCAGATGGACCCTGAGAAGGTTAAGGCCATTATAAATTGGCCATCTCCAAAACTTATGTTTGATGTTAGGAGTTTCCATGGTCTAGAAAGCTTTTATAGGAAGTTTATTAAAATTTTTAGTAGGATTTGTGTACCGATTATGGAGATCCTAAAATAAGGAAAGCATGATTTTAGGTGGACAAGTGCAAAAAAAAAAGTTTTCAAATCTTGAAGGAAAACATAACGAAGCAAATAGATTTAGTTTTGTTGAATTTCAACAACGCCTTTTAGGTGGATTATGATGCAAGTAGAACAATGATAGGAGTATTCTTAAGCCAGGAAAGCAAGCCCATTGCCAATTTTAGCGAGAAGCTAAATAAGGCAAAGAGGAAATACTCAATCTATGACTAAGAGTTTGATGCCATTGTTCAAGCCTTGAAGAAATGGAGATATTCTTTTCTACCAAAGGATTTTGTCTTGTTTACCGATAATCATGCTTTATAGTTTATCAATAGTCACAGTAATTTGAATCAAAGACATATGAAGTGGATAGAATTTTTGAAAGGATATTCATTTATTTTAAATCATAGAAGTGGTAGTTCAAATTGAGTAGTTGATGCCTTGATAGAGGGAGCTTTTTAATGAATATAATGAGGATGGAATTCATTGGTTTTAATGCCATAAAGTAGGTTTATAAGGATGATGTGGATATCAAGGAATTTTTGGAAGCATACGATAATCCTACAATAGGAGACAAGACTCCATATCTTTATTATTTTATCTAAGAAGGATTGTTATTCAAGGGGTAGTAATTGTGCATACAAAAATATTCAGTACGAGAAAGTTTGATAAGAGAAAAACATAATGGAGGACTTGCAAGATATTTTGGAATGGATAAAACCCTAAGGAAACTTGAAAAAAACTATTATTGGTCTGGAATGAGTACAAATGTAAAAATATTTATGCAAGGTTGTCGAGTATGTCAACATACAAGAGAGAAAAGTCAAAACACTAGATGATATCAACCATTACCAATTGCAGAGCAACTATGGGAGCATCTAAGCATGGATTTTGTTCTTGGATTATCGAGGACACAAAAAGATAATTACTCTATTTTGGTTGTGGTTGATCAATTTTGAAGATGGCACATTTGCTACCTTGCAAGAAAACAAGTGATGCTAATCATATTTCTATATTATTCTTCAATGAAGTGGTAATATTACATGGATTACCAAAGAGTATTATGTCAAATAGAGACACTAATTTTATGGGCCATTTTTGGAGAACTTTGTGGAATAAACTAAGGACTAAGTTAGGATTTAGTTTGTCTTAACATCCATAAACATATGGGTAAACCGAAGTTGTGAATAAGATACTTGGGAATTTTTTGAGATGCTTAGTTGGAAAGAAATTGAAGCTATGGGACATTATTTTGGCATAGGCAAAATTTGCATGCAATAATTTAGTAAATCAAAGTACAAGTTGAAGTCAATTTTAAATCATGTGTGGAATACACCCATGAGGATTAGATGAGTTATAGAAGATAATTTATTTACAAATTCCAAGTGTTATTGCTAAGAACTTTGTTGACTACATTCATGATTTACATCAGGAGGTGAGAAGTGCTTTGCAAAATAATGACATGATATTAAAAAACACATTGACCTTAAGTGAAGGGTGCTAGAATTTTAGGTTAGATATTTGGTTTTTGCATGGAAGGAATGGTTCCCAAAAGGAGCTTATAAAAAGTTAAATTAAAAGAAGATTAAACCCTGTAGAGTCTTGTAGAAGTTTGCTATAAAATTTTAATGAAATAGAACTACCTAAAGGAGTGGATATATCTCCCATATTCAATATAGTAGACATATACCATTATTATGAGGGATCAACTAGTGAGAAATATAGTGTAACTTTAGCTCCTTCAAATGAAGATTGGGTATGACAGTTTCCAAATAAGGAATGAGATGAAATCAAGGTAAGCATAGATTCTAGAGTAGCCAAGAGAATAAGAGGTAAGGAATATAATCAATATTTGGTCAAATGGAAAAATTAGGTAAATGAGGACACCACATGGATCAATGCATTCGAGATTGCCAAGTGTGGAGTTCAAATTGAAGGTTTACAAATTTTTCATAAAATATTTCCTCTTACTTAATGTGTATGATGTAGGAGCATCAAATGTAATGGAATGGAAGGCTAACCGTTCGAATACTAGTTCTCTATCACAACTATAAAAGGGGTACAATCATCCATTTGGAAGAGATAATGGCCAAAAGTTAAAGTGAATTATGAGAAGAAACTTAGGATTGTTACTTTGTATTCCAATAAACCATTCTACAATAAAAAAATTCCAATTAATCCTTGATATCCCAGTGTTAAATGTCTAAATTTCTATTTGTGCAAATTGTATATGTTGTTTAAATTGCATGCAAAATACAGGGAAGGATGTTTGAGCAAAGGGAATGTAGTGAAATTATTATCGTGTATGGATATTTGTCCAAACA
Organism: Wollemia nobilis; assembly: GCA_028583015.1. Taxonomy (NCBI): domain Eukaryota; kingdom Viridiplantae; phylum Streptophyta; class Pinopsida; order Araucariales; family Araucariaceae; genus Wollemia; species Wollemia nobilis. The sequence goes on along the minus strand of JAQPPZ010002341.1, from coordinate 3,061,931 downwards.
TCTATCCAGTAGGATATAGACAAATGGTCATTCGAATGAATTATTGAAGATGTGAGTATGTTGTGGGTATATGGGATTTCCATAGAATTCTTCCAAATAGAATGAGTGGCCTTATGAGTTAAGGATCAATGTTGTTCATTTCTATGACCATTCAATAAGTAAGAATGCTTATGTTAGAGGTTGTACAAATAAGGAGGTCATATAAGACTAGATCATTCAAATAAAGAGGTCATACAATAAGAAGACCATACAATACTGGGTTGTTCAAATAAAGAGGTCATACAAAACTAGGTTGTTCAAATTATTGGTTGTTCATGTAGGAGGCTATTGAAACAAAATATTGCTTGAGCTGGTGAATATATGATGGATGATATAGGAAGGCCATTTTGATGATCTCCCTCCTAATATTTGCATCAAATATCAAGTTCAAAATCAGAAGGAATTAAAGGTTCAAAAGAAGGCTTGAAAATTTTAAAATAAAGGAGGAAAAAGAGGTCAATTTTATTCTCTATAAATCATATTTAGTTTGCTCAAGTAGTATAAAAGCCTCTCCTTGCAATAAAATTGAAAATAGTGTAGAGGTGAAGGATATTTGACACTTTTTAAAGTATGTCATATCTAATAAATAATAATAAAGTAGATATAAGGTGTCTCATGTGAAGGAAATCCTGAATAGAGTGATGGCAAGTGAATTTCTAAAATTTGAATATTCGACGAGCGAGAAGCAGAGAGGCGGTAGTAAGGTACCAGGGAGCGGATCGGGAGAGCACACAATCGACACCAACAATGGATTGGCCACCCAAGAGAATGGGAGTGGAACAATAGCTAAACTCGATTCGGGGGTCCTAAAATATGTGAACGGTGCTTGGGGGAGGAAGGACCCTCCGAATAAAGCATTTATAGGAAGTAAGAAATCTCACTCAGCATCATTCGTAGAAGCGCTCAAGGGAAAGCCCAAACCCTTACCAGTTGCACCATGCACCTTTATCCCTCAGGGTTGTGATGTCATTCTATCGAATGAAGTCATGGAAGGGTACATTACCCTCGACTCTTTCTCCCTAGTTGGGAAGTTTGTAGGTGGAAGGCCCGATATGGATGCTATCCATCGATGGGCGATGATAAAATGGAAAACCAGGGGCTGCCTAGAACTGATAGCCATGTCCAGAGGTTTCTTCATGATACGGCTCAACACCCAGGAGGATGCGGATCAAATTCTATTGGGGGGCCCATGGTTCTTTGGAAGGAGCCTTTTCCTTTGCAAGTGGGGAGTGGACTTCGATCCGAAGACCCAAAATATCAATTTCACTCCCATTTGGATCTGGCTCCCAAATTTACCTTCTCACTTCTAGCATGAGGATGTGCTTCAGGGGATTTCTCAAGCGATTGGGGAGCTCATCACTATCGACCCAGCAACATGCACCCGATCATGACTAATGTAGGCTCGTATCTACGTTAATGTAAATTTGGAGACCCAGCTCCTGGACCATGTGAATCTGATCTACGGGTCCTACCACCATTGTCAACCAATGGAGTATGAGAATAAACCCTCATTCTATACTGAATGCCACTCCCAAGGGCATCTCCAAAGCCAGTGCCCGACACTAAAACCTATGCAGAATGATTACCAAAAACTGCTTTGCCCACCCAACGGAGAAGCCCAGAATTTGAAAGCCAAAGTAGGCCCATGCCAGGACCTCAAAGGCAAGAAACATGCTCCCTCCTCTCCAATTGGTGATACGAGTAAGGCAAGTACTCTATTTTCTTTTTCCAATAGGTTCAATTTACTCAATAATACTAGTCTCAATGCAAATAATAATGATGAGGAGTATCCTCGTGAGGAAATCCCTGGATCAAACCAGCCAGACCAACCATATTCGAAGGCAAGCCTTCCCCAGCAAACCCAATCTTCATCCCCAACCCTGTGCCCTAATTCCCCATCTTCTAGTGCTCCCGAGCCCCTAGGCCCACCAACCAACCCCCCCTTTTTCCCAACCCCCTCCCTAGCTCCCCACCACCCATCAGGTCTGGATCATCCCATTCCCCATCCGAAACCCATGATGATGAGGCTGATAGTGTTGAGTCATCCCATGATTCCCCAGAGGCTTAGAGCCCTAAATAGACCAGGAGCTTTAAAAAATCCTAGATAGATGTTGGAGGTGACAAAAATAAGGGCAGACCCTCTAGTGTAGATCTGAGGAGTAGAGACACAATAGAAGACATAGCCAATGGCACCCAATGAACTCTCTTCCAGGAACTCGAAATTTCCAATAGAGAAGAATCAAAGAGATCCAAACCTCCTACGCAACAAGGCAAAGGAGGCAAAAAACCCTCCAAAATTTCCAAATGAGAATCCTCTCCTAGAATGCGAGAGGGTTAAATGGGGCAGCAAAACAAAGACTGGTTGCTTCCATTTGGAAGGATTCAAATCCCACAATTTTTCTAATTCAAGAAACCAAATTAGGCACGCAATGTTCGGCTAAAGTTGCCAAGATTATTTGGAGAAAATGTGAGTTTTCTTTTACCCCTACCTTTGGAACATCTAGTGGCCTCCTCTATCTTTGGGACCCAACCAAGGTGGAAGGAAGAGTAGTTTCAGGTGAAGGGTGAATCTCCAACATTTTCTTTCATGACTCTATTACCCAGCACTCCTGGGTTCTGACGAATGTATATGCCCCAAATAGCTCATAGGATAGACTAGCCTTGTGGAACAATCTCACTCAGATGAGAGAAGCATTCAACAATATCCCCTGGATCCTTTTTGGGGACTTCAATGCCCCATTACACCCCTCAAAAAAGAGAGGTGGGAAAGAGATCACTCCTAAAATCATAGGGGACTTCAGTCACTTCATGGATACAAATGAATTAATGGATGTTTAGCTATGGGGGTCTCAGTTTACTTGGAGTAATAGAAGGGTGGGGGTGACCTCATTCAAGAAAGGCTTGACCATTTCCTTCTATCTCAGGATGCGCTTCCCCTGTTTGGAGATGCCAGCTTATAGGCTATGCCTAAGATCGGGTCTGACCACAACCCCCTAATATTTGAGATAGTCAACAAACCCCAGTTCAAAATACCATTTCACTTCGAAGCAATGTGGACCCAACATCCTGACCTCAAAGATCGTATCGTTGAATGGTGGGGGAAATTTTCCCTGGAACTGTCACAAACTAGGTTACTCAAAAATTATGGTCTATTAAAGCCAAATTGAAGGTGTGGAACAAAGAAACCTTTGGAAACATCTTCAAAAACAAGCAGAACATCAAATATAGGCTCCAAAGGATTGAAAACTAGTTTCAGCAGGGATAGGGGGATGACAACTTGAGAGCTAAAGAAAAACTTCTACTTTCAGAATATCACAACATTTTGTGGAAGGAAGAGATGTTTTGGCACCAAAAATTGAGGCATTTGTGGCTCAAATAAGGAGACTCCAACTCCAAGTTTTTCCACATTTCCACTCTCAGACACAGAGGAGCAAACAGGATCAAGGGCCTAATCAGGCAAGATGGCACTTTCACTTCAAACATCCATGAGATCCATGATGAAGCGGTCTATCACTTTGAGTCCCTCCTTGGCTCCTGCCCCTCCCCCTCTGGCCAAGCCATGGACTCCCTTCTTGAGCACATCCCCAAAACCATCTCTGATAGCATGAATGCCTACCTACTTAGCCCTTTAAGTCCTGAGGAGATCCACCAAGCTCTTTTTTCCATGCAACCAGACAAAGCCCCAGGCCCCAATGGTTTCTCCCCAAGGTTTTTCCAAGCTTACTGGGACATCATCGGCCTCGATCTCTATCAAGCCATCTCAAAAATGCAGAATTCTAGAGTTATTCCAAGGGATGTGAACTCCACCTTCCTCGCCCTCATTCCTAAAGGCCCCAGCTCCAAATCCCTATTTGACTATCAACCTATAAGTTTGTGTAATGTCATCTATAAAATTATATCCAAAGCCATGGCCAACAGACTTAAAGGCATCCTCCCATCCTTGATCGACCCCTACCAAGGAAGTTCTATTAAGGGTTAAAATATAGTGGATGGGGTCATAACCATTCATGAACTCATTCATTCTACCCTTAATTCTAACAAATCAGCTTTCTTCCTTAAACTCGACATGAACAAAGCTTTTGATAGAGTTGATCAAGAGTTTATGGCCAAGGTCCTTCAAAAGTTTAGGTTTCACGATAGTTGGGTTCATCTGATTTCGCAATGCATCTCCTCATATTGGATTTCTATGTTGGTTAATGGTTCTATGGTAGGTTACTTCCCTAGCACCAGAGGGTTGAGGCAAGGGGATCCCCTCTCCCCCATTCTTTTCATCATTCTGGTTGAGAGCCTTGGTAGAGCTATTAAAGTCACTTGCTCCAGAGGGCTGATCTCTAGAATTAAAGCAACGTCCAACCTCCAACCCTCGACTCACCAACAATTCATGGATGACACCCTATTGGCTATTGTTGCCTCTGTCACTAAAGCAAGAGTCATCAAATCTATCCTCAACCTCTATGAGGAAGCTGTAGGGCAAAATATCAACTTCACCAAAAGTAAGATTTATTTTACCAATACTCCGCTGACCTGGCAAGTCAAAATTATGAATATCCTGGGTTGTTCCATTGCAGCATTCCTAGCCACCTACCTTGGCCTCCCAATGTTTCAAGGGAGACCAACCAAGTCAATGTGGAATAATGTCATCGAGAGATTTCATAAGAAGTTGGTTGGGTGGAAAGGGGCTCTTCTTTCTCAGGCGGGTAAGGCCACCTTAGTCATGTTTGTTCTTCAAAGTATCCTTGTGTATTTTTTATTAGTTTTCAAAATCTCGGTAGTAGTAGGGGTAACGATTGAGCAAATTCAAAAGTTCTTCCTATGGGCTAGAGCTGACAATCAGAAAAAGTTCCATCTAGTCGCCTGGGATAAAGTTTGTACTCCAAAAGACAAGGGTGGGCTTGGATTTCGCAGGATCAATAAGATGAATCAGGCCCTCCTCGCTAAACAGGCATGGAAGGTGTTCACTAATGAAAACCTGGAGTGGGTCTCCATTATTAAAATAAAATACCTGCAACACCATTCCTTTAGGGATGAAGGGATTCCCCATGTAGGGTCCCATTTTTGGTGATCTATAATCCAAACCAGACATCTGCTACAACAAGGTACCAGGTGGCAGCTTGGAGATGGGAAAGACATCAATTTTTGGCATGATCCATGGGCAAGGGATGAGCCCCTCATCAAGGATCCCAACATCACTACACTCAAACACCTCACTGATAGCAGGTTTGGGTCCAAAGTTATATATTTCATCATGCAAAATCAAGACTATCGTAAGTGGAAGAAGCTTCACTTCAGAGTTAGCAACGTAGTTCTAGATAGAGCCATTTCATATTTGCAGATAGTTCTTAGGGAAAATTTTATTCCTAAGACCTAGAAGAAAGACAAACCCTTCTAGAAAGGCACTAACGATGGTTACTTTTTGGTTAAGTCTACGTTTCTTTTGATGGACACTTCACAGAAGATGCACAACAACAAGGGTGCCCCTACTATAGTTAAAAGAATTTGGCTCAAGCACCTCATCCCGAAGGTGGCCCATTATTGTTGGCTAGCATTCCAAAATAGGATTCTCACCATTGAAAATCTGATTAAGAGGGGTATCATAGTCCCCAATAGGTGTTATTTGTGCTTACAAGCATGGGAGTCCACTCAACATCTCTTGGTAGAGTGCCCCTTTACCTACAATGTTTTTTCCACGTTGGTAAGCTTGTTCCAGGTCAAATGGGTGTGGCCCCAGTCAATCACTGATCTGTTTACTCAGTGGCCCAAAGTCTTTCAAAATCCTAGGCTCAAGTTCTTATGGGAAGCACTGTTGCATCACATGATGTGGTAAATATGGCTTGAGCGTAACAACAAAATCTTCAATGATCGCTCAAGGGACCCCAAAGTTGTGGCCAACAAAGCCCTATGCTTTGCAATTGAAAATGTAAATCTAGTCCCCTATTTGGACATGCCTACGTTTGGACTGGAATCTTCCCTATTTAAGTCCTTGGGCATATCCACCGAGTGCTCCCGATCGCAGACCCTTACCAGCTGTAGATCCAATGCCAAGTGGAACCCTCCCCCCAGGATGGCTCAAGGTGAACTTTGATGGGTCATCTAAAGGAAATCCTAGGGATGTTGGGGCTGGAGGAGTCATCAGGGACCATGAAGGCAAAATCATCAAAGCCTTCACCAAAAATCTTGGAGTTCAATCAAACAATTATGCCAAAGCCCGAGCTCTATGGAGAAGCATTGAAGTCAAAAAAGGTCTGACTAACCCCATGATTTTTGAAGGGGACTCTTTAAATGTGGTCAACCACATCAAGAACAACACCACCAAAGGATGGAACATTCAAAACATTATCCAAGAGTGTCAACTTACCCTCAGAAAATGCCCTCTCAGCAAAATCCAACATGTGTTCAGAGAGGCAAATATGGTGGCTGACCTTATGGCTAACAGAGCAGCCAATCAAAACAACCTTACCATTTGGGAAGAGTCCTTCCCTCAGGACATCATCGATGCTACCAAAAATTATGTGGAGCACATCTCCAACTAACAACAAGTGGCTCTCCAAAGGTGTTTTTATTAACACCAAGGGTGTTCTTTTCAACACCAAGGAATTTTGTTCCCCTACCCAAATCATCATTGTCTCCCATAAAGTTGGTTGTACCACTAACCATCTGAGTCATTCTGATCATGGCAAAGCTCTTAGTCATCTCTGCATCCATTTTTCACCCCATGCCACCACCTCACCATCCTCGTTTTCCTCCACTCCTCTTTGTCTGCCCGCTTCCCCTTCCATTTCCACCTCCATCCCACTTTCTACATTGTAGGCTTCTCTTTGATGGTTAGTCCCTTCCATTTTGGCACCCAATAAAACCCCTCATGTTTCTGGGTTGCCTCCCTATCTTGTGCAGGTGACAAGGTTGGTCTGTGCTTTTGCCATTTTCCAATTTGCTTTGAAAAGGGCCCTTCGTCTAGTTTTCTCCCATGCCTCAGTCCTAGGCCCTTTTTATGCCTCTCCCTCCCTCTTGTGCATTCTCACTTGTGGTGCGGACATTAGGTTGGTGGTTTCCATTTCAACTACGTGAACACCTATAGTCATTCTAGAAATATGGCCATCCTCAAACCAATGAAGCTTCAGCTCAAACCAATAGTTGAAGCTCTGCTTGAAGCCAAAGGGTTCATCCCCTTCTTCAATATCTTCAATGGTGTGGATGAGCAAGTCACCAACAACTTCATCAGCTCATGGAACAACGGGGTGGTCCAGGTCCGAGGGCTCCACATCGAGGTAAATGTTCATTTGATTGCTGAAATTTCTGGTTTGGCTCCTAAGGGGAGGGCTATTAGAAGGGATAAACACAATTTCAAAGATGAAACCGAGCACTTCCCTGATAAAGGTAAGGAACTAGTTTGGGAGAAGGGGGGAGTTGCTGGTCCTCTCTCTCCCTTCCCTTGGGACTCCACCATTGTACCCATCATTCAGTTTATCACTGTTGACAACCTCAGCAGCCCCCTCCACTCCTATCACCTAGCCTTCATCAACCACCTCCATGATATCAAGCCCATAAACATCCTCAATTTTCTCATTAGGTCCATCAACATCACCATTGAGAACTTTAGGGATAAGAAATCCTCCAAATTCCCATTGCACTAGGGTCTGTTCCTAGTTATTTACAAGCATACCCTCATGGCTCAACCTAGAGACGACCCTTCCTTTCCCCCCTGATCTCAGAGCCCTCCATTGAGCCTACTCATAAGGCCGAGTCATGTGACCCTAACCCCCTAGAAGATTCCCAAAGTCCCTCTATCGATACCCCCCATAGTTAGCTCTCCCTTCTGGTGATACCACGAAATCTATCAACCCTTCTCAGCCTAGCGACAATGGGGAGGAGAGCCCCTCCTCCAACCCCAAGGAAACAACCCCTTTTAAGTCCTGCCCTGCTGACCCAAGCCTGAGGAGTAAAAGGAAAGCTATTTGTCCCCCTAAAAAAAGTAGAAAATCATGCCGATTGGAGAAGAAAAGTAAGAACGGTTCTCGTCCCTCACCCGAGATCATTCTGGATGATGAGGAAGAGGCCAACAACAGTGTAAAATATTTGTTGTGTACCACGACTATCAATCACGCCACTAGAGTAGTGGAGCATCTCAAAGTTGTTGCTAATATGATCAAGTAGTTGGGTGCCTGTTGGAAAAAAATTATCCTATGGTTGTTATTTGCACCTACGACCTTGTCAACATTGAATAGATATATTTGGTGTTGGTATCTTTCATCTAATATCCAGAGGAGGTTGGTTCCTTAATGGTTTTATGAGAAAATAGAAAAGAGAATTACTAAAAGAGAAGGAAATATAGGCATAGCTAGAGTTTTTCTCACAGTACAGATTAAACAAAAACTAAGATAAATGTATATGCCCTTTCTCTTAAAGAATTTATTATATCTTCACATAGAAATAATAGTCTTCAAATGTGATTTAGATATCTATCTAACACGTACATATATAGAATCTTAAACTCCGGAAATATGATTTATATCATGTATGAGTCCATATTTGAGAATAGATACAATATACAACTCAATAATGTGAATAGAAGCATTAAATGTTAATACATACACTTGCACACCGTGAACCAGAAGCCAATAAAAGTGTATTTTATTGTTTGCATTTAGAGTACACACCTCCAGTCTTGTAAACGTCTAAGATCCGACCTCTATTCAAGATGTGTTTACTATTATATATACCCTATGGTGAGCATCTTTTATGGCTAATAAATTTTTACATGAAATCAGTTACAAACAATCAAGCTATAAAAATGCATCAGTACACTCTGCATGGCTTCCTATTGATCTAAGGGTAAACAAAATATTTGATAACAAAAATCTAGGATTTGATGCTTTCTTCACTGTCTGTCATTAGTTGCTGACACATTCAGTTTAAGGTATGATTATTTGTTTCTACTTATATCTTTATCCTGCGAAAATCTCCCTGCTCATGAAAATATGACATGTCACAAAATCACAACATCCTTTGGCTTCTCTTGGCTACCCACTCAAAAAAATATGACATGTTGCAAAATCACGACATTCCTTGATATTTTGGCTCTTCTTGGCTACCTTCTCGTGAAAATATGACGTCACGAAATCATGACATTCCTTGATATTTTGGCTCTTCTTGGCTGCCTTCTCGTGAAAATATGACATATCGTGAAATCGTGATATTCCCTCGTATTTTGGCTCCTCTAGGATGGTTGCTCGCAAAAAACTATCATGTCACAAAATTGCTACGTCTTGGCACTTCAACTCTCTTCTACTCTTTGAACCTGTGAAACTTTGTCATGTCGCAAAATCGTGACCCTTTTCATACCTTATGTCTCAAAAAATGAAACATTGGTTTCAAAACGCAAAAACTTTGCTATCTTTCAAGGTAGTCTTTTTAGACTAACATTCTTGGTGCCTTCCGGGGAATTTTTCTAGCAAAAATATTAGAATATAGGACCTTCATCCATTGGGAAACAGATTCAAAACAATATGAAAGAGGAGATTTTGGAAGAAAAAAATCAAGAAAAATACACTTAAACAAGTAAAGCATTACCTTTCAAAATACCTCTTACAACTTATGCATACTCTACTAATATTACATTAACACCTTAATAATTTCAAACTAGTTTCACTACTGACCACTGGTCCCACCTTCTGTTAGCTAGCTTTGGTCAACCTACTTGGATTTATTTAGATTTTCTATTATAGTGATGACTTCATTATAATTAAGGTAAACCTGTTTCCAAGCTTCATCCTCGAGGTCTAATGAATCTATGAACAGTTGATATACATATTGTAATTCTTCCACTTTATCGTGAGACACTATTTTATACCTCAAAATCAACTCTTGTAAAGTGTGAGGTTTTCCACCATAGAAAATATTCGTGCTTCCTCTACAAGTTCTTTCCAGTTTTATTTTTTAGATTCATCCTCCATAAAATATTTTAGGGACATTGTTAGTGCATCTTCACTTAAAACTTTTGAATTTTCATCCCACAAATATGGAAGTTCACATTTGTTTGCCAGATTTAAATGCTTCACTAGTCCCTTAGCTTTAGCTTCTAACTCCTGAAGGAGTTTGTCACCTTGAGTTACAATTTTAAATCTTCTACATAAACTTCTAGCCATAATCTTGGCCTGAGACCAAGCTTCACTTCAGATCTTAGCAATGACACACTCTGGTATTTTCTCATACAAGACTTGAATTTTAGTTGCTACATCTGATATTTCCTATAGAAAGATCACCGAAGCTTTTAATTCATCACTGACCACTTCAATAACTTCTTTTACTTTGGCTAGGTACAACAACATTGATCTCACTCTAAGGCTCAGTGACAAGATGTATTCGAACATTTATTTTCTTATCGCTTTGGATTTTTCCTTCAATAGGCCAAATGGTACGTTTTGCTTTTCTAGGATATGTTGTTGAAGCTATTGAACCTATAAATTCAAAGATTGAATATGTGCATCTACCTCTTCAATTTTTCTTTATACTTGGCTACTTCACTAGAAGCCTCCCCAAATTTATCCTCCCATTTCTTTGCCTCCAACTTTAGAGCCTTTTCTACTATTTTTTGTTCTTGTAGGATTGAATCCAACTCTTTCTTGGCCCCCTATTCTTTGACAAATTTCTCTTTAAAATACTCTCCATGCAAATATATAGTTCCTAGATGGGCTCGAGCCATTCCCCACTCATTTGGCATATGAAGCTGGGTAATGTCTTCAGTTGTATCTTCTGCTTGATAATCCTCAATGGTCATTTATTTTTTAGACTTCTTTGACATTGGTGCCCATTTTACCTTTTTTGTTGCATGGTGGCGGTATCAAGAGCTATTATCTCTTAAGCATGGTCTGGAGTCTTAGAATCTCCAACAGAATGAGATGTCCACCAGTCTAAGGCATTCTACTTTGCTTTTCTTAAATATTTTAGTTTTTAAAGAGTCAGATGATTCTCAGTATTTGTAGTGGATATGTATTTAATAGCTGGAATGCAAGCACTAGGAAGAAATAGATTTGGAACCAATGCAGTACTAGCCTCATACTGGAGCTATGAGTATAATGTTGGTTCTGGGGAAGGAAACCATGGTTTCAAAAGAAACATTATATCTTTCTTTGAACTAGAAATGGAAGGAGATTTGGTTTGGGAATGAGTAGAAGAAAAATAGTGAGAGAATAGAGAAGCCATACCTATTTCTATCTGAAGCACATGTTTATTTCCATATTCTTCTTCATGATATTCATTGAATTCATTCATAATAGAATCTTGAACTTCATTTGGTGTAGATATTTCTTCTATATTTTCTCTTTCATCAACTCTATTCTCATTGTCTGTATCTTCTTCGAGATTTATTATTTCAAAATTTAGGGAAATTTCCCCATGCTGTCCTTTTTTATGTTCAACATTCTCTTTCTTTACAACAATTTCTTGAAAAATAGCTACATTTTGACCTTCTTGAGCAAGGTCATTTGTATCGTCAATTGTTTCACTTTGAACATCTTCTTGTCTAGTAGGATTTTTAGTAATATTTGTATCTGGAATATTATCTTCATTATTCTGAATAGTTTGCTTACCTTATGGAGCAGTTTTAATATTTTCAACATAACCATCTCGAGTAGCTTGAGTAACCTCTATGTGTCAATCATCATTACCTTGAATAACTTGCTCATTATTCGAGACTTTTTCAACATCTTGTTTCTTCTTTTCTTGAGTTTTTACTATAGACTTTAGCCTCCTCCTCTTAATGCCAAGAGGTTCATCAGATTTTATAGCTGAGTTTGAAGGGGGGACAAATTTTATAGTTTTAGGGATTGCGATTTTTCCTTTTGATGAGTCAACACCTAGTGTCAGCTGTTTTCCTCTCCTTTCTTCTTGTAAGGGTTCAGTGTTTCCTTGCCCTTCTTTACCTAGTATTTTGCCTTCATATCCCTTTTTCAACATCATATGAGAAAATTTTCCATACATTTTTCCTTGTTATTTTATGAATATAGCTTCAGTAGACCTTTTATTGAAAGTTCTAAGCCTGGTTTGTGCCTGGGATAACAACTGCTCAACCACAACCTTCTTTCCTTTACTTTGGTCAATATTCTATTTTTTTTGCAGTTTCAAGTTGTTGCCACCAATGCTAGGAGGTACTTTTATAGGAAAATCCCCTAACCAGGAATCTTGATAATAATCGTAATGAACCAAGAATTCAAGATCATTTTTCACAGGGTACCTCAAATCAATCATATTTTTTTGTACTCTCATGGTCCACCATTCATGAATTTTTCCTGCCATCCATTCTGACCCTTTCTTTTGCATTATAGTAATGGTATTTTCATCAAAAATATGATTAGAATTATTCTCAGGATCATAATATATTACATTTTCATAAAAATCATGCCAAGGGGGAAACGGTTGCATCCTTTCTACATGTCATTTTAGTGCATCATATTCGTTACTATTTCTGCAAGCTTCAATGTTTGGTCTAAGGTGCGCATGATAGCTCTTAATTGGACATTTTTTTAAAATAGCCTACCTTTCTATAAATCTATTTATAGGTTCATATTTCTATATTCGAGGTATTTCTATTAACCCCAATTCTCTCAGAGCTTGGGTAATTTTTTCATGTTGACCCTTCTTAGAAACAATAGTACCCTCAAACTGAAATGGCATAGTACAGGTACCAGTTTTATCTATACCCATACCATATATAAAATTTATTTGTTTAGTTTGTTTGACAAATTCCAAAGAAAATAAATTTTTAGTAACATAATGGGGAAGTAAGAAAGGTTTCCTAGTAAACTCGTACAACCTAATTACAAACCCTTGAGTGAGGATAAACCAGTCATCCTCCTCTGCATGTTTGTTCTGTAGAACTTTTTCAGCTTTTGGGGTTAACCTTCTAATTTCCCCATACATTATATTTAGAGCTAGATCCAAAAATTCTCTATTAAAATCGTAATATGATTATGTTTTGTGCAATACATTGGTCCACTCATACACTGGAAATGTCCTCCCTTTTTCATATTTATCATTTATAGAAATAAAAGCCAACTCTTTAGCCATAAAATAAAAGAATATCCATACTAAGTATGAAGAAAAACGAAAAGAAAACTAAGACCCCTTTTTCATTGCAGACAATCCTTCATGAATTTCTCAAAAGAGATATCCCAGCCAATCAAAAAACAAAGGCCTAACATTTTTATCCATGACTGAAGAATCATAATTATTTGGGTTTGATAGATAGTTCACTAAGGCAATATACCACCCATAAAATTTATTATCAGTTTTCAATCCAGCCACCATAACCAATATGGAAAAAAGCTTTGGATTTTTAAAATATGTTAAGGGAATAGGAGTTTCAGGCATATTTCCTCTAGTAGGTGGTTTTTTCAACTGCATAGTGAGAAAATTTATCATCTTCTCAAAGGGCACAAAATATTTTACTTGTTCAATGGGGTCGAAATCTTTGGGTTCAAAGGCAGGCACGTAACTAGTGGCAAAAGCAGCAATAAATACATCGGTATTCAGAGTAAAAATAAGTCTCCCTCTAAAATATCTAACAACTTTCTTCTTTTCATCATAAAAATTTGCAATTGCTTTGACCAATTCAGGACAAGGGTGTCCAGGAATGTAAACATACTAGTAGATTAATGAATGGAAAGAAAAAGTCGTAGGGGAAGATGTAGTGATACCAGTGGCTATCTTGTCTTTGATATCTCTTTGAATAATTCTTGGATATTTCATGTCACTATTGTGTCACCAATTCTAGCATCTCTGTCAACAAATTTCTCACCCATTTCCTCTTCATGTCTCACTGTTGAAGGTACAGAAGATGAAGCTACCATTGCTATTTTTTTACTGTTCTTCTTTGGAGCCATGAGAAAATATCACATTGAGTTTGTCTAAATTGAACTTGGATTTGAAAACAAGAATATAAAGTGGTGCAGCGGAACTTACTCAAGAGTGAAATTAAGGTTTTTTTTACATTAAATACATGCATGATTGCATTAATTACAGTTGGGGGGCTAGATTTTCTCGAATCCTCCTGTGCCTTGTGATGAGGCCCAAAAGTTCCTCATTATTGCACAATGTTTGACTACCATATGATAAGTTAATTGCCAAATAGTTGACTAAAATATACTATTTGTTAAGTGTTTACATGATTTTATGTTAGGAATATTGTATCTCTATTTTTGACTATTTTCAGCATTTTGTGACTGATTTTGCTTGATTAAGTAGCAAGTAAAAACATGCATTTCAATTAACCAAATGTGTTATGCTGATATCCATTAACTTATCAATGGTTTTTTAATTTTTTCCTGCCATTCAACTTATTTCAAATCCACATTGAAGCCAAAATTTTATGACTGTCATAAATCTAAAAATTTGAAAAAACAGCCATATAAAAATCAGCAAGCTGTTACTTTATAGGAACACCTTGAAGTTGTCAAGCAAAGCATGAGTACATGGATGGAATGAGTTCAGAAGGACTATAGAAGACATATGACCTATTTAGAAGCATTACCACATGGTATAAATAGGCAGCAACAGGGTATAACAGAGCAGGGGCAATTGTACAACACTATTGCACTATTTTAGCATGGTTACTTGGTGAATGAAGTGTATAAATTCAGTAGCAACTTGATGTACTCATTAATTTTGATATTTGAATAATTTTTCCATGTTATAATTTGTTTTAATTTGCAATAAATGCCAATATTTTACAACTGTGTAGCAGAACTAAAAAATGTTGTAATTTACCATGTAAATTCCAACAAGCTACCAATGAATGGCAAGGCATGGAATTCACACATGGAGAGGAATGAAGGCTATTGAAATCTGATCCTGAGGGCTAATCCACCTGAGAAATGTAGCTAAAATAATTTTAAGAGCACACAGTTGTTCATTACAAAGATCTTCAGAATGAACAAGACATCTTCGGAATAAAAAATACAGTCTCTTCGAAATAAGCCACTTATCTTCGGAATGAGAACAGAAAAAGTGCTTTTTGACTTTTTGACTATTTTTGACGGTGTAAAAAGTGAAAGAAGGTTGAAAAGGTTAAAGGAAAATATCTCCCATCTGACTTTGTCATCCTTGCCATCCAAAGCCACCATTCATGGAAAAAATCAATTTTGATCCTCTTCTAAGATAAACACAGAAATAATTGCAGCATAATAGGAAATTGTTTGCAAGATAGAAAGGGCATATTCTGAAGTGAAGAAAGATATGTGAGATATTTCTAGACTTCTCCCATGTACTCCCACCACTGAAGATGCTTTCTAAGGGCCAATGACTACTACTGCAACATAAAATGTCTAGATTTACATTTATTTCAGATCCAAAATTATTAGCAAATCACTGTAAAGTAGCACATAGGTTGATTTGAGCATGGGATATGTTGTAAATATTTATATAAATAACACAGCTCCCTCCTTGGTTGAGCATTTAGGAATTAGAATAGAGAAGAGTTTTCAATAGCAACAATTAGGACTATACAACAATTTTCTGTAATAGTTTTTAGCATGTTTTGTCATCAATAAAAGTGCAACTATTTTATCATTTTTTGTTCTAAGTGTTAATTAGTTAAGGAGTACTTTTCACCTCCTTATAGATTAGGAAGTATGGGCCCACTTTCAGATCTAGAAGGAGGGATTTTATGGCAGGTTTTAATCTATAATTTTGCTATAGCAGAATTAATAGATTGCTTGTCAGATTTCATTTTCTTGTTTTTATTTTGTATTATGTGATTTATATTTTCTATTATGTTTGTGTATAGAATTTGTGTGTATGTCAGCTGACAAATTATATTAAGCATTTTTCCTTTGCTTTCTATATTTGCCCTACTTTTCTGTTTTAACAACTTTTCATTTTCAGCATATTTCATTTTGCT
The DNA here is from genome assembly GCA_028583015.1 of Wollemia nobilis. Taxonomy (NCBI): domain Eukaryota; kingdom Viridiplantae; phylum Streptophyta; class Pinopsida; order Araucariales; family Araucariaceae; genus Wollemia; species Wollemia nobilis. The sequence continues at coordinate 3,046,000 of JAQPPZ010002341.1, read as the reverse complement.
GTCAATTCCTATAGCAGAAGCTTGACGACCTTTTGTGGCAAGGCATTGACAGATGTTTTATTTCCAAGCATCACTTTCATTCTACAAGAGTAAAATAGGTTTCAATTTTTCAAGTGTAATTTAGGATTTCATTTTAGCAACATTTCAATTTAGCAATTTCAATTCTGCAAAAGTAGATTATATTTCAATTCAGCAATTTCAATTCATGCAATTGTAGTTAACTTTAATTTTCTGAAATTAGAATTAGTTTTTATTTCTTGCAAGTTTCCATTCTACAGATTAGGTTTAGTGTGACACCAAAAGTCTAAACCAAATCTGTCTCACCCAATAAATGCTTGAAATCTAAATGCCTGAATTGTACTTTGCCCTAGTCTTTATCGTAGACAGCCTTGGACACCACCCTGGATTGATAAATCATTGAGATTAAATGATGAGACTCAATGACACTCATCACCTTATTTCTGTCACCCTTTTGAATATTTTGAAAATTCATCCAATGACTATCAACTGCATTAAAATAATTATTACTCTTACCAAAGCTTCTTCTATTTGCAAAGGCGGTTCCTATTTTCCAATCATCGAAAAGCCACGTGGCAAATTTTGAATTTCTTTTGGCAGTTGGCTAGCAACTTTATTAAATGAAAATAATGCTTCTAAAGGCTTATTATATTCTTGAAAGTGATTCTTTCCCACCAATCATCAAAAGGCTACGTGGAAAATTCAAATTTCAACCGTTATATCCAACAATATAGCACTTTTCGATTTTATCTTCTTCTTGCTGGCAAACTCTGGTTGGCCGTGAAATGACGACAAAAACTATTTTATAAGCCGGGAAAAACTTTGGGAAATATTTACAAACCTTTTATAATATACATACAATTCTCCTTTTTTCTTTACTTGAAGTAGAGCTTTAAGTGAAAAGCATTCACTGTTATGGGTAAAATTATACCCTACTGATATTTTAGTTGAAATGAATTAAATTGCTTTTCAACAATTATTTCAAAAGGGCCCTCCCAAAAGGCATCAAATTTTTCATGGTTGCCTGGCTTAGATTTTTTCACATTCCATTTCAAAACCAAGTCCCCCACCTTAAATTTTCTAAAAGTGGTCTTCTTATTGAACCACCCTTATGTGTCTGCCATATGCTTTTGATGATGATTATAGGCATGTTCTCTATGTTCTTCCAGTTGTAAAAGTTGCATCAATTGGGCATCCATTGGTTGACCTCCTTCTTCATCCATCTGATTAAGTAAATTTAATGCTAGTATCTCCATGTGTATAGGTAGAATAGCCTCTTTACCATAGACCAAAGAATAGGGCAATGTATTAATAGATTTCTTAATTGAAATCCTATCAGCCCATAGCGCTTGGTTGATTAAGGAATGCCAACTTCTCTTGTTATCTTCTAGCATTATTTTTAGGATTCTAAGGAGGTTTTTATTTGTAGACTCAGCTAGACCATTTCCCTGTGGGTAGTAGTTGGAAGAGGTATTCAAATATATACCATATCTTCTAGTAAACTCAATAATTTTAGCTTCGATGAAATTTGATCTGTTGTTTATAACCAGTGAATCTGGTACACCAAACCTTGTAATCAAGATTTCCACAAACTCGATTACAACCTCTTGATCAACATTCTTAGTGGGGATTACTTTAGACCACTTGGTAAAATAGTCTATGGTAGTAAGTATATACTTGTGGCTAGTTGATGAATTAGGCTCTATTATCCCAATAAAATATAACCCCCACTATTGGAAAGGTTCTTCAACTTGGATAGACTTTAAGGGCATAGGGGCATTTATGTTCCTCCCTATGTATCTCTAGAATTGCTCACAACTCTTGGTTATTTTGTAAGTGTCATAAAAAATAGAAGGCCAATAACAACCTGCTCTTCAAAGCAGTGGTTCTTCCTAAATAATGTCCCCTAGAGAGACCTCCATGAAATTCTTTCAAAACTTTTTTGTTTTTTATCATCTCCTATGCACTTCAATAGTAAATCATCTATATTTTTTTGTACAACCCTTCTGATTGAAGGGTGTACTTTAATGCTTGTGCTCTATACCTTCTTCTCTGTGAAACATTAATATTATCAGGACACATTCCAGTATGAAAGTACTTCACAAGATCATCAATCCAATCAGTATTTTCCATATTTTGATATGATTCTATGTTTACCATTATACTTTGGTGATCTATATGACCATTTGTAGCCTACTTGGCTAATTCTTGGCATAGGGCTCTACCCCTTACTATTTTTGTTGGGTGTATTTCTACATCATATTCTTGTATTTTAGTCACCCAACCATCTTTATTTTTGCCAAGTTCTCCTTAAATTATAAAATTCTTGACATCAGGATGGATCACATAAACAATGATCATGCTTTGTGATAGGAAATGTTTAAATTTATTCAAAAACTTCATGATAGTGTATGCTTATTTCTCAACAAATTTGTATCTTTCCTTGTGATTATGCATAGTGACACTTAGAAAATCTATGGGTATCTCTTCATTATCTTCTCATTTCTATGTGAGGATTGCAACATAACTTTCTTGCTCACCAAAAACATATAGGATAAAACCTTGGGAGTAGTCAGGATTAACCAACACAGGTGCTTGAGCTATTTCCTCTAGAATATTTCTAAAAGCATTCTTCCTTGGATCTATCCATTTGAAAGGTGCATCTTTCTTCAATAATTCAGTCATTGGTTTAACAATTTGTGCAAAATTTGCAATAAATTTATGCACAAAATTTATTTGTCCAAAGAAATATTGCAAGCCTCTCTTGTTTTCTGGTAAGGGAAGTTCTAAGAGTGCTTTCACTCTATCAGGATCTATGGCTAATCCAACTTTAGAGATGACATGACCAAGTAGGATACCTTCCTCTACAGTGAATATGGATTTCTTTGGGTTCAAAGATATTCCAAATTCCCTACACTTTTCAAAAACCTTCTCGAGGTGTGTTATATGATCTTCTTTATGATGAGAAAAAATTGTCATGTCATCTAAATAGATGACTATGATCTTGTTAGCAAGCTCATCGAAAGCTACATCCATTTCCCTTTGGAAGGTTTCTCCGGTGTTAGACAAATCAAAAGGCATCCTTTGATAGGTGAATGTTCCCCATTTGGTGGTAAAGGTAGTTTTATATTGATCTTCATCTCTGACCCATACCTGATTATACCTAGAAAAGCCATCTAGCAAAGAAAATCTCTTTGCTCCTGCAACTGTGTGTAAAATTTGGTCTATCTACAGAAGAGGATAATGATCCTTAAGTGAGGCTCTGTTCAAATTTTTGAAATCAATGCATAATATAATGTCTCCATTTTTCTTCCTGACTAGAACTAATTTTGCCACCCAGGTAGAATGTTTAATAGGATACACTATCTTAGCTTGAAGGAGCTTTAACAATTCTTGCTTCATCAGAGCTTCTATCTTTGGATTCATAGGCCTTTGATTTTTCCTGAAAGGTTTGGCTCCTTCCTCTAATTCAATGGTGTGTTGGATAACCTCTTTCCTGTACACTTTTAGATCACTATACACCCAAGCTATAATATCTAGAAATTTCTTGCACAATTCCCTGATTTGGTTTAACTCTTCTACTATACAACTAACTCCGACTTTAATCATTTTTCCCGGTTCTAGCTCAACTTCTTTATATCGACGCTTATCAACTTTTATTTTATGGCCTACTACCCTATAATTATTATCAAAAAGACTCTCAAGGGTGATAAGTCCCTTGGGAATATGATTATTCTTTAATTGAATCAATCCCTCTTCTTCTTCATCTTGCAACGTTCTGTCACTCGAGTAGTTCATCTCATAGATTAAAAAATCTAATATTTTCTCATCGTTTTCAAAAACTTGCCAGAAGATATTTTTATCTGGCACGGAGGGTCTATATATGAGTCTAACCATCTTAGATTTCTAGATAATGTTGTTGATGGGGCAAAAATTTGCTCCCATCGATGCCAACAAATCTACATGGGTATTCTACTCTCTAGGAATAGACTTCATATTTAGAGCCTCAAAGGCTTCTAAAAGGTCCCACACTTTATTTTTGTATACCTTTAAGTAGTTTTGTTTACTCATACATTTTCCCGTGACTTGATTCATGATAAGTTATGAATCTCCATAAATTAGTAACTACTTAACCCCTAGTTTCTCAGCCTTTCTCAAGCCCAAACAAAGCGCCTCATACTCTGATGTGTTATTGGTGCAACTCCACATTATCCTGTAAGAGAAAATTATTTCTTTTCCTGTAGGAGAAATCAAAACTATTCCAGCACCAGCTCCGTTCTTACACCTAGCTCCATCGAAGAAAAGCTTCCAAAGTTGACTGGTAGAGTCATCTTCTTTGGGAGCGGGTGCCAATTGCTTTTTTGGTTTTTCAATGGAATAACTTCCCATTTCTGTTTCTATCATGGCATTGAAATTATTCAGAGAGAACTGATCTTCTATTTGAAGCTCCTCTAAGGTCTCCTCCATTAGATCCAAATCTTTGATTTCCTCGATCATCATATTTACAGTGTCGGCCTCCCCTATATTTTCTACATGAAAAGTAGATGGTTTTTCATTAAATATCTTGATCCTCCTACCTTTGAAAGGTATTTCTAAATGTGAGTAGTCCAGAGATAGATATCCCCCTATATTGGTTGTGAATTATTTGGACAAACACATACCAAAGTATGGTGCTAAATCTACAACTACCACTTCTTGTATGACCACCATTTGAGGCATCCTATGAAGTTGTATGGGGATGTCTTTAATTACTCCTACAGTATTTACTGGAGTACCATCCAACTATAGGACTCCTAGATTACTTCTAGTATACTCCATCCCCATGATGTCACACACTACTTTTGGTATCACTGTAGTAGCAACACCTGAATCTATCATGCAGTTGTGTACGACCCACCCTTCCATTTGAAGAGATAAATAGAAGGGAGGTGGTCTATTTTTTCTAGTGGCAAATGTTAGATTTACCTAGAATGTATTTGAGTAAGATGTGTTCTTACCTTTATTTTTCATTTTCTTTAAATATTCCTATAGGAGATCAATCTGACCAAGAAACTGAAGGGCATCATACATGCTTGCCTTTGAGGGAGTCTTCTTCATTTCTTCCACTATGTTGAATGAAGATGGTTCAACACTCTTTTCTCTCTCCTTGGAAAAAGTGTCATATCTATTTATGTATCCCTGAGTTGCTTTCATTCTCTATCTCTTAGTTAGAGAAGGAAATCTTAACCTCTCCTTAGCTTGATCCTGAGTCTCCATTTCCTTTCATGGAGTAAAATCTTTATGTATTTCTATCCTAGAGCTCTAGGTAGGAACTTGAGGTCCCTTTTCATAGGTATAATCCCTTATAGGTGTTGCTTTAGGAGTTGGGGGAAAATTTAGAGGTTGAAGCTCCTGAGGATCCACTTGCAGAGGTTTTTTGCCTGATCTGGTTAAGACTGCAACTTGTTCAACTAAAGGCATCATGAAATTATGATCAGTTTCTCTAATCATGCTTACATGGACTTTCATGTTTTTCTCTGCTTTCTCAATAGCTACATTCTATACATAGTTTTGATGAATCATACATGAACTTTCTCCATGTGGATCATTACATGTGGTACACAAGTAATCGAAATTTATGGGAGGAGCTGCGGCTTCCTCGACTTCGTTTGCATAAATGACATTTGATCTTTCCTACCCTCTATTTCTCGATGGAGTCACATCCCTTGTTATTTGAGGAAACCTTATTGGTTGAAAATTTCTCTTGACCTCTCTTCTCTTCATTGACATCATATCATTTGCCAAAGTTTTTACCTTGTCTAGTATAATAGAGATTTGATTTTCTTGGGTTGGCTGAGCAGGTGATGCAAGTAATGCGAGAACAATAGGAATAGGAGGTAATACCAAGAGATTTTGAGGCATCTGTATTGTAGGAATGGATGGTTTCCCATTATATTTTGGAAGATGTATACTTGGAAAATGGGAAGAGCTTGAAGAACTAGTACTGGAAGCTTGGGGAATATCCAAAAAAATTGGCATTATTGCTTTTGGTGGATACCTCCCAGTGGTGATGAGATCTCTCTCTACTTTAGATGCTTCTTGGTAAATAGTAGGGAAAGTGAATATTCATTATTGTTGTATTATCATACTAATATCAAAATCGAAAGCTCTTAAATAATAATACATTGCTTGTTCTATGGTTGGTTTCAATCTAACGGGCACTCTTTCCCAAGTGCGGCTGAATCATATATTGAAATCAAAAATTTCCTCTTGAGGATATTTTCTAATAATGTTGAATTGGCTAAGTAGAGAGAATGGATTTGCATGTTGATTAAATTCATCTACCATCCTGCCAACGAGTTTGGCCCAACTTGTGATGGATTGAGTGGGAAGTGCTTTGTACCAATAGAGCATTTTTCCTTTTAATGAAATGACCAACAACCTGATCATTACATATTCTTGAGTGATATTATAATTCATTGCCAAATAAGTAACATCCAAGCAATGCTCATACATCATTTTGCATGTTCCATCATATGAAGGCAATGCCTTCAAAGTTACATCAGGAATCAAATTCTGAGCCACCAGGTTCAACGGACCAATGTGGTTCCATGTAAGATAAGATGGTGGAGGAGTGGCCATTGTAGTGACTATACTTGCCTAAACTATAGAACTACTGGTAGTTATATTTGAATATATATTGAAAATAGGGTCGGGAAAAGTAGTAGGTACAAAGGTGGTAATATTGGTAGTAGGTGGATTTGATCTAGTAGATAAAACTGGATGTACCTTGAGGCTACCAAGGTGTAACTCGAAGAACTCAATGGGTTATTTAGATTTTCTTGCTTTAGATCTAGTTATCATATAGGTAAACAATCATAAGTTCAAACTAGATAAATAGATAAGGTATTTCTTAGGTCTATACCTTTAGATGGAGTCACTAGGTGATTTGATTTAGATCTTAAAAAGGTCAAAGACAAACACCAAACCTTATAAAATATTGTGGGATTTAGGGTCCCACCGGGCATGCCAAAAACTTTTGGAAAAAAATCGGCCTATGGTTGTTATTTGCACCTACGACCTTGTCAACATTGAATAGATAGACTTGGTGTTGGGATATTCCATCTAATCTCTAGAGGAGGTTGGTTCCTTAATGGTTTTATGAGAAAAGGGAAAAGAGAATTACTGAAAGAGAAGGAAATATAGTCGTAGCTAGAGCTTTTCTCATGGTATAGATTAAACAAAAACTAATATAAATGTATATACCCTTTTTGTTCAAGTATTTATTATATCTTCATGCAGAAATCATAGTCTTCAAATGTGATTTAGATATTTATCTAACATGTATATGTATAGAATATTAAACTCCAAAAATATGATTTATATCATGTATGAGTCTAGATTCGAGAACAGATACAATATACAACTCAATAATGTGAATAGAAGCATAAAATGTTAATACATACACTTGCACACCGTGAACAAGAAGCCAATAGAAGTGTATTTTATTGATGTATCCATGAGTTGATTTCATTATCTATATCTTAGAGAAGGAAATCTTAACCTCTCCTTAGCTTGATCCTGAGTCTCCATTTCCTTTCATGGAGTAAAATCTTTATGTATTTCTATCCTAGAGCTCTAGGTAGGAACTTAAGGTCCCTTTTCATAGGTATAATCCCTTATAGGTGTTGCTTTAGTAGTTGGGGGAAATTTAGAGGTTGAAGCTCCTGAGGATCCACTTGCAGAGTTTTTTTGCATGATCTGGTTAAGACTACAACTTGTTCAACTGAAGGCATCATGAAATTGTGATCAGTTTATCTAATCATGCTTACATGGACTTTCATGATTTTCTATGCTTTCTCAATAGCTACATTCTATACATAGTGTTGATGAATCATACATGAACTTTCTTCATGTGGATAATTACATGTGGTACAACAATAATAAAAATTTGTGGGAGGAGTTGTGGCTTCCTCGAATTTGTTTGCATAAATGACATTTGATATTTCCTACCCTCTATTTCTTGATGGAGTCACATCCCTTGTTATTTGAGGAAACCTTATTGGTTGAAAATTTCTCTTGACCTCTCTTATCTTCATTGACATCATATCATTTGCCAAATTTTTTACCGTGTCTAGTATAATAGAGATCTGAGTTTCTTAGGTTGGCTAAGCAGGTGGTGCAAGTAATGCAGGAACAACAAGAATAGAAGGTAATACCAGGAGATTTTGAGGTATCTATATTATAGAAATGAATGGTTTCCCATTCCATTTTGGAATATGTATACTTGTAAAATTGGAAGAGCTTGAAGAACTAGTACGGGAAGTTTGGGTAATATCCATAAAAATTGGCATTATTGCTTTTGGTGGATACCTCCCAGTGGTGATCAGATCTCTCTCTAATTTAGATAATTTCTAGTAAATATTAGGGAAAGTAAATATTCATTATTTTTGTCTTATCATACTAATATCCAAATCAAAATCTCTTAAATAATACTATACTGCTTGTTTTTTGGTTGGTTTCAATCCAGCGGGCACTCTTTCCCAAGTGTGGCTAAATCATATATTGAAATAAACAATTTCCTCTTGAGGATATTTTCTAATAATATTGAATTGGATAAGTATGGAGAATGGATTTTCATGCTGATTAAATTCATCTACCAACTTGCCAATGAGTTTGGCCCAACTTGTGATGGATTGATCAGGAAGTGCTTTGTACCAATTGAGGATTTTTCCTTTTAATGAAATGACCAGCAACTTGATCATTACATCTTCTTGAGTGATATTGTAATTCACTACCAAATAAGTAACATCCAAGCAATGCTCATACATCCTTTTACACGTTCCATCATATGAAGGCAATGCCTTCAATGTTACAATAGGAATCAGATTCTGAGCCATCAGGTTCAATGAACCAGTGTGGTTCCATGTAATATAATATGGTGGAAGAGCGGCCATTGTAGCGACTATACTTGCCTAAACTATAGAACTATTGGTAGTTATATTTAAATATATATTGACAATAGGGTCAGGAAAAGCATTAGGTACAAGGGTGGTAATACTAGTAGCATGTGGGTTTGATATATCAGATGAAACTAGATGTACCTTGAGGCTACCGAGGTGTAACTTGAAGAACTCAATGGGTTATTCAGATTTTCTTGCTTTAGATCTGGTTATCATATAGGTAAATAATCATAAGTTCAAACTAGATAAATATATAAGGTATTTCTTAGGTCTATACCTTCGGACGGAGTCGCTAGGTGATTTCATTTAGATCTTAAAAATGTCAAAGACAAACACCAAACCTTACAAAATACTGTGGGATTTAGGGTCCCACCATGTATGCCAAAAACTGTTGGAACAAAATAAGCCTATGGTTGTTATTTGTGCCTACAACCTTGTCAACATTGAATAGACAGAATTGGTGTTGGGATATTCCATCTAATCTCTAGAGGAGGCTGGTTCCTTAAGGGTTTTATGATAAAAGGGAAAAGATAATTACTGAAAGAGAAGGAAATATAGTCGTAGCTAGAGCTTTTATCATGGTACAGATTAAACAAAAACTAAGATAAATGTATATACCCTTTCTGTTCAAGAATTTATTATATCTTCATGCAAAAATTATAGTCTTCAAATATGATTTATATAATTATCTAACATGTATATGTATAGAATATTAAACTTTGGGAATATGATTTATATCATGTATGAGTCTAGATTCGAGAACATATACAATATACAACTCAATAATGTGAATAGAAGCATAATATGTTAATACATACACTTGCACACCGTGAACTAGAAGCCAATAGAAGCTTATTTTATTGATGTATCCCTGAGTTCCTTTAATTCTCTATCTCTTAGTTAGAGAAGGAAATCTTAACCTCTCCTTAAATTGATCCTGAGTCTCCATTTCCTTTCGTGGAGTAAAATCTTTACGTATTTCTATCCTAGAGCTCTAGGTAGGAACTTGAGGTCCCTTTTCATAGGTATAATCCCTTATAGGTGTTGCTTTAGGAGTTGGGGGAAAATTTAGAGGTTGAAGCTCCTGAGGATCCACTTGCAAATTTTTTTTGCCTAATCTGGTTAAGACTGCAAATTGTTCAGCTGAAGGCATCATGAAATTATGATCAGTTTATCCAATCATGCTTACATGGACTTTCATGTTTTTCTCTGCTTTCTCAAAAGTTACATTCTATACATAGTGTTGATGAATCATACATGAAATTTCTTCATGTGGATATGTGGTACAAAGTAATCAAAATGTTTGGGAGGAGTTGTGGCTTCCTCGACTTTGTTTGCATAAATGACATTTGATCTTTCCTACCCTCTATTTCTTGGAGTCACATCTCTTGTTATTTTAGGAAACCTTATTGGTTGAAAATTTCTCTTGACCTCTCTTCTCTTCATTGACATCATATCATTTGCCAAATTTTTTACTGTGTCTAGTATAATAGAGATATGATTTTATTGGGTTGGCTAAGTAGGTGGTGCAAGTAATGTAGGAACAACATGAATAGAAGGTAATACCAGGATATTTTGAGGTATTTGTATTGTAGAAACGGATGGTTTCCCATTCCATTTTGGAATATCTATACTTGTAAAATGGGAAGAGCTTGAAGAACTAGTACAGGAAGCTTAGGGAATTTCCATAAAAATTGTTATTATTATTTTTGGTGGATACCTCCAAATGGTGATGAGATATCTCTCTACTTTAGATGATTTTTGGTAAATATTAGGGAAAGTGAACATTCGTTATTGTTGTATTATCATACTAATATCAAAATTGAAAGCTCTTAAATAATAATACACTGTTTGTTTTGTGGTTGGTTTCAATCTAGTGGGCACTCTTTCCCAAGTGCAGCTAAATAAGATATTGAAATAAAAAATTTCCTCTTGAGGATATTTTCTAATAATTTTGAATTGGATAAGTAGGGAGAATGGATTTTCATGCTGATTAAATTCATCTACCAGCCTGCCAACGAGTTTGGCCCAACTTGTGATGGATTGAGCGGGAAGTGCTTTGTACCAATTGAGCATTTTTCCTTTTAATGAAATGACCAACAACCTAATCATTACATCTTCTTGAGTGATATTGTAATTCACTTCCAAATAAGTAACATCCAAGAAATGCTCATACGTCATTTTACATGTTCCATCATATGAAGGCAATGCCTTCAAAGTTACAGCAGGAATCAGATTCTAAGCCACCAAGTTCAATGAACTAGTGTGGTTCCATGTAAGATAATATCATGGAAGAGTGGCCATTGTAGCGACTATACTTGCCTAAACTATAGAACTATTGGTAGTTATATTTAAATATATATTGATAATAGGGTCAGGCAAAGCAGTAGGTACAAGGGTGGTAATATTGGTAGTAGGTGGGTTTGACATAGCAGATAAAACTAGATGTACCTTGAGGCTACCAAGGTGTAACTTGAGAACGCAATGGGTTATTCAAATTTTCTTGCTTTAGATCTGGTTATCATATAGGTAAACAATCATAAGTTTAAACTAGATAAATAGATAAGGTATTTCTTAGGTATATACCTTCGTATGGAGTCGCCAGGTGATTTTATTTAGATCTTAAAAAGGTCAAAGACAAACACCAAACCTTACAAAATACTATGGGATTTAGGGTACCACTAGGTATGCCAAAAACTATTGGAACAAAATAAGCCTATGGTTGTTATTTGTGCCTACAACCTTGTCAATATTGAATAGACAGAATTGGTGTTGGGATATTCCATCTAATCTCCAGAGGAGGCTATTTCCTTAATGGTTTTATGATAAAATGGAAAAGATAATTACTGAAAGAGAAGGAAATATAGTCGTAGCTAGAGCTTTTATCACAATACAGATTAAACAAAAACTAAGATAAATGTATATACCCTTTCTGTTCAAACATTTATTATATCTTCATTCAAAAATCATAGTCTTCAAATGTGATTTATATAATTATCTAACATGTATATGTATAGAATCTTAAACTCCGGTAATATGATTTATATAATGTATGAGTCTAGATTTAAGAACAGATACAATATACAACTCAATAATGTGAATAGAAGCATAAAATGTTAATACATACACTTGCACACAATGAACTAGAAGCCAATAGAAGCGTATTTTATTGCTATATCCCTAAGTTGCTTTCATTCTCTATCTCTTAGTTGGAGAAGGAAATATTAACCTCTCCTTAGCTTGATCCTGAGTCTCCATTTCCTTTCGTGGAGTAAAATATTTACGTATGTCTATCCTAGAGCTCTAGGTAGGAACTTGAGGTCCCTTTTCATAGGTATAATCCCTTATAGGTTTTGCTTTAGTATTTGGGGGAAAATGTAGAGGTTGAAGCTCCTGAGGATCCACTTGCAGAGTTTTTTTTCCTGATCTGGTTAAGACTGCAACTTGTTCAACTGAAGGCATCATGAAATTGTGATCAATTTATATAATCATGCTTACATGGACTTTCATGTTTTTCTCTACTTTATCAATAGCTACATTCAATACATAGTGTTGATGAATCATACATGAACTTTCTCCATGTGGATCATTACATGTGGTACACCAGTAATCAAAATTTGTTGGAGGAGCTATGGCTTCCTCGAATTTATTTGCGTAAATGATATTTGATCTTTCCTACCTTCTATTTCTTGATGGAGTCACATCCCTTGTTATTTGAGGAAACCTTCTTGGTTGAAAATTTCTCTTGACCTCTCTTCCCTTCATTGACATCATATCATTTGCCAAAGTTTTTATCGTGTATGGTATGATAGAGATCTAATTTTCTTGGGTTGGATAAGCAGGTGGTGCAAGTAATGCAGGAACAAATGAATATTAGGTTAATACCAAGAGATTTTGAGGTATCTATATTGTAGAAATGGATGGTTTCCTATTCAATTTTGGAAGATCTATACTTGTAAAATGGTAAGAGCTTGAAGAACTAGTATGGGAAGCTTGGGGAATATCCATAAAAATTTGCATTATTGCTTTTAGTGGATACCTCCCAGTTGTGATGAGATCTCTCTCTACTTTAGATAATTTTTGGTAAATAGTAGGGAAAGTGAATATTCGTTATTGTTGTATTATCACATTAATATCGAAATCGAAAGCTCTTAAATAATAATACACTACTTGTTCTATGGTTGGTTTCAATCTAGCGGGCACTCTTTCCCAACTGCGACTAAATAAGATATTGAAATCAAAAATTTCCTCTTGAGGTATTTTCTAATAATGTTGAATTGGCTAAGCATGGAGAAGGGATTTTCATGCTGATTAAATTCATCTACCATCCTGCCAACGAGTTTGGCCCAACTTGTGATTGATTGAGTAGGAAGTGCTTTGTACCAATTGAGCATTTTTCCTTTTAATGAAATGACTAGCAACCTGATCATTACATCTTCTTGAGTGATATTATAATTCACTGCCAAATAAGTAACATCTAAGCAATGCTCATATGTCATTTTGCATGTTCCATCATATGAAGGTAATGCCTTCAAAGTTATAGTAGGAATCAGATTCTAAGCCACCAGGTTCAACGAACCAGTGTGGTTCCATGTAAGATAATATGGTGGAAGAGTGGCCATTGTAGTGACTATACTTGTCTAAACTATAGAACTATTGGTAGTTATATTTAAATATATATTGACAATAGGGTCGGGCAAAGCAGTAGGTACAAGTTTGGTAATACTAGTAGAAGGTGGGTTTGATATAGCAGATAAAACTAGATGTACCTCGAGGCTACCAAGGTGTAACTCGAAGAACTCAATGGGTTATTTAGGTTTTCTTGCTTTAGATCTGGTTATCATAAAGGTAAACAATCATAAGTTCAAACTAGATAAATAGATAAGGTATTTCTTAGGTCTATACCTTCAGACGGAATCACCAGGTGATTTGATTTAGATCTTAAAAAGGTCAAATACAAACACCAAACCTTACAAAATACAGTGGTATTTAGGGTCCCACCAGGCATGCCAAAAACTGTTGGAACAAAATAATCCTATGGTTGTTATTTGTACCTACAACCTTGTCAACATTGAATAAACAGAATTGGTGTTGGGATATTTCGTCTAATCTCCAGAGGATGTAGGTTCCTTAATGGTTTTATGATAAAAGGGAAAAGATAATTACTGAAAGAGAATGAAATATAGTCGTAGCTAGAGCTTTTCTCATAGTATTGATTAAACAAAAACTAAGATAAATGTATATACCCTTTCTGTTCAAGAATTTATTATATCTTCATGTAGAAATCATAGTCTTCAAATGTGATTTAGATAATTATCTAACATGTATATGTATAGAATATTAAACTTTGGAAATATTATTTATATCATGTATGAGTCTAGATTCGATAACAGATACAATATACAACTCAATAATGTGAATAGAAGCATAAAATGTTAATACATACAATTGCACACCGTGAACTAGAAGCCAATAGAATCATTTTTTATTGATGTATCCCTGAGTTGATTTCATTCTCTATCTCTTAGTTAGAGAAGGAAATCTTAACCTCTCCTTAAATTGATCCTGAGTCTCCATTTCCTTTCGTGGAGTAAAATCTTTACGTATTTCTATCCTATAGCTCTAGGTAGGAACTTGAGGTCCTTTTTCATAGGTATAATCCCTTATACGTGTTGCTTTAGGATTTGGGGGAAAATTTAGAGGTTGAAGCTCCTGAGGATCCACTTGCAGAGTTTTTTTCCTGATCTGGTTAGAATTGTAACTTATTCAACTGAAGGCATCATGAAATTATGATTAGTTTATATAATCATGCTTACATGGACTTTCATGTTTTTCTCTACTTTCTTAATAGCTACATTCTATACGTAGTGCTGATGAATCATACATGAACTTTCTTCATGTGGATCATTACATGTGGTACACCAGTAATCAAAATTTGTGGAAGGAGCTATGACTTCCTTGACTTTGTTTGCAGAAATGTGTTGGCATTTTTGCCACATTGTTTTGATTGTTGATTATTCATGCATAAAATGTTGAAGTTCTCATTCCTCTACGAGTTTTGATGCCAAAACAGCTAAGTCCGAAGACTGTCACGATATCGCGACAAAAAGCAGCATGGAGAGCACAGTTTCAAAACCATCGCGATATCACGACATGTCGCGTTATCGCGGGTCTTTTGAGGAGAGAGAAGCCAAAGTCAAAGAATGTCGCGATTTCATGACGTGTTCCAAAATTGCGATCAAAGTGGTCAACGGAGGTAGCGCAGTAAAATTGTCACGAAATCGCGACATGTCGCGTTTTTGCGACTTACAATGGCCATGGAGCAGAGTAAGAGAAAAGGTCGCGAAATCGTGACATAACTAAGCAAAGGATGATGACAATGAATCTCGTAGCGATTTCATGACAGAATAATGAACAAGGCACAAAATGCGAAAGACGTCACGAAATCGCGACGTGTTGCGTGGTCGCGACAAAGTTGAAACAAAAAGCATAAGGCATGAAAGGCGTCACGATTTCGTGACATTTGTGGAGATGAAGTCCAGCAACAAGGAAACGTCACGATTTCGTGACATATTGGGGCGGAAGGACCAAGTGCAGGGAATTGTCGCGATTTCGTGACATGTCAAATTTTTGCGGTCGAAAAGCAATGAAGTCAAGGAGAACATGAAACCTGTCGCGATTTCGTGACATGCTGAAGATTAAAGAACCACATGAGGCAAGAGTGTCATGTTTTCGTAGGTTGAGAGCTGGACCATACAAGGCAAGAGAAAACTATCGCGAAATCGCGACATGTTGCAGTTTCATGGGTATACAAAAGAGAAGGGCACAGAAGGTAGAAGAAGTCATGATTTCGCGACATGGTGAAGTTTTCATGACATGTTGAGGAAAGAAGTCCAAACAAAGGAGAGTGTCGCGATTTCACGACGTATCAGGAAGACAAAGCCAAAAGAGAGAAAGGTGTAGCGAAATCATGCCTTGTCGCGTTTTCGCGGTTCGAAGCAGCCAAAGGACAACATGGGGAAAGAACGTCACGATTTCATGACAGGTCATAGTTTCACGAAAACAGAGCAAGGAAGAAGCAGAATAGTATGGAACGTCACGATTTCGTGACGCGTCGCGTTTTCGTGAGCTAAGGTGGCGAAGGAGACCAAGGAGCCGAATACGTCACGATTTCATGACATGGTTGATTTTCGCGATCCAAAAGTGACAAAGTGTACGGAGCAGAAAAATGTCGCGATTTCGTGACATGTCGCGTTTTCGCGACCTGTCACAGTTTCACGCCAGAAAGCAGTTCAAACGGCCCGATGAAGCATTGCGATTTCCAAGGATTAAAAGCACTCCAGAATTTAATGTTTTGCTGCTTTCCAATGTATACAAGGTAGAAGAACGTGTCCAAGCCACCAGAATTGAAGACGCCTCCATTATTCAAAGCTTCTGTTCATGATTTTTCTAACGGTTCAAGCATGTTTCGAGAACGACCATTTAATGAAGACGACCGGTTCCTTATTTCATTTAATTTTTGGTTTCTCCGAGGCTGGTTTAAGGGGATCATTTCCTTGTTTTTGTTGCACATTTTGTAGATCTCGAGGAGGTCCGTTGCATGTTTTAAATGTTGTAGAGAGGCAAGACCTCTATAAATATCAATGTATATCTCAAGAAGAGGGATCGGGAGTTTGAGAGACATGTTGCATGAAAGATTTTCAAGTTCTTTGCATGAATGAAAGATATTTGGCCTCTAGTTTTGCAAGCATCTTTCTATGTGGTTTTCCTTCTATCTTATACATTCCTCGTTTATGCTCGTATTTCTTATCTGCTTCTTAATTTGAATTCTGCATCTGAGTTTGAATATTGCTAGTGAGGAAGTGAGTTCTGGAATGCGATCTTGGAGGTTGTCTCGCATAAGGTTGTAAGTTGATTACGTCGCTATCTTCTGTTATATGTTGTTTATGTGCTTGAGGTTAAATTCTTGCTGCTAATCTTTCCCGATCTGATAAATTTGGCCTGTGGCTATATTTCCCATCTCTTTTCGTAATTTCCCATTTCTTTCTGCATATTTCCAATTCCTTTCCTGCAACTCTAGTCTTCATCAAGCTTAGATTTAGTAAGGGAACCAGCCCTCTCTGGAGATTGGTCTGGGAGACATTTCTTTCTCCTAGCCTTTCAATGTTGGCCGGGTCTAGGGTGCATTTCACGTAAAATCCTTTCCTATGGCAGATTCGTGACCAACAGTTTTTGGCATGCCCGGTGGGACAGACTGTTTCTGTCTCAGAAAGATCCCATAGTATTGAGGGTTTAATGTTCGCCTTCATGCCGTATAGTTAGAACATTTGGTGACTCTGCAGTACCCAAAAATCTCTGAACGTGGATGCAGTGAAAGTCGTACTTCATGATCACGAGATCAAAGTCCAAAAAAGTTGAAGATCTTGTTGAGTTTTTTGAACTTGACAGCACAAAAAGAGGTGAACACTCTAGGTTGGTTTCCCCATCGCTTGCATCATCTGCCATATCCACACAAATCCCTGGTATTGTTACTAGTTTTCCATCTTCTCAGTCACATCCACTAGTCCCAATGGCCCAGTATCCTCAACCCAGGAAGTTCTTGGCATGGAATAGTTCAGGAGCCTTGAATTTGCAGGCTCAAAATCTAGTTCCTCAAGCTGCTTTGAAAGTTTTGCCGACCTATGATGGTACGGGTAAGACTGCATATGAGCATATTAATGATGTAGCTTCTTTGGCGGCCATCCATGATATAACTGATGAAGATGTGATGGTAAAGTTGTTGGTGTTATCCCTGAGAGGTAAATTGTTGTATTGGTACCGAACGTTGCAACCAGGCACCATTACATCATGGGATCAGCTAGGAGAACTGTTAGTTAAGAATTTTCATGAACAGGCTGATCCATTTTCATTGTTGCATCAGTTTAACGCAATCCAGAGGCACCCACAAGAAGAGATAGCTGATTTCAATGTCAGATTTACCAGAACCTGGCAGAGAATTCTTGATGGTCTTCGGCCTGCTGATGAGCTAGCTGCATTTTATTACCTCAGAGCATTTAACACAGACATCGGTTGGGCTGTCCGACAATCCAACGTGACTACATTTCCAGAGTTGTTCGAACAAGCGTTAAAGGCGAAAGCTGATTTGATTGCTATAGGTAGACTTCCTCCAAAGGTAACAATGCCTATCATACCTGATCTTCCTAAGTATTTGTACTCTGGTTCGCTTCCACAGCCCATGCCATCCATGTATCCTACCCCATCATGGAGCTCAAGTGCACCTCAGATCGCACCTATTCCAGTTCCCCAGCCTCCTACTCCAACTATTCCCCAGTTGCCTGCACCGAGCATTCCACGGTTAGTCCCTCCACTTCCAACTCCTGCATTATCTTCCCCACAGGTTCCATTACCTTTATCGGCACCGCCTGTGTCCTCAAGCCCAGATCCTCAATTGGCTATGTTACAAGAAATTCAGTCGGCTATGAGATCTCTCACTGACAAGGTGACATCTATGGAACGAAGAGAGGCGAAAAGGAACTATCAGCCACGAAGATTTATGTCGACAGTAACTAGAGAACAACCTGCTCCTAGCAAGGCTATGGAGAAAGTACCTGAAAGGAACTCAACAATTCTGGTAAGTGAAGAGGCTGGCCCTTCTGAAGTTTCACATGAGCCATCTTACTGGTGTTCTTCCTGCAATGACCCACATGATGAGTCCACTTGCATGGTCCACCAAAATTATTTGCAAGTTCTTACAGGGAGCCATGTAAACATGATTCGAGAGGTGGATCTTACTTCCATGGAGTCTCTGGAGGAACATATAGCAATACTGACATGCAGCGGCAAGAAACCAATGTTGGTAGATCCGGCTAAGATGGAGCCATTGAAAGTGCCTCCTGTACAAGCAACAAAGCAGCAAATGCCAACAAAGGCTCATGATTCCCCAGTGCAACGACAATCACCTATTTTGTCGAAGGATCCACTTCCACCACCAGTAAAAGACAAGGAACAAGCTTCTACTTCCCAGCCACAAGCAAAAACAAAGGAACAAGCCAAAGAGATGTTGCGGTATCCATCATTGACCAAACGACAATGAGTGGAGGCTACCCAGCAATATAAGAGCACATTTGAATCTGCTAGTGGAGGGAAAGAATAGATCTCCATGGAGTACAACATTGTTGAAGAACTCAAATGGATACCAGCTAAGGTAAGTCTGTATGACACCTTACAGTTGCCTGGACAGGTAAATCTCTTACAGGAATCCTTGAAGACCATACAAAGTAAGGGGAAAGCTCCAGCCCAGGTAGTTATGGCTCAAACGTTAACTTCTTTAGCCACTGGAAGGAATAGACCACCCCCATTTTATCTGTCACTCAGGATGGAGGGTTGGATTGTACATAATTGCCTGATTGATTCTGGTGCTACGACAACTGTCATGCCAAAGGCAGTTTGTGAAGCGATGGGAATGGAATATACAAGAAGTAGCCCTGGCGTCTTGCAGTTGGATGGGACTCCAGTGAAAATAGTGGGTGTAATCAAGGATGTTCCTATTGCTCTACACACTATGCCTCTGATTACAGTAATTCAGGAGATAGTTGTGGTCGATCTAGAACCGTATTTCAGTATGTGCTTATCAAGAGAATTTACTGCAAAGTTGGGAGGCTACCTTGCTCTGGATTATTCTCACTTGG
Organism: Wollemia nobilis; assembly: GCA_028583015.1. NCBI lineage: Eukaryota > Viridiplantae > Streptophyta > Pinopsida > Araucariales > Araucariaceae > Wollemia > Wollemia nobilis. Next base: position 3,026,352 of record JAQPPZ010002341.1, on the reverse strand, counting down.
AGATTCCTTTCAAAGGAAGACGAGTCCGGATCTATAATCAGAAGCCTTCTACTTTTCATATTGAGAAGATAGAAGAAGAAGAAAAGTCCAAACATGTTGTTCATATGATAATTGAAGAGTTGGAGGATCCTGATTTGGAGGATGAGTTTTCAATGCTCAATTTTAATGCCATGATCAAGACTGAGATTGGATGTTACTCCATTACGAAGCCTGAAGAGGTTGAAGTCAAGTTGCCTCCTGATCAAGTTGGTCAAGACTCTCTGCCAGATCAGCTCTATTTTGATGGAGCACAATACAAAAATGGCGCTAACACTGGGACTGAACGATCATGCCTAGGTCTCAAGATGGCTGGGACACTTGGAGTGCAGCAGTTTCAAATCTTTGGTGACTCTGAGCTGATCATCAACCAGGAGTCTACTGAGTGTCTGTCAAGGGTCTAGGATCCAGGAGACAGAACCGTGTTTGGGTTCGTGTCTTTCCCAAAAGTTCACAGCTAATTCGGGAGTTACCTTGTACATAGAAAAAAAAAAAAATAAAAAAAAAAAAAGATTGTGGATTTCCTCTGTCAACTTCGGCTCTTTTTGCATGCGAGCCCGCAGGTACATTTCTTTCTTTTTCTTTTCCTTCCTTCCTAGCAGTTAGTGGCTTCCTCTCTATTTCTTCCTTCCCCTCTTCATTCCCTTCTTCTCCTACTCCTTTTTCTTCTGCAAGTAATCAAGCCACTGCTGTTGTTTCTTTTCCCTTTCTGATATTCCCATTTCTACTTTCCACTTTCTTCTAATCCTTGTTTCTTTTCAGCATTTATCCTAGCTAGTTCACACCACCTTCTCCAGTCCATCCACTTCACTTCCATTTTCATTTCACAATAGTGGGTAGCATAGTAGCATTCTATTGCTATATCTACTATTTCCATTCCACCATTTCCATTCCTCCATCTTTCACCATTCCATCCCATTCCCCATCCCCATTCCATAGTCCTCACTCTGTTCATTCCATTCATTTCTGTTTTTGCAACCCCAGGTGCTTTCATGGAGATTCTTTTATAGCACCTGGTAAGCTAAGCCAAATACAGATTCCTTTGAGTTTTCAGTAAGTCAACAAGAGTTGTTGCAGCAGTCCATCGAGATGTACCCCATCAGCCAGCTTTCTGTTCTTTCAGTTTTTCTTGACTCTGTTGCCCAATGGATTCAGGCCTGGGATTCGTGCATACAACAGAACTGTATACCCCACGAGCCGCCAAGAATGTTGGCATTTTTGCCACATTGTTTTGATTGTTGATTATTCATGCATAAAATGTTGAAGTTCTCACTCCTCTACAAGTTTTGATGCCAAAACAACTAAGTCCAAAGACTGTCGCGATATCGCGACAAAAAGCAGCATGGAGAGCACAGTTTCAAAATCGTCGCGATATCGCGACATGTCGCGTTATCGCGGGTCTTTTGAGGAGAGAGAAGCCAAAGTCGAAGAATGTCACGATTTCGCGACATGTTCCAAAATCGCGGTCAAAGTGGTCAACGGGTAGAGCAGTAAAATGTCGCGATATCGCGACATGTCACGTTTTCTGACTTACGGATGGCCATGGAGCAGAGTAATAGAAAATGTCATGAAATCATGACATAATTAAGCAAAGGATGATGACAATGAATCTCGTAGCGATTTCATGATAGAATAATGAACAAGGCACAAAATGTGAAAGACGTCGTGATATCGCGACGTGTTGCGTTGTCGCGACAAAGTTGAAAGAAAAGCATAAGGCATGAAAGGCGTCATGATTTCATGACATTTTTGGAGATGAAGTCCAGGAACAAGGAAACATCGTGATTTCATGACATATTGGAGCGGAAGGACCAAGTGCAGGGAATTGTCATGATTTCAATGACAAATGTTTCATGGTGGAAAGCAGAAAGTAAGGAGAAATAGAACTGTCACGATTTCGCGACATGTTGAAGATTAAAGAACCACATGAGGCAAGAGTGTCATGTTTTCACAGTTGAGAGCTGGACCGTACAAGGCAAGAGAAAACTATCGCGAAATCGCAACATGTTGCAGTTTCGTGGGTATACAGAAGAGAAGGGCACAGAAGGTAGAAGAAGTCACGATTTCGTGACATGGTGAAGTTTTTGCAACATGTTGAGGAAAGAAGTCCAAACAAAGGAGAGTGTCATGATTTCGCGACGTATCAGGAAGACAAAGCCAAAAGAGAGAAAGGTGTAGCGAAATCGCGCCTTGTCGCGTTTTCGCGGTTCGAAGCAGCCAAAGGACAACATGGGGAAAGAACGTCGCGATTTCGTGACAGGTCATAGTTTCATAGAAACAGAGCAGAGGAAGAGCAGAATAGTATGAAACGTCGCGATTTCGTGACGCGTCGTGTTTTCGCGAGCTAAGGTGGCGAAGGAGACCAAGGAGCCGAATACGTCGCGATTTCGTGACATGGTTGATTTTCACGATCCCAAAGTGACAAAAGTGTATGGAGCAAAAAAATGTCACGATTTCGTGACATGTCGCGTTTTCGCGACCCGTCACAGTTTCACGCCAGAAAGCAGTTCAAACGGCCCGATGAAGCATTGCGATTTCCAAGGATTAAAAGCACTCCAGAATTTAATGTTTTGCTGCTTTCCAATGTATGCAAGGTAGAAGAACGTGTCCAAGCCACCAGAATTGAAGACGCCTCCATTATTCAAAGCTTCTGTTCATGATTTTTCTAACGGTTCAAGCATGTTTCGAGAACGACCATTTAATGAAGACGACCGGTTCCTTGTTTCATTTAATTTTTGGTTTCTCCGAGGCTGGTTTAAGGGGATCATTTCCTTATTTCTGTTGCACATTTTGTAGATCTCGAGGAGGTTCGTTGCATGTTTTAAATGTTGTAGAGAGGCAAGACCTCTATAAATATCAATGTATATCTCAAGAACAGGGATCGGGAGTTTGAGAGACATGTTGCATGAAAGCTTTCAAGTTCTTTGCATGAATGAAAGATATTTGGCCTCTAATTTTGCAAGCGTATTTGTGTGGTTTCCCTTCTATCTCATGCATTCCTAATTTATGCTCGTGTTTCTTATCTGCTGCTTAATTTGAATTTTGCATCTGAGTTTGAATATTGCTAGTGAGGAAGTGAGTTCTGGAATGCGATCTTGGAGGTTGTCTCGCACAAGGTTGTAAGTGGATTATGTTGCTATTCTTTTATTATATGTTGTTAATATGCTTGAGGTTAAATTCTCGTCGCTAATCTTTCCCGATCATATAAATTTGGCCTGTGGCTATATTTCCCATCTCTTTCCGTAATTTCCCATTTCTTTTTGCATATTTCCAATTCCTTTCCTACAACTCTAGTCTTCATCAAGCTTAGATTTAGTAAGGGAACCAGCCCTCTCTGGAGATTGGTCTGGGAGACATTTCTTTCTCCCAGCCTTTCAATGTTGGCCGGGTCTAGGGCGCATTTCATGTAAAATCCTTTCCTGTGGTAGATTCATGACCAACAAAATGACATTTGATCTTTCCTACCCTCTACTTCTTAATGGAGTCACATCCCTTGTTATTTGAGGAAACCTTCTTGGTTGAAAATTTCTCTTGACCTCTCTTCTCTTCATTGACATCATATCATTTGCCAAAGTTTTTACTGTGTCTAGTATAATAGAGATCTGATTTTCTTGGGTTGGCTAAGCAGGTGGTGCAAGCAATGCAGGAACAACAAGAATATAAGGTAATACCAAGAGATTTTGAGGTATATGTATTGTAGAAATGGATGGTTTTCCATTCCATTTTGGAAGATCTATACTTGTAAAATGGGAAGAGCTTGAAGAACTAGTACAGGAAGCTAGGGGAATATCCATGAAAATTGGCATTATTGCTTTTGGTGGATACCTCCCAGTGGTGATCAGATCTCTCTCTACTTTAGATGCTTTTTGGTAAATAGTAGGGAAAGTGAATATTTGTTATTTTTGTATTATCATACTAATATCAAAATTGAAAGCTCTTAAATAATACTACACTGCTTTTTTTATGGTTGGTTTCAATCCAGCGGGCACTCTTTCCCAAGTGCGGCTAAATCATATATTGAAATCAAAAATTTACTCTTGAGGATATTTTCTAATAATTTTGAATTGTCTAAGTAGGGAGAATGGATTTTCATGCTGATTAAATTCATCTACCATCCTGCTAGCGAGTTTGGTCCAACTTGTGATGGATTGAGCGGGAAGTGCTTTGTACCAATTGAGCATTTTTCCTTTTAATGAAATGACCAACAACCTGATCATTACATATTCTTGAGTGATATTGTAATTCACTAACAAATAAGTAGCATCCAAGCAATGCTCATACGTCATTTTGCATGTTCCATCATATGAATGCAATGCCTTCAAAGTTACAACAGGAATCAGATTCTGAACCACCAAGTTCAACGAACCAATGTGGTTCCATGTAAGATAATATTGTGGAAGAGTGGCCATTGTAGCGACTATACTTGCCAGAACTGTAGAACTATTGGTAGTTATATTTAAATATATATTGACAATAGGGTTGGGTTAAGTAGTAGGTACAATGGTGGTAATACTGGTAGAAGGTGGGTTTGACATAGCAGATAAAACTAGATTTACCTTGAGACTACAAAGGTGTAACTTGAAGAACTCAATGGGTTATTCAGATTTTTTTGCTTTAGATCTGGTTATCATACAGGTAAAAAATCATAAGTTCAAACTCAATAAATAGGTAAGGTATTTCCTAGGTCTATACCTTCGGACGGAGTCACTAGGTGATTTGATTTAGATCTTAAAAAGGTCAAAGATAAAAACCAAACCTTACAAAATACTATGGGATTTAGGGTCCCACCAGGCATGTGAAAAACTGTTAGAACAAAATAAGCCTATGGTTGTTATTTGTGCTTACAACCTTGTCAACATTGAATAGACAGAATTGGTGTTGGGATATTTTCTCTAATCTCCAGAGGAGGCAGGTTACTTAATGGTTTTATGATAAAAGGGAAAAGAGAATTACTGAAAGATAAGGAAATATATTCGTATCTAGAGCTTTTCTCATGGTACAGATTAAACAAAAACTAAGATAAATGTATATACCCTTTCTGTTCAAGAATTTATTATATCTTCATGCAGAAATCATAGTCTTCAGATGTGATTTAGATAATTATCTAACATGTATATGTATATAATCTTAAACTCCGATAATATGATTTATATCATGTATGAGTCTAGATTCGAGAACAGATACAATATACAACTCAATAATGTGAATAGAAGCATAAAATTTTAATACATACACTTGCACACCATGAACTAGAAGCCAATAGAAGCGTATTTTATTTTTGTATCCCTGATTTACTTTCATTCTCTATCTCTTATTTAGAGAAGGAAATCTTAACCTCTCCTTAGCTTGATCCTGAGTCTCCATTTCTTTTCATGGAGTAAAATCTTTACGTATTTCTATCCTAGAGCTCTAGGTAGGAACTTGAGGTCCCTTTCAATAGGTATAATACCTTATAGGTGTTGCTTTAGGAGTTGGGGGAAAATTTAGAGGTTGAAGCTCCTGAGGATCCACTTGTAGAGTTTTTTTGCCTGATCTGGTTAAGACTACAACTTGTTCAACTGAAGGCATCATGAAATTATGATCAGTTTATGTAATCATGCTTATATGGACTTTCATGTTTTTCTCATCTTTCTCAATAGCTACATTCTATACATAGTGTTGATGAATCATACATGAAATTTCTCCATGTGGATCATTACATGTGGTACACCAGTAATCAAAATTTATGGAAGGAGTTGCAGCTTCCTTGACTTTGTTTGCATAAATGACATTTGATCTTTCCTACCCTCTATTTCTTAATGGAGTCACATACCTTGTTATTTGATAAAACCTTCTTGGTTGAAAATTTCTCTTGACCTCTCTTCTCTTGATTGACATCATATCATTTGCCAAAGTTTTTACCGTGTCTAGTATATTAGAGATTTGATTTTCTTGGGTTGGATAAGCAGGTGGTGCAAGTAATGCAGGAACAAAGGGAATATAAGGTAATACCAAGAGATTTTGAGGTATTTGTATTGTAGAAATGGATGGTTTCCCATTCTATTTTGGAATATCTATACCTGTAAAATGGGAAGAGCTTGAAGAACTAGTATGGGAAGCTTGGGAAATATCCATAAAAATTGGGATTATTGCTTTTGGTGGATACCTCACAGTGGTGATGAGATATCTCTCTAATTTAGATGTTTTTTGGTAAATAGTAGGGAAAGTGAATATTCATTATTATTGTATTATCATACTAATATCGAAATAGAAAGCTCTTAAATAATAATACATTGCTTGTTATGTGGTTGGTTTCAATCCAGCGGACACTCTTTCCCAAGTGCGGCTAAATCAGATATTGAAATAAAAAATTTCCTCTTGAGGATATTTTCTAATAATATTGAATTGGCTAAGCAGGGAGAATGGATTTTCATGTTGATTAAATTCATCTACCATCCTACCAGCGAGTTTGGCCTAACTTGTGATGGATTGAGCGGGAAGTGCTTTGTACCAATTGAGCATTTTTCCTTTTAATGAAATGACCAGCAACCTGATCATTACATCTTCTTGAGTGATATTGTAATTCACTACCAAGTAAGTAACATAAAATCAATGCTCATACATCATTTTGCATGTTCCATCATATGAATGCAATGCCTTCAAAGTTACAGCAAGAATCAGATTTTGAGCCACTAGGTTCAACGAACTAGTGTGGTTCCATGTAAGATAATATGGTGGAAGAGCGACCATTGTATCGACTATACTTGCCTAAACTGTAGAACTATTGGTAGTTATATTTAAATATATATTGATAATAGGGTCGGGAAAAGCAGTAGGTACAAGGGTGGTAATACTGGTCGTAGGTGGGTTTGACATAGAAGATAAAATTGGATGTACCTTGAGGCTACCAAGGTGTAACTCGAAGAACTCAATGGGTTATTCAAATTTTCTTGCTTTAGATCTAGTTATCATATAGGTAAAAAATCATAAGTTCAAACTAGATAAATAGATAAGGTATTTCTTAGGTCTATACCTTCGAATGGAGTCTCCAGGTGATTTGATTTAGATCTTAAAAAGGTCAAAGAAAAACACCAAACCTTACAAAATACTGTGGGATTTAGGGTCCCACCAGGCATGCCAAAAACTATTGGAACAAAATAAGCCTATGGTTGTTATTTGTGCCTACAACCTTGTCAACATTGAATAGATAGAATTGGTGTTGGGATATTTCGTCTAATATCCAGAGGAGGCTGGTTCCTTAATGATTTTATGATAAAATGGAAAAGATAATTACTGAAAGAGAAGGAAATATAGTCATAGCTAGAGTTTTTCTCACGATACAGATTAAACAAAAACTAAGATAAATGTATATACCCTTTCTGTTTAAGCATTTATTATATCTTCATGTAGAAATCATAGTCTTCAAATGTGATTTAGATAATTATCTCACATGTATATGTATAGAATCTTAAACTCTGAAAATATGATTTATATCATGTATGAGTCTAGATTCGAGAACATATACAATATACAACTCAATAATGTGAATAGAAGCATAAAATGTTAATACATACACTTGCACAACGTGAACTAGAAGCCAATAGAAGTGTATTTTATTTTTGTATCCTTGAGTTTCTTTCATTATCTTTCTCTTAGTTAGAGAAGGAAATCTTAACCTCTCCTTAGCTTGATCCTGATTCTCCATTTCCTTTCGTGGAGTAAAATCTTTATGTATTTCTATCCTAGAGCTCTAGGTAGGAACTTGAGGTCCCTTTTCATAGGTATAATTCCTTATAGGTGTTGCTTTAGGAGTTGGGAGAAAATTTAGAGGTTGAATCTCCTGAGGATCCACTTGCAAATTTTTTTTGCCTGATATGGTTAAGACTACAACTTGTTCAACTGAAGGCATCATGAAATTGTGATCAGTTTATCTAATTATGTTTACATGGAAATTCATGTTTTTCTTTGCTTTCTCAATAGCTACATTCTATACATAGTTCTTATGAATCATACATGAACTTTCTCCATGTGGATCATTACATGTGGTACACCAGTAATCAAAATTTGTGGGAGGAGTTGCGGCTTCCTGGAATTTGTTTGCATAAATGACATTTTATCTTTCCTACCCTCTATTTCTTGATGGAGTCACATCCCTTGTTATTTGAGGAAACCTTCTTGGTTGAAAAGTTCTCTTGACCTCTCTTCTCTTCATTGACATCATATCATTTGCCAAAGTTTTACCATGTCTAGTATAATAAATGTCTGATTTTCTTAGGTTGGCTAAGCAGGTGGTGAAAGTAATGTAGGAACAATAGGAATAGAAGGTAATACTAGGAGATTTTGAGGTATTTGTATTGTAGAAACGGATGGTTTCCCATTCCATTTTGGAAGATCCATTCTTGTAAAATGGGAAGAGCTTGAAGAACTAGTATGGGAAGCTTGGGGAATATCCATAAAAATTGGCATTATTTATTTTGGTGGATACCTCCCAGTGGTGATGAGATCTCTCTCTACTTTAAATGCATTTTGGTAAATAGTAGGGAAAGTGAATATTCATTATTGTTGTATTATCATACTAATATCGAAATTGAAATATCTTAAATAATAATTCATTGCTTTTTCTGTGGTTGGTTTCAATCGAACGGGCACTCTTTCCCATGTGCAGCTAAATTAGATATTGAAATCAACAATTTAATCTTGAGGATATTTTCTAATAATGTTGAATTATCTAAGCAGGGAGAATGGATTTTCATGCTGATTAAATTCATCTACCAACCTGCCAACGAGTTTGGCCCAACTTGTTATGGATTGAGCGGGAAGTGCTTTGTACCAATTGAGCATTTTTCCTTTTAATGAAATGACCAGCAACCTGATCATTATATCTTCTTGAGTGATATTGTAATTCACTTCCAAATAAGTAACATCCAAGCAATGCTCATACTTCATTTTGCATGTTCTATCATATGAAGGCAATGCCTTCAAAGTTACAACAGGAATCGAATTCTGAGCCACCAAGTTCAACGAACCAGTGTGGTTCCATGTAAGATAATATGATGTAAGAGTGGCTATTGTAGTGACTATACTTGGAAGAAGCATTGGATAATATTTGGTCAAATAAAGGTGCTGGAAATTTTAGAATCTAAGTCAGAAAGATAAAAGAGAGTAGAGCTACAAACTTTATAGATTCAGAACAACAAAAAGGTGAATCAAATCACCAAGAAGATTAGCTACAAAAGGAGGCAAAAAGGTATGCAATATTGGTGCTACAAAAGTTTATTATTCAAGCATTAAAACCATTTTAGTTCAATATTATAAGAGCACCATATTAGAACTACTAAATTCAGCAAAAGAAAGGGTCCTCAAGTCAAGGAAGGAGATATTATTATCATTAGTAAATTTGCACAACATAACAACAAAGTTTGGAGTTAAATTTTACTTGGAATGGAGTGATAAGAGGAAGTAGCATATGCTATTTTTATAATTAAAGTGTAAATTTGTTATGTCTTATTGATTAAGAGAAAGAGATATAATAGTGATCAAAGGAAAGATAGGTTTAAGGTGTCTAAAGACACTAAGAGGAGCACTAATAAGTGCATAGAAATTGGTGAATACAAGTCACCAAAGGAGTGGAAAAACCACCATATTGAAGGAGATAGCCATTTTCACCATTCGGCCAACATAGAGCATTGGAAACTGCCATCAATTTTGGAAAGGTGGAGTCACCATACGTAGGAGGAAAGGAGCACCAACGTGGAGCATTGGAAACCATCATCAAGTTTAGAAAGGTGGAGTCACCATACGTAGGAGGAAAGGAGCAACATTGAAGCTTGGAATATTCATCAAAGTTGTGTATATAGCTTGATGTGGAGGAGTAAAAAATCATCACCATAGATATTATGGCATACAAGCAGAAAACAAACACAGAACGAAGTGTGAATTGGGGTGATTCAAGTGTAAAAAGTTTACACCACCCAAGTGGACATTGGAGATTGAGTATAGAAGATTCCATACGTTAGATGAAACACCCAAGATACCATAAAACTCAAAGAATATTTTAGTATTGAGCGTTACACAACAAGAAGGTACAAAGGAAGATTTGAGTTCTCACTTGAAGAGGAATAGACACCATTTGCAACTTGGCATTCCAAAAACAAAATGCCAACTAGGGGAATCAAAATGTTTAAGGTGCCTATTAATGTATCGGTATTCTTTGAAGATCGAAAGAGGATGAGCTAGGGAAAAGTGAAGCAAAATCCAAGCACCAAGGAATCAAGTGAACGTTTTAGGAAAGTCACTTGTCAAAAGTAATGCCCATATCATCATAACATCACCAAAATGGGTAAAGTAACGTAGCAAGAAGAATATTGGAGAATAGAAATTCTTGAAGAAGATGAATCATTGAGCATTGTATGAGTTGAAGATGTAAAATATTTTGAATCCCATGTGGCACATGAGAAAAGGAACATCAATAGGTTTGAAGGAGCCCAAATTTTTTTCTGAACACATATTAAGCATAGTGTTGGTCAGAGAAGCAAGAAATGATGGATAGAAGAGTCAAAATCTTAAAGATCAAATTTAATGAGTGCCATACACAAGAAGGAACATTAAATACATTGCAAGAGGGAGTGAATGATATTTGAATATTGAAGAAGGAGAGTGCAATTATCATTGAAATATTCAAGTGTCATTGTAGGAGACAAAGGTTAGATTACCAGTTATTAATTTTTTATAAGGTTTGGGGCCATAAGGGTGAATTATAGTTTTTTTTTTAAAAGGAAAAATATGTTATATTTATAGAATTTGTATTACAAGGTAAAATAAGCTGGACATGCATCAAGGGAGAAATAAAATCCTCCTCCAATCCCTTTTGGCTCAAAAATTACCCATAAAAAATTACCATACATAATACAGATATCCATACACCTCAACACTACCATAGTTGAATTCCAATTTATCCAATTTATCTAAATTCTGTAAACCATCCATTTATCTTCATGTTGTGTTGCTCTATGGCCTAACTATGATAGATTGATTAGACTCACTGTATACTCTTCCTGTTCTGCTATCTACTTGTATCACCTCTTGCATCCCTTGGATTCTTTTGCACTAGCTTATTTGATTTTCCATCTGAGAGTCCATATATTTTCCTTCCTCCAGATATTTTCCCTATTTTACTATATAGTTTATCACCCTATTTCCCTCTCACTTGATATGTTGATAAAAAAATCTTGAAAAACCTACCAGATTTCACTGTAGTAAGTCTGGCACATGTTGATTCCATGATTTCATATAGTAAGAGGCTTTCCACCACCCTGCTTTTTGGAACTCTAATTTCCAATCCCCCATATCTGGGAATTTCTAAATAATTTGTTGATATTTATTCCATGAATCCTCCCAAAATAGAGCATCATTTCCATCCCCTAATTGCCAATATAGGTATGGCTTTATTAAATCATAGTATACTAACATTGTCCTCCATACTATATATCCCTCTCCTTCAACTTAGTATCTTGGAATATTTTTCTTAGCCATTCGTAGGTAATATTTAGCTTGTAAGAGTCTACTACATAAATCCCCAATAGTTGTAATCCATCTCTAGTATAGCTTCCCAGCTAGTACCTTGTTGCTATGGGATCCTGATCTTATCCCCAATCCTCGTTTTTTTGGTTGGAATATCTTCTCCCAACCCACTAGTGCTATTTTTTGTTCTTCCCTTGCACCTAACTACAAAAACTTTCTTATGTGTTTATCAATATCTTTTAGAATTTTCTTTGGAGCCTAAAGTATGGAAAATTTATAAACTAGGAGATCCTGTAGCACAACTTTAATCATTGTAAGCCTTCATCCCAAGCTTAGCTATTTGTGAGTCTAGTTGCTCATCTTATCTTGAAGTTTGTCCATCAACCCTTTCCACTCCTTGCTTTTTGTTTTATTTGTATATAAAGGTACTCCTAAATATTGTATGGGTAAATGAGTTTCCATGAATTTCAACAATTGTATAATTTGATCTCTCACACTCTTCATTGTATTGAAAAAATAATTTGATTTTTTTTCATTAAAAGTTTGCCCAGTAGCTTGAGTATACCCATATCAAAATTCTTTTATGTTTCTTGCTACTATGATATTGGCTTGACTAATAAGAGAAATATCATCCATAAATTGAAGGTGATTTATCTCAATTTGAGAACTTATTTGTAGGCCCCTTAACATCCCCTCTTGTCTCCATTTTTTAACAGTCTCCTGAGACCCTCTGTGTAAAGGATAAAAAGGTAAGGGGAGAGAGGATCCCCTTGCCTCAACTCCCTTCCTACTGTGAACATGGAATAGGGACTGCCATTTACTAGAACTGAGAATGATGTAGTCTGTGTACAGGATTTTACCCAATCTATCCACCCCTCTACAAAGCCCATTTTTCTAAAATCCTTTGCATAAATGACTAGTCTACTCTATCATAGGCTTTAGAAATATCTAATCTAAAAAACATACCTAGGTCATTTTGTTTTGACATTGTGTGTATCACCTCCTCGGCCACTACTATTCCATCTAGAATTTGTCTTCATTCAACAAAACCACCTTGCTCACTCGAAATCAGATTTGGTAAAAAAAAATTTTACCTTTCTGCCATAATCTTTATTAATATCTTGTATACTACATTACATAGTGAAATAGGCCTATAATTATCAATTATCTTATTAGGTGGGCCCTTAGGAATAAAAGTGATAAAAGTATGATTAAAGTCTTTTAACATTTGCTTGGTCTATCTAATTTCCTCTAGTGCCTCCATCACTACTTGGCCCACAATTTCCCAAAAATTATGATAAAATTAAATGGAGAATCCATCTGGTCCTGGAGTCTTTCTTGTTTGCATTTTTTGTATGATCTGCAAAGTTTCTTCCAAATAAATTTCCTCCATTAATAATTTATTATGTTCAAGTTTTACTAATTGTGGAATTTCCTCTAGTATCTTCTCCTCCCATATTGCATTCAAATTTTCATTGCTGCTAAAAAGAGTATGGAAGTACTAATTTGCTCTAATTTTCATTTTACTTCCACTAGTTTTTACCTTATCCATTATATCTGTAAGATATGTAATTCTATTTTGTTGTCTCGTGGATGTTGTCATCTTATGATAGAATGTTGTGTTTTGGTCCCCCTCCTTTAACCATGTGATTTTGGCTCTTTGCCTCCAATAGATTTCTTCTTGTTCCTCCAAATATTCCTCTCTCCTAATAATTTTTGCCTCACATTGCAAAAATTCTTCCATAATAGTTCCTTGTCTTATCTCCTAAGCAATCTTCTCCTTTTGATCCTTGATTTCATTCTTTTGAATTCTAGTTATTTCCTTCTTCTGTTTACTCCACTCCTTTAGTTGGGTCCTTAAATATTTTAGTTGTTTATGGAGTTTGAATTGGGTTGTTCCAAATCTTGGTTTCCCTAATTTCCACCATTCCTTTATGTGGTCCCCTAATTCCTCATCTTTCATCCACCATAGCTCAAATTTAAAAGTTCTCGCAACTTTATGATTATCTTCTTCTATGGTTAGGCTTAATGGAAAATGATATGAAGAAAGCCTATCCATGATCCCCTCTTGATGCCTGGTATGTAAATATAATTACTCCCCCATGAAGAAATGATCCAATCAATATTTGACCATCTCCCCTTCCTTTCTTCTGTTTTTCTAGGTCATGGAGCTATCCACAATTGGGATATCTATTAGATACATTTGACATGTTATTGCTGAAAAAACCTATCCTTTTTATCCAGTATGGCTCTGCCTCCTTGTTGTTCCTCTATTCTAATATTTTCATTGAAGTCTCCTTCCACATTTTATTGGTCATTCGGGTAGTCATCTCTAAAATTATGTATGGTTGCTTATTGATCCCTCTATAATCTAACTGTTTGTGCTCCATAAAAATTAACTATAGTCCAAATATTTTCAATTTTCCTATTTTTTAATCGAACCATCAACACCCCTATCATAGAGGCTCCCTCTATCTCTAGAAACAATTGGTGATTCCACATAGTGGTCAATCCACCTCATTTCCCCTATGTCGATTGAGTAAGGATCTTTCCTTTTTGCCATATCCTCCTATTTATTTTTTGTAAGTCTTTTCCTTGCATTTTGGTTTCCTGTAACAAAATTATATCTGGATTCATATCTATGATAATATTTTTGACTGCATTTTTTCTAGGGTGACTACCTAAACCCCTCACATTCCAAGTGATTAATATCATTGAGAATTAGGAGAGAAAAAATCAGCCATCGATTTCACCTTTCTATTCTGGCTCAAATATCTTCCCTGTTCCTCCATATTATCCTTGTTTGACTTCCTCCCTGCAGATTGGTTTGGTTTTTATTTCTTCTCCACTTGATGAATCCCTAGAGTAGGATTTTATTTGTTCTTATTTCCTTCTTTCATATCTATTTCCTATGTCAAAATTATCCTCTACTCTATTTCCCCTCCTATGGTCTCCCTCGTGGGTTGAATATCCTCTTCCATGAGAGAGGTTGTGTCTAGTTCTGCTCCTTGCTTGTTCCCTAACACTATATTAGAATATTGTTCCTGATCAAGTGGTGTGACTTGCTAAGTATCCTCCTCTAACCCTTCCATTTTAAAATCTCCTATTTCCAAGTTTCCGAGTTGTTTGAATATCTCATATCTATTGTTTTTTCTTACCACTCTTTCTCCTTGTCTCTAGTTATTGTGTCGATTTCTTTTGTTTGGCCTTCTTATTAATTTTTGAAAGTCCACAAAGTTTTTTGGGACTTTCCCTTCCTTTTTATTTCCATTTTACTAAAGAAATTGACACACCATGTTAATATTTTTTTTTTTATCCCCTCTTGTTCAGATTGATGATCCTTAATTGTTGGGCACATTCTAGCCAAATGTCCATGAGGGTGGCACACCCGATATATGAATGCAATAGCCTCATAATATAGTTGTTAGCGCTAGATAAAATCCCCTATTTTTAGGTCTATCTCTATTGAAAGAGATTTTTTGAGGTCCATTTCTACACAAACCCTAGCAAACATTATCGATATTCCTAAAACTGTTTCTCTTGATCTACCTTGATAATGCCCTAGTAAGTTGCCTATTGCCTCAAGTACCTCCTCTTTCCAAAATTCAATGGGAAGGGCAAATAATCTTACCCATATTTTTACTGCATTCAATTCCACCCTTGGGTCGAATCCCATATTTGATGGCTACAAGAATTGTCTCGTTGGCCCGTGATGATACGACCCTCCCTCAAATACTTTTTTATGATCAACCACAAATGTAAACTCTATAAAAAAATAATCATTTGGGAGTGTTAGGATTTCATATTCTCCTTCTAGATGCCATTTTTTCCTTATACACGTGTGGAGGAAGTGCACAGACAATCTAAAACCCATGAATTTACTTATCAAGTTGTGTTTTGACTTATAAATAATATCCTCAGCTATCCAGTCCTTAGCTATTTCCAATACTGGTATTTCTTTTGCTTGTGGTAGACATCTATTCACCCTCCCAAGAAAATAATCCTCCTTTTGTCACATCCCCATGGTGTTTATGATTTTCTTTGCTTGTGTTTGATAGTCATTGAATCTATCTTGGGTTCCATATAGCTTATCTCAAAATGATATTCCTTCGTTTGGAGGATTTGGTACTAAAGTACCTATGTCCCTCATTATTTTTCATGATCCTTACAATTGATAGACCTCTGCCCTAGCTTCTGAAACCCCAGTTTGATTCCTCATATCTCCTCTCATGCACCTCCAAACTTTTGAAACCCTAGTAGTAGGAAATTTTTAATATCCATATTGAATTGTAGTTATTTTGCCTAAGGTTTAATTTGATTAATTGGTATTTTAACTTAATTAATTAAATATTTGGAGAGATAAGACATTATAGTGGAATTAAAACCTTAGAAAGAAAAATATTTATTTTTGGAAAGTATTGAATAAAGTTGAAAGTTTAATTTCAAGATTTGTAGAACATATTTGCAAATATAGTTTACAAAATTCTAAATTTCATTTTTAGAAGGCAAAATAACTTCAACACCAACATAGGTTTTTGAAATTTAGAATACATCCAACTAGGGAGTCATAAGATTATCAACTTCATAAAGACTATAAAATTTGAATTACGAATTATTGGTACATAGATTTAGGAGCAAGTAAACAAATGACTGGAAACAAGCAATGGTTTAATTATCTACAAGAAAAAAAATGAGAAACTAGTTGCTATAGAAGATAGTAAAACTTATGAGGTAAAAGAAATAGGAAATGTTCTGATCAATCTAATAAATGGAAAAGGAATAATTAACAATGTGTTATATGTTCCTGGATTGACCACCAACCTTTTATCAAATTTTCAACTTATGGATCAAGACATGACAGTAGAATTCAAAGTTATCAATGGAAGAATACAATGTCATATTATCAAACAAGGAAAAATGATAGGTTCGGGTTACTATAAAACTAGTCTATTTGTTTTGGACACTACTACACGTTTGGATTTTTTAGTTAAAACATAAGATCTATGGCATAAATACTTGGGACATACCAGTGCATCATCTATCAATGAAATGGTCAAATATCAAATGGTTGAAGGGATACCAAATCTATCTATTATTTGTCCACAAATTTTGGCAAGAAAACAACATATAATTCCTTTTGAACTTCGTCAACATATATCTCAAAAACCATTAGAATTAATATATACAAATTTATGTGGTCCAATGAATGTTACTAGTATTGAAGGACATAAGTATTTTTAACTATTTGTTGATGATCATACCAAAAAAATGTGGGTATACTTCTTGAAGTACAAATTAAAAGCATTTAGTTGTTTTAAACAATTCAAACTTCAAGTAAAAAAGAAATTAGGAAAGACTATAAAGAACCTTTGTTTAGATAGAGGAGGTGAATTTGTATCAAAATAATTCAATCCATTTCTAGAAGAAAATGGAATTAAAATAAAACTCACTACAACATATTCACCACAGCAAGATGGAATTGCAGAAAGAAGAAATAGGTCCATAATGGAAATGGTGATATGTATGATAAAATAAAATCATCTTGATCATCAGTATTGGGAAGAGGTAGTCAAAACAACAATATACTTACAAAATAGATTACCTACAAGAATTCTCAAGCATGTTACACCAAAAGAAGCATGGTCAGGACAAAAACCAAGTATTGAAAAGTTAAGAATCTATGGAAGCCTATATGCATATTCCAAAATAGAAAAGGACAAAATTAGATGAAAAATTATGGTTGGTATATTTTTTGGCTATGATTATGAATATATAGGGTATATAATAATAGATCCAAGTACAAAAAATGTATATATAAGTAGAGATGTAGTTTTTGATGAAAAATCAAGGTTGGAACTAAAATACAAAGTAATGATGTAAAAGTTCTTCTAAATTTATTAAAGGAAGACTTGGTAAATGAAAGGACATAGTTAGAATATCAAGATGAAGAAAGTGAATATACAAAAACTTCCACAAGTCCTCAAAGGAAGGAACCAATATGGCTTAGAAACACACTCAGGGAAGCAATTTGGAAAAAATACCAAATCTTACTACTACAAGATCTCAAACTTGTAGTCAAAGTAGAATGAATAGAGGATTACTAAGCACTACAGTAGAGCCAACATCAATACTTCAAATATTAAATCATTCACATTGGAAGGCAGCTATAGAATCTAAATATTCATCACTACAAAAGAATAAAATATGGAATCTAGTAAAATTACCTCTAGGAAAGAAAGTAGTGGGTTACAAATGGGTGTACAAGATTAAGTATAAAGTAGATGGTACATTTGATAAATATAAAAGTGGCCAAAGGATATTCTCAAACAGAGGGAATTGACTATGAAGAAAAATTCGCACCAATGACTAGAATGACTACCATTAGAAAAGTATGTGCTTTAGCAGCTAATCAGAGTTGGAAACTTCATAAAATGGATATAAAAAGTACATTTCTTAATGGTGAGTTAGAATAGAAAGTCTACATGTCACAACTAGAAGGATTTATTTTTAAATATCAAGAACATAATATTTTCAAATTAAATAAATCCTTATATGGTCTGAAGCAAGCACCTAGAGCACGAAATATAAAAATTAATAATAATTTTCTACAGCACAATTTCAAATGAAGTACATCCGATCTAAGTCTATATACAAAGAAATTTAGAAATAATATATTAATTCTTATAGTATATGTTGATGATATAGTGATCACTGGAAGCTCTAGAAAACTATTAAATGAGATAAAAAGGGATTTTGAAAAGGCATTTGAAAGACTTAGGACTGATGAATTACTGTCTTGATCTAGAGATTCATCAAAGTGAATACAATATTACAATTACACAGTTAAAATATGCAAAAGTGCTATGTGAGAAATACAAAATGAATAATTCAAAGTCTAAAGATACACCTATGGAACAAGGGCTTCAATTAACTATAAATGATGGAACACCTTTTTTTCTCAGCTATAAGGTACCACCAATTAATTGAAAGTCTTATATCTAACAAATACTCGACCTGATCTAGTTTTTGTTGTAAATTATCTTTCAAGATTCATGCAAGAGCCAAGATAGAGTCATTGGAAAGCTACAAAAATAATATTGCAATATGTAAAGAAGACTATAGATTATGGACTAACTTATATGAAAAATATTAAATATTTCTGTTTATAGGGTTATTCAAATTTAGATTATGTTGGTTCTATTGATGATAGAAAATATACTTTAGTATACATTTTTTATCTTGGGTCACGACCAATATATTGAAACAACAAGAAACAACATACAGTAGCACAGTCATATACTAAATAATAATACCATGTAGCAAGAGATACAACTTTTGAATCTTTGTGGTTACAATACATATTATCAGATATGGGAATTAAATGAACTCTAACTCTAATACATTGTGATAATCAAGGAGTACTCAATCTGATCAAAACTCTAATTGTACATGAATGAACTAAACATATTGAAGCACAATGTCATTTCATTAGAGATTATTTTTAGAATAATCATATCAATTTAAATTATATTCCTACAAAAGAACAATAGGCATATATACACAAAATCTCTAGGTTGGAACAAGTTTCAAATATTCAGATATCATTTATGCAGATCAAGTTCATCCCAATAATTTAATATAGGGGGGTGTTAGAATATATTATATTATTTGTTATGTAAGTAAAGAATACTTTTAGGTAGATGAAAGGTCATTTGAGGTAGACCAAAGGTCATTTTGTAAAATCTATATAATGGACTCTTAGTTCCATTTTTTATTGTACAAGTTCATTCAAGTAATATCAAGAGATGTTCATTCATTCTCATGTAGCTCTTATGCTTTATTATTTTTTTAAACAATTTGTGTTTCTTGATTAGAATGAATATTGCAAATGCTTTCATAAGGACCATAAGAAAAGACATTAGAGTATTTATAGATTCTAATATCCAATATTTTTATAAAGAAGTAAACTAGGTAGCAGATATTTTAGCTATTCACAATGTTGATTTTCATCTTGGAAAAATTCAAATTTTATAAGGTAATTGACCAAGTGAGATTGTATTTTGTAACAAAAATGATATCAAGGAGTAGTGAATTATGATTGATCTAAAGCCTTATATTCCAACTTGATAGAGTATCTACCATATTTTTATGGATTCCAAACGAAATCATCTTTTAATGAAAATTTGACAAATAGGACTCTTAAAGAATCTTTTGAAGTTCACCTACTAAGTTTGAGGTCCTTTCCCTCAAAAAAATTACTAATAGAAAACAAAGATCTGAAATTGTTGCTCACATCAATATATATTTTTTACTTTTGAACCTATACAATCCAAACAAACTTGAGGCAATGTTTACCATTTTGGATCAAATATAAGAAGACAAGCTTCAACCAAGCATTGGATCAAAGTTTTTTTTTTAATTCCCGTCATTAAGCAAAAATCTCATATATATTTTTAATTAATTTCTCACTCTTTGATTTGAAGTTTCATGTTGTCAAATATTTATACAAGTTCTTAATAATTTTATTGCACCCATAGAACCTAATACACTTCTAAATTAACACTTTTGATTTATTCTTTCCTTGATATTTGAATAATATCTATTTGAGTCTTTTTACTAATTCCAAACTCATAAATCTATAATTTCATAATCCTACACCTCAATCTTAACTTTATTATATTTGTGAAGAAACTTAAATTTATGTTCTCATCCTTTCCAAAGAAAGTCTTTGAATTTTTTAAAATTTGGATACTATGCTTGCTTGTCATCTTGAAAATTATATCATATTAGGAATTTACCTTTCCAACCAACTAGACAATATTTTTATCAAAAATTGAGTCCTAAAGTTCTTTGTTATTTCCTTTCTCAAAAAGAGAATACCTACATATGTTGTTGACAATTTTCCAACTATGAATGCTAAAATATTTGCAATAATCCATTGTAAAATAAGGATAATATATACAAAGAAATATTAGATTTTATCATATTAACTAACTATTCGGTATTCTTGTCATAACACAAGACTTTTGATTTAAATTCCATGGCCTTGCTAACTAAAATAGAAGTGTCAATAATAAATTAGATATGGGATTTAAAGGTACCACTTATTACAACCTGAGTACCTTTGATTTTACTTTCCACCTTTGCATTTGAGAAATCTCTTCTCCAAGCCTCAATAAGAATAATGAAAAGATGAGGAAATAATAAGTCACCCTGACAGAGACCATGAGATGATTCAAAGTATATAAAGGGGGATCCATAAATCAAAATAGAATATTTTGGATTGCTATAACAATAGCTAATCTATTCCCATCAATCTTGATTAGAACAATTTTTCTTAGACTAGCAAACCCTATTATATGCTTTGTCCATACCCAACTTTACAAGTGTACTTGGGATTTTTCATAAACTAAAAATAATGTATAGCCTTTTGTGCAATAATTATACTATAAAACATTTTTCTACCATGATGAAAACCACCTTGTTCCTCTAAGGCAACAAAATATAGATTTTTTTCAATCTATTTGCTATAAATTCTGAAATTATCTTATAAATCATGTCATAAAGACTTATGGAATAAAATTTATCAAAACATATTAGTTTATTTTACTGGGTAGTAATACAATGACAATACTATTGATTTTATTTAACAAGCCTTCTTTTCCTAGCCTCTTCAATTGCAACCAACATCTTGTTCTTCAATTTATCTCAAATATTTGATAGACAATTACAAGAAATCCATCAGGATCAAGGTGGAAAGGGAAATTACCTCTCATAGCTCCTCTACTGGTATTTTTCTCATCAAGTTTTGATTTTCTTTGTAAGATAATTGTTGGAATATTTTACAAAATCTCATTCTAAGCCTTTTTATCTTGCTCAACTTCTAATAGAAAAACTTTGAAGTAATTGATTGCTTCATGTAATCATTATAAAGAATGTAACAGATTTTTTGGTAGAAGATTCTAGTTTGGGTGTTATAGTTAGGGTTACAAAGAGTCTTTAAAAAGGAAAGGGGCATAGATGAAGGCATCTCATATTTTGTTGTATCGAAGTTCAGATTCTAAGGATATTTCACCCTCAAAGAGGCCTATGATTTTGTAATGTGTTCTTGATTTTTGCAATATAATTTGTTGCATTTCCATTTCATATAACAATATTGTTAATTTCAAGCTCATTTTCTTTTATTATTGCAATATTGTGTGGATGTGCTTTTATTTTACTGTAAGGTTCATAACACATCCCAAAGGCCATTAAATTGACAAAGGATGTAAAATCTTAAGTAGATCTAGACTAACAAAGAGTGCCACCCTTCTCTAAAGAAATAATTGTGTTGAATTTCCCTCTAAGAATCCAAAGACTAAAATTTATCATTGAATTTAATATGAATAAATTGAGATCCTTGCAACATCTATCTTGAAGAGTAATTGTATCTAGAGTATATACACATTTTTTTTGATGAAAAAATAAATTTACATTAAATTAAGATAAAAGCCTTTACAATAAAAAAAAGTGGGTGGGTTAACACACCACATGGGGAATAAAACTAACCCTCATTGAAAAGGGTTGGGAAACAAAGCCACCAACAAGACACAAATTTACCAATCATGATCATTGATGATCATTACATCAAATAAATCATAGCATATGGAGTAATGTGCCCTGGCGTGTTGACCTGCATAAATAGCTAGTAATTATTGGATGGGAATCTATACCTCTGCATCGTGATTAAGGCCTTCAGTACCCATGTTGCTCCAACCAACAACTGATCTAGGTGAAACTGGTTGAACATCATCCCAACCCCCAACCTGACGGGATGAACAAGCAATGCAATATTAGTCCACTTCATGACTGGGACCAATGCCTATCTGTGAGAGAACTTCTTGTGCATGATGAAGACTAGTGGTGAGAGCAAGATCAAAAATGCTCCTGAGAAGAATACTCTAGGGGGATCCAGTTGATTGTACATGAAGCATTGGCCCAGTGTGCTAGAAGAACTTGTAGGTGATCCAACTCCATAGCAACTTTGTTGGCTTGAGTACATATCTATAGCCACATGTCATTAAAAAATTCTAATTTGTCAACATGAGTAAATGTGACAAAAGGTGTATACTATTTTAAAACAATTTTGTTACGAGCCTTTCAAATATGAAAGAGTAGGCTAATCTTGAAAACCTTCCACACTTCAAAAAGTAGGAGAGAAAAAGTAAAAGAGTCCCCAAGAAGAGATTGGGGCCAAGAAACTCTTGCAGTTGTAAATGGGGAAAAAAATAAAAGAACCCATTCCCAAGCTTACCTAGATCTTCTACAATTCCAAAAGAGGTGATTACAAGACTCAGGTACACCATAAAAAGGACATTTAAGATCAGGAATTCCAAAGTGCTTCAAACGTTCCCCTAAGGGAAGGCCTTTACACAACAAGCTCCACACAAAAAAGATTACTTGGGCTCAACATAAGTAGCCCAAACATTCTAAAATCTAGAATTCCATCTAGTCCTTGTATAAAATATGTTCCAATGATGATTGAGCTTAGGAACCAGAGGAATATGAGGAGATAACCATTTATACCCCAAAAAAGCCTTATAATTAAGCAAAGGAGTTTCAACATGCCATCTTTAATTTGATCTTGTGCAATATAGAAAAATGGGTGAGAACAATAACACCATCATAAGTATATTAATCCACACCATTCATCCTGAAGGTGCATTTAAACTCATTCCATGGGATCCAATCCTTGGTCTGGCGAGAAAAGAAATCAACTATTGTAACAATACCCTTTTTGAAAAACTGCTAAGCATGAATCCATTGCACCCGAGCTAAGGGAGAACCTTGATGAAGAAACACGGGGGACCACCAAATATTTATAGAATTGATGGATAAGCCTTTACAAAAAGCCATATCCTCTCCAACAGATCCAAGGAGTGAGCTACTACCAAACTTTCCATATACTTTTAATAACAAATGAGCCAAACATCTTAACAAAAACTAGAGCATCAATGAGAGAGGGAAAATACAACCCTCTACATGCTCTACAATTTAAGGGAATACTAAAGGAAATTAGATGTCGAACTATAACTTTCCAAGCTTCAACTCCCCTCAGAGCCCTAACCACCCACTTAGCACACTGAGCAATACCTTACCGTCTACAGTACAATAGACCCATTTTTCCAGATTCTCTAAGAAGATAGCAAATATCCTAGGCAACTCTATGAAATCCCTTTGTTTCAAAATAATTATTCCAAAGAAAATATTGAAGGAGTTTCTCAAGCTTCTTATAGCAAGCATGTGAAGGAACCCAACAAGAGGAATAGTATACATGAGTGGTAGCTAAAAATTTAGAGCAAATCTAAAATTTACCTGCTAATGACAACTTCTTAGTAAGACATAAATCAAGTTTCTTTTCAACTCTTTGAAACACATAATTCTAAAGTTGAGTAGGGGAGCCTTGAAAGGAAAAAGGAGTACCAAGAAATTTAAAAACTTCTCCAAGAGAGATCCAATTCCAATGATATCCTTGAAGCCAAGGCGGCATAGGCAAGGGAGACTGTCTAAAGTAGGAGGTCTTCCTCCATTGTATGCTAGAGCCTGAGATTATACAAAAGGTGTTCATACAAAATAGAGCATTATAAATATATTGCTCCACTTCCCTTATAGTAAGAAAGGATTCATCAACAAGTGACCATTAATAAGTTGTCCTTGATCATTCATAAGAGCAATTCCTTTAATAAGACTTGCAAAAGCTTGAGCAGCTAAAAGATAGCCAAAGGATTCAGAAACAAGCACATATAAAGAGAAAGCAATAGGACACCCTTGTCGAATAGACCTAAAAATACCCATTGCTTGAAACTGTAAATTGTTCATATTTAGAATAGCCAAAACATATTTGAATAACATAGCAATAGTCTGAATGAAAATTGACCCGAATCCTTAAGTTTTGAGCATAGCAAGAATGAATATCCATTCAATGCGGTCATAAGCTTTCTCAAAATCATATTTAATAAAAAGCATGTTCTAGTTTGACATTCAGGCCCATTCAATGCCCTCCCAGACAACCAAAATATTTTCAAGGATGTACCTTCCTTGAATAAAGCTAGATTGCTTTGATATGACTATCAAAGGAAGAAGATGCCTAAGGTGAAGATCCAAAGCTTTGGAAATGATCTTGTAACTAATATTCAACAAAGTAATAGGCCTCAAATTAGTGATCAACTCTGGGTCCCCTTGCTTGGGTATGAATTTGATATTGCCCCTGTGAATAATTGCTCCCAAAGAGCCTACTCGAAGAGCCTTCGGATAAAATTTATGCAGATCAGGACCAACTAAGTCTGAAATACCCTTGTAGAACTCACAAGGAAAGCCATCCAAACCTGGTGATTTATCATTTACCATTTGATACAATGCATCCTCTAGATCTGTAAGGGAGAGTAGTTTATCACACCCTACTCTTTGAGACTCTAAAACCTTAACTAGTAGAACTGCCATACAATCTACCAGTGCTTGTTCCTACTTAAGGGAATAAGCTTGAGCGACAAAAATATTAGTATAGTGCTTGATAAAAGCATCAATCATCTCAAGAAGAGAGGTAAGCCTTATTCCATTATCTTGAATGACCTTGAATTGAGTAGCTTGCTTGGGAGGGTGAAGCCTTTGAAAAATTCTTTGGTGACCCTATCACCAACTTTAAGCCAATGAAGTCGGGTTTTAATTTGAGCTCCCTCAACTTCATAAAGTTCAACAAGTTTAAGTTCATGCCTCAGTTGGGCAACATGAGACTGAAGTTTAGTATTAAATGGACACGCCTCAAGCCTGAGAGAAGCTTTGGCAAGCTCATCATGAAGGATAACATTGGAATATATTCTAAACTGCACAACCTTTTTTTCCAAAGTACGAAGCAAGATAGTTGTACAAAAAATGGTATCATTGCACCATTATATCCAACCCAACTCTCTAGTTTTTTTGGGAACTAGATTCCAAACTCTAAGGATATGACAAACCATGGAAGGGTGCTAAAGAAAGGAAGTATTAAAAAAAATTGGTGGCTTGTAGTTTCTCTGAGGCAGGGATTTCATCAACACATTAAAAATGATGGGTGAATGGTCGGAAGCATTTCTTATATGAAAGAAAAACTACACATGATTTTAAAGCATGGCTCTGTCCATCCTTCTCAAAATTCTTGCATGGCCAGCCTAAAAATTGGACCACATATACCACAAATGTTCAAGAAAATCTTGGGGAGAAAAACAAGAATTGAGGTCTGACAAACCCAATTTGTTTTTCATGAAGTACCATACCTCTCTTTCCCCAGTAGCCCATCGCATGGGAAGGTGTCCTATCTTGTATATAGGCTTTTTAGTCATATTAAAATCTTCGCACATAATCCAAACAACATGCGGTAAAGAAAAGCACACCACTACCAGAGGCTACAGTGCTCCTGAGCATCATTGGAGGCATAGACATTAATAATGCCAAAATATTGGTTAGTATGAGAAACCCCTAGATCGAAGCTCAAGGTTGGGCATCCTCATCTCACCATGACCTCTCATAAGGGGAGAGTTGAGCTTATCAATATAGAATTTAACACACAACTACACACACACATGCCACAATTTGAACTTTAGACCTCTTGAAGAAGAGCCAAAGCCTAAACCGTTGCATTGTCCCCCCGAGATAGAGTATATATACATATTACTCCAATTGTTTTTCAAAAAAGACTAGAAACAAAATTAATTTTTGCTTCTAGAAATTTTCCATCCATTTTGTGGTTGTCTCATACCATTGCAATAGCTGTTGAATATTCCATAGCAGATAATATTTCATCTT